>JAJHZJ010000433.1:0-585000 GCA_023548195.1 Bettongia penicillata ogilbyi | reverse complement strand
AAGGAAGAGGGAAATCATTCCCAGAAACACTTCTAGTACCATTTCAGATGATTCTGAGTAGATAGGGGGAGTAGATGAGATATTGTAATCATTTAGATGACTTTCAAAGCTCAAGAGGTTTAGGAAATCATTTAACCAGCCTGAACCTTTCTTTTTTCATAGGAGGAAACTGAAGCCCATGGAAGTTAAGTGACCCACCTAAGGTCACTCAACAAGTTATTGTTCATCCTTCGTTCTCAAAGACGACCAATGATAACAGAAGGGTAATGTGCTGACTTGCAAGTGAATTGGATTTAAGTGGGGTAGAGCTGTTCAAAGTCATCAGCCTCACTCTCTCCTGAGTCACTGGAGTCCAGTGGAACAAGTAATTGACAAGAGGTAAGTCAGTGATGTATAAAAGAAAGAATGCTGGATGTAGATCAGAGGACTTGATTTTGCCACTTATTTCAGTGAGCGAGCAAATCATTTTCCCTTTATGGTCTTCAGTTTTCCTTACCTGCCAGGTGAGGTGGTGGGACTCATCATCTCTAACTTGTTCACCAGCTCTGAATCTATGATTCCATGACACTCACTCCCAAATCAATGCTCTTTTGACTTTGTCATGTTTCCTGAATCAACCAGGGCTGACGGATCTGACTTATTTCATTTGAAGGGTGTATTAAGCTACAGAAACAATGTGCCCCAATGAGAAGAGCTGAGAGTCAGGGATCCTGTGACCTTAAGGAATGAGGTGTGCTAAAAGCTTGCTCTCATGGCTGTAGAAAGCTGTTAAATTTTCATTGTGAGCATTTCCATCTCTGAATTTGGCTGCCAACAAGTACTTGACTTATTATTTTGTTGATTATCTAGATTTAAGAAAGTGATAGAGAAAAATGTCTATAATACAGTTTAAACTGAAGTATGTCATGGGTTTTCAGGATGCTGATTGCTGTGCATTTACCAGCACTGCACTGCCTAATGCCTTCTCTTAATCTTGTTGAATAAAGAGCAAGTAATTTTTCTCTATGTAAATAGGTAGGATACAAGAACCTATGATACAATTTGAGAAATATTCTGCTCATTTCTCCGGACTTAGTTCTACCAAATGTAGTCAGAGTCTCAAATAGCTCATGGGCTTTAAAAACTAGGGCCCTGGAGGTCTGCATTATCCATACTGAAGGGAAAAAATGTGGCCTTGAATGTGAAATTAGGCAGCAAAAACTCTGCCAGAGACCATAAATCATATGTCCTAGAAGTTTAGAGCTGAATAGGACATTAAAGTACAGTCCTATCATTTTACAAGTGAATGCAAGGGAGGGAGGAATCATCAGATTATATAGAAAGAGTTAGAGGGAACCTTAGAGGTCATTTAATTCAACTTTTTTTAGATAAAGAAACTGATGCTCAGAGACAATAAGTGACTTGTCCAATGTCATACAAGAAGTAAATGACAAGAAGGATATTAAAAATTGGTCATTGGGCTCCAAATCAGTGCTCTTTCCACTACAACAACTGAATACCTAGTCAATGGCCATCTCGCTGTCCAGATGCTGACTTGTTGTCTCTTGCTCTGGACAAAATGTCCCCTTCTGCCTTGGTCTCCTCAGTGCACCACTCCCTAAGTCAAGTGTGCATATTTGTTCAGTCAATGGTTTTCTCTGGTCTTGACTTGGTCCGTGAAAACTAGGAGTCGGGCAATTTTAAGGGGAAAAGCAGAGAGGTAGAGCGGTCAACATTGATGCATGATATTCCCTATTTCCTCACCTACTACATGCATCTTTAGTACTTGGCTGCAGGTACATGGTTCTGCTGATGACTAGAATGATTTTTAGCATTGATCCCGACTTCATCCTTGTAATGACTTTTGCTTTTCCTTGATATGCCAACTAATATACATACCACAGTCAAGAAGGAGGATCCTGAAAGCATCCCAGAGCCCCAGGCTCTGTGACATAGTCCATTACACTAGTAGCTCCTTGAGGGCAGAGATTGCATTTTGCCTCTCTTTCTATCTCCTGTGATTAGCACAGTGCCTGGTATACTGTAGGCAAGAAATTTTTGTTGTCTTGATTAAATAGCTTCTTATATTATCCGGGAAATTAATACACTGAAAATATCTGGAAGCATTTTCCTCCCTGAAATAGAACCTATGTTAATTCTCTTTTGGGGGCATTATTCTGCGACCACAAATGCAGAACTTTTCCCCATTTTGCCACATTATTTCTTGCCAATTATTTCCTGGGTGACTGTAGCTAAATTGTTTAACCTATATGAGTCTCAGAGGGGCTGGATATATGTCAATCTCCATGGGTTTATTCATGGAATTGCACGATATAAGTTGGAAGGGACTTTAGGAGCTTTCTTATTTATAATATCCCTAAAACCTTTGGAGCCAATCTATTCCAATTTGAGATTTCACTAATTTTGGGGAAATTTTTTCCTTCTGATAACAATCCTGAATTTGGAGGAAGATTATGAAATAATGGATAGTAGACTTGATTCTGATAAAGGAAAACTGAGTTTAAGTCTTAACACATATATTAGCTGGGAATGAAGGGTAAGTTACTTAAGCTCTTAATGTCTCAGTAATCTCTTTTTTAAGGTAATTTTAAAACAACACCACAATAATTATAGTCAATATTTATTTAGTATTTACTATGTGCTAAGCACTTCATTATTATCTCAATTAATTTCCACAACAACCTTGGGAGGTATTATCTCCATTTTATCGATAAGGAAACTGAGGCAAACAGAGGCTAAGTAATTTACCTAAGGTCACATAGCTACTAAGCTTTTGAAGCTGGATTTGAATTTAGGTCTTTCTGACTTCAGGCCTCATTGCTCTATCCCCCGCACTACCTCCCTGCTCTCAATTTTCAGTGAACAAAAATAACTTTTCTTTCCCTTCTATTCTTCAATATTGAAAAGAAAAAGGAAAAAAAATTCTTATAATAATATACCTAGCTAATGTATAACAAATATACATAGATAAGCAAAAAATCCCACATACTCTCTTCATATATATGCATATATATTTATGTGTGTATCTTTATACATGTATTTGAATAGAAGTGAGTAGTATACTTCATTATTAATCTGCCACAATCATGATTGGTTATTGCACTATTCAGATTTTTACAGCTTTTTAAAAAAAATAATTGCCATTGTTGTATAAATTGTTCTCTTTGTTTTGTTGACTTTATTTTGCATCAGTTCATACAAAGCTTCCCAGGTTCCTCCCAAGACATCCTTTTCATCATTTCTTACAGAATAAAAATAATTCATCACATTCACAAGACATAATTTATTCTGCCATCCCCCAATTGATGGACATTCCATTTCCTTCCCATTATTTGCTTTTTCAAAAAGAGTTGCTATAAATATTATTGAACATATGGGTCCTCTTTCTCTTTTTGATCTTCTTGGGGTTTTGTTCTACTAATGACATTCTTGGGTCAAAGGATTTACTTATTGTAGTAACTTTTTGAGTACAGTTCCAAATTGTTTCCTTCAAATTGCTAGAAATACGAACAGTTCCACCCAGAGTGTATGGGCATTCCTCCCACCCAAAGTCGCCCATCTTTTATCATTTTCCTTTCCATGTTCCCATGTCCTTGAGGTGCAAGGTAGAACTCTCAGGATGGGTACTGAGCATTAAAAAAAGATCTGGACTGGAAATCACAGTAACCTGGAATCAAGAGCTGCTTCAGAGCTGCTTTCATTTTCATTTCTCTAATAATGATTTGTAGCATTTTTTTTTTTCATTTGGTTACTGATAACTTCATTTGCTTCTATGTGTAGTGCACTGGTACCAAATCTTTTTGATGATTATTACTTAGTAGTATAGTTTGAAATGTGGTATTGCTAAAATCCCTTCCTATGTTTTTTCATTATTTCCCTTGAGAGTCTTGAGATTTTGTTCTTCCAGATGACTTTTCTTATTTTTTTCTAGCTCTATAAAGCAATCTTTTGGTAGTCTGATGTGTATGACACTGAATAAATAAATTATTTTGGTGATATTGTGTTTTTCATTATATTAGCCTAGTCTACCCATAGGAATTAATGCTTCTTTCCATTATTTAGGTTTGTCTGTAATTATATAAAGTTTATTTAATAGTTGGATTCATATAGTTCCTATGTATGTCTTGACACATAGATGACTAAGAATTTTATACATTCTGTAGTTATTTTAAATGAATTTTCTCTACTTCTTACTTAGATTTGTTGGTAAAATATAGAAATGCTGAATATTTCTGTGGATTATTTTTATATACTGTACCTTTGTAAATGTTGTATTAATTAAATTTTAATTTACTCTATAGGATTTTCTAAATACACCATTATATTATCTATAAAAAGCAACATTTTATTCCTCCCTTGCAAATGCATATTTCTTCAATTTCTTTTTCTTTTCTCATGTAGCTCTCTAAGATGATATGTTATAGATGACTTACTGATTTGAATTAATGGAAGAAAGTTTCCACACTGGTGTCCCCTATGCCAACGAAATCGGAGTTTTGGCCAGAAGCTAACATACAGACAAAAATCTCACAAACAAACAACCCCCTAAATCTATCTTTCTAAATTTTTCACCCTTAGCTCCTTCTGAAATAGGAGTATATTTCCATGTGATGACCCTTTGAAAACTAGATTAACAGTGTAACCATAGATGGTAAATGTTAAAGTGTTAACAAAGTGTGATCAACAAGAATCTCTTTATAAAGTGTGAATTCCAGTCTCTGATGGAATTAATCAGTTAATTAAAGGGATCATTTGGCATTGGCACCTAGTTAACACTTTAATACCTCTCCCTCTGGGAATACAAGCCTTACATTCGAAATACTATGACATTATACATTCTTGTCTCCACTTGAGATTGAATCTCTCTGATCCTTTGATGGAACCTTACATAATTTGAACTCATAGTTTTTATTATCTTGGTTAACCTCCAATAGACACTTTCCAGCTTCCTTAATTGTGGTACCCAGAATTGAATACCAGGATAATGGTTTGATCATGGCAGGGGTGCTAGGTGGAATTGGGGCCAGAGGGGAACCTCACCTTCAGGGAAATGCCACTTCCTCTTTTCCTATGAGGAAGCTGGAAGAACTTAGTCGTTCTCTGTGAGAGGACTTGATTGGCTGTTCAACTCTCTCAGTCTTGGAAACACCCTTTAAAATAAAATTGTCTCTTTTCTTGCACGTGAACCCATGTCCTTTTTGCTACCTTAGGATGCAGGAAAATCATAGACTTCAGAAAGACAGACTTAAATTAAGCTTTCAAATAACCAAGGTGCATTTCCTCTAAAATAACAGTTCTATTAAATTTTATATCTCTGTATGCAGAGAATCTTAACCCAAGAATGGAGAGCAAAGTATGGACTCCTGAAAGCAGCTGTGAAATAAAAATTGAATCATGCAATCTGCTTCTCCTGGACTTTTTTTCCTCTCCAGAGCTAAGTACAAAATGACTGTTGATAGGCCACAGTGAGCTTATTCAATTACCAAACACATAAGAATCAGAAAGTGGAAAGAAAGGGAATGGGAATGAATCACCTTGTTCCAGCATACCCAGCACACTCAAGGATCATTACAACTCCCAAACCTCCAATGTTACATTGGTTATTTAAAAAAAAAAGTCAAATTGGAAAATTGAAAAAAAAATATCTTGCCATTTACTTAAACTTGACTCTTCCTAGAAAGCATTTGTTATAGATAAAAATGATTTTCCTCTAGTACAGATTGGCTTACAGAGAATTCTTTTTGCAACTATTTGGTGGAGAATAAAAAGAAAAGAATTAAAGTGATTATTTTCTCTCCATTACCTTCAATGCTGGTTTCTCTGATTATATGGATTATACCAAAGGACATTTCCATAGTCACCCCCAATAAAACTGTTAGCAAATACAACCCATTAGTATGAAGAGGATGAGCCTAATGACCCTGTTACCTGGCCATCTGGTGGGGAAGCAAGTGGACGAAGAGGATAGTTTAGAAAAACTGCATCCTTAACACTTTTGGCAATCACTTTCCTCCGCAGCTTCATGTAAAGTCCTCCTCTTGAACATGATGGACTAATTTTGACAAAATTCAGGGGTGGGGAGGAATGATAGTTGGGGAGAAAACCCAAAAACCATCCACCCAGAGAAAACCTGCCTTCTGAGGAGGCCAAAAGAGGTGCTCATTGGTAGATAGGGAGCCCCTGAAAGGCAGGGCTTCTTTTGTCATTCTATCTCCTTTACCTAACAGTAAGTGACTCGGAGTAGGTGTCTGAATGGGATCTACCAATTGGGATCTACCAATGTTTATTCCCAACCACCGTGTGTTATGTCTGAGAAGGCAGATCTAGGAGCAATTCATAGGGGAATTGCAAAAAAGCAGATTATGTCCTGATAGAAGGAAAAATTCTCCAACACAACCATCACAAGGTAGAATCAGTTTCTTTGTAAGAGGCTCAGTAACACCTTTAAGGAGAGTTTTACTTAGATGTTTCAAGAGAAGTCTTTTTCCATTACTAGCTGGGCTAGAGGGCCAGCAAGATTTCATTCAGCTCTAATTAAGTTGGTCTCTGCCTCCTAGTACAAGGGTCAAAGCCTCTTATTAAATTCAGTGGGGTGTATGAGGAGGTTCCTAACAGTACCTCACATTTCAATGGTACTTCAATAGTTGTACATCCATTCAGACAAGGAACATGTGATCCCTTCTATTTTGGAAATGGTAAAACTGGGCCTCAGGTAAGTGACTTGCCCAAGGTCATAAGCCAACATATATTAGGATTTGAACCTATTGTCTTTTGAACCCATGTCAAACATGTCCAGAAATTTATAGCTAGAACAGAAGGGGCTTTAGAAGCTATGCAGTTCAACTTTTGCTTGAGCTAGAATCTTTGATGAGTGGTCTACTAGCCTTGGCTTGAAGATTTCCAATGAGGAGGAGCTAACTCTACTTCCTGAGGCAGCCCATTCCACCCTGCAAAAGGCCTGGTGATTTGTGTTTTCCCCATGCTCATCTCTTTACAACTTCCATCCATTTTTCCATTATACTGTTAAACTGAGAAAGGCCAATATCCACATAACACACTTCTTGTAAAATGGCAGCAAATGATACCTTCTTTCAAGAAGTCAGGTACCGGGGAGTAGGCAGGGTTAGATTTAGCATGAATCTTTTTTGGGCAGATGGAAAATATTGGAGTTTATGGGTCTGTTTCTCTGTCTCTGTGTGTCTCTCCTGTCTCTCTTTATCTCTGGTTCTGTCTGTGTCTCTGTTTCTGTCTGTGTCTGTCTCCGTCTGCCTCTGTCTCTGTTTGTATCTCTCTGTTTTTGTTTCTCTCCTGGCACAGTGCTTGACTTATCATAGACACATAAACACTTGTTGACTGATTAACTTACTATTATTGGAGGACTTCAAAAAGAGAGAATGAATGAGTACTTCTGTATTGTAGTCACAATATTTGCCCAACTCTAAAGTCACCCTATTTCTGATCTTTAAGCTTCATTACTTGTAGTCAACCCCTGGCTTCCTTCTTCTCCCATCTCATCCATCTCCAAGTGGGCTGATAATTTTTAGAGCAAGTGGAAGTGGTTTGTAGCTATTTTTGTTGTTGTTAAGGATCACAGATTTTAGAGCTGGCAGGGATCTTAGTGGCCATCTAGCTCCACAACCCCATTTTACAAATGAGAAAACTAAGGCTTAGGAGACTGAAATAACTTGCCTAGGTCACTCACCTATTATATCAAGGTGTGAATTATACCCAAGTCTTCTTTTGACTCAATTTGTATCTTATATGTACCCGTTTATTGACATAATATTTCCATTAGAATGAAAGCTACATATAAATAAGGAGGCTTTTTTGCCTTTGCTGGCAGCCTTAGCATTTTGCACATTGTTTTGTACATAGTGTGTAATAAATGCTCACTAGCTGACTGACTGTGAGTACAGCTTCTCTCCTCTCAGTCATGCTGATTCTAGAGCAGCTTCTATCACATAACCCCTTTGTGTATTTTAGATAATCTGTTGAACTCTATGGATCCATTTAAAAAATGGTTTTTAAGAAATAAAAAAATAAATTAAAAATAGTGGAAAGGAAACCGAAGATATTTTTCCATTCATGTTCAGTCTCTCTGAAATCTAAGAATCTCTGTTCTCTTGCAAGGAGTGCCCAGGCAACATACAAATAAATTCCCAAAATGTATTATTATCCCTGGCTTTGACAAGTAATTTACCAGAGTTGCTAATAGATAACAACATGAACGGTCTTGAGGTCCACTTTCTAATCAGTGTAACCTTTTGTTTGCCTTGAGTCTCCTCTTATTTACTTCCAACAATTAGTATGTATGAGAAATGAGGCCCAGAGAGGTGATATTCTTACTCACTAGTCATCCTGCTAGTAAGAATTTGATGGAGAATGATCTTCCTGACTCTAACTGTAGCATTCTATACCTTGTATCATCTGGTTACCTCATCAAATAGCTAACAAGTACCTGACCTAGGATTTGAACCCAGGTTTCTTGACATTCTGTCCATCATTTCTGTGCTTTTACATAGGCTGTCCTTCACACCTGAAATGATCTCCATTCTTACCTCCTCTTCCTTTTCTTCCAATCTAAGGCGACCTTGAAGGCACAGTTTAAGCACCATCTCCTGGAGATGCCTTTTCGCATCTGCCTGTGACTCCCCAATCCCAAGATTTTTCTATTTCCATATTTATTTTGGATATATTTTACCTTGACCAATCTGTGTATATTTCCCCCCAGTAGAATGTAGGCTCCTTAAGAGTAGAAAATGTTCAATTTTGGTCTTTATATCCTAGCACTTTATATATATATATATATATATATATTCATGTGTATATGTGTGTATATATATGTATATACATATTCATTTAGCACAGTGTCTGATATATAGTTGTCACTTAGTAAATGCTTGTTGACTGAACAAAATGAGTTTTGTCTTTTGGTAATGTGTCTAGCAGAAGAAATCATCTGTTTGTTTAAAGCCTTAATCTCTGCTCCCTGTGGGAAGTTGCCTTCTTCCAATTTATCCACAGATCCTGGGGCATACCACTTCTGTGGGACTAGGGCACAGATCCTGGGGCATACCACTCCAGTGGGACTAGGGCATAGATCTTTAACTTGGAAATATCAGGCCATTCATCCAGAAGCAAAAGCAATTGGGAGTTTGTAAGAGCACACTAGACCTGCCTTCATAAATCATAGGCTGCAAGGCTCCCTGACTTCATCTCCTTTATAGAAGGTCACTGCACATAAACCATGACCTGTGGAGGATTGAATTAAACCTAAAAACCAACAGTTACTTGCTTGCATGGGCTCATTGTGCCTGCTTTAGAGAGAGGAAACAAATAAAAGAAGCCCTCAGTTATTGAGAGGTCCCTTGTTAGATGATCTCACTTACTCAGGACACAGCCAGGGATCCAGAAGGAGACAAAAGAGATTGATGGAAAAAGAGAAAAAATATTCAATCCAGTTCAATTTACTAAATATTTAAAAGTAGCTGTCATTCATAAGGCACTGGGCTATGTTCTGAGAATCTCTCATTATCCAGATATGAGACAGAACCTGCTTTCAGAGAATTTAAAATCAAACAGGAGGGAAGAAATGAACATCAACAGTAAGGATATGAAATACAGGGTGGTCAGAACAAAGAAGATGGCAAGGCAAAATACTGCCAGGTCCTTGAGGGGCAAGAGCTCATTTCCACCTTAGGATCGGGAAAGGCTTCACAGGATCATGCCCAAATGAGGCAGTCTATCATAGGATGTTATGACCACCATGAGACATCTCAAGAGAGGAATGAATTCATGACATGTATGAAGAAAAACACTTGTTAAGTGCTTATTATGCACCAAGACTTGTGCTAAATGGAAACTCTTCTATAGTCCTTACTTTCAAGGACCTCATACTCTAATTGGAGGAGACAACAGAGAAGAAAGCACAGCTGCACAGAGGATGGAAAAGCCCAGAAATCCTGAGGGATGAGTGTCAAAGTGTATAGCAAGAGTAAGGGATCCTTATTTTGCATTACTAGATCATATTACAGCATTGAGGGGGTCTGGAGGGCAAAGAGGCAGGTCTGGAGGCCCTTAGGACATCATAGAGGGAAATGGTATGGCCTGGTGGTCCTCTAACCAACCAGAAGGAATAATGTCCAAGTTCTGTGAATGGTCAAGCAACAGGGAATGGTTCTGGGAGGGGTGGAATACGTACGTGGGGAATTGTGGAGAGGAAAGTACTTTCCAATTGGGGAGGGCAGTCCATTCCTAGCAAAGATGATGGTACAGCTTTATGAGAATTCCAAATGAGAATATCGAGAGTTGAGAGTAGTCTTGGTTCATCAGGGTGTCAATTTTACAAAAGGAAGTAGTTTGACATGAGTCTGAAAAGTTAGATTAGAGCTATGTCCTTGAATACTAGTATCAGGCAGCTAAGTTTTATTCATTAGAAAATAGAGAGTTATGGGAAGTTTTTGAGAAAAGTAGATTGGTGATCAGACTGCTATATCAAGATGATTTATTGGATCAGAACTTTAAGAATTAAATGTATACTGGGGGAACTAAAGACAGGAAAATCACTTAGAAGGCTTTTACAAGTGAAAAGAGATAAGAACACATACCAGAGTGATGATGGGAAGAGAAAAGAGAAGAAATATAAAAGGTATACTGTGGAGTAGATTTGGCATTTCACTAGATCTCTGAGATGAGGGACAGAGAGGGTAGTTCCAAGGTTACAATCCTGATTGCCTGGGATGATCTTTGTGATACCAATAAGAATAAAATTAAGGGCTAAGGTTTTGGGGGCAGAGTATGGGAGGAGATCAGTTTTGTGATTGCTGAGTTTCAGGGGATGAGAGCACATATTATGCCAGGCACTGTGCTAGACACTATGTAAACAGTCAAAAATGAAATAGTTCCTTCATGATAGAATCTGAGATGATTTGGGAGAAAAATCAGTATATTTACATCTGTATACAAATCTGTATTTAATCTGTATATAAAAATCTATATATGATCTGTATATAAAATCGGGAACAAGGTTATTTAAGGAAAGCAGCTGGGAGTATCAGGAAGGTTTAGAGTCTGAAATACTGGAGATCCAGACAAGGGCATTACACAGAGGTATGTACTTGTATCTGGAGATATAGATTTGCTAGTGAATTGCATAGAAGAGATGATTTAGTCACTGGTATTGGATGATATTAGCAAGGGACTATAGAGAGAGAAAGAGAAGAAAAGAGTACTTAGGGTAGAATCTTAGGGGATGCTGTAATACTGATATGATACCCATAGCAGTCACTACAAATATATGCGTGCATTTCCAGGGTAAATTCACAAAATATAAATAACTCTCTTCAAAGAGAAAACCAAGATATTTATTCAGACACCAGAAAGCCAGATCCACCATAGTAAAAAAGAAGTCTATACACATCACCAATCCATGGAGCACCAACATCCTCAAGTCTTCCTTCAGTCAGGCCTCCCCACAAACAAGCCCTCCTAGCCAAAATTCCTCCTTCTCTCACTCACACTAGCTGCTCTGCCTCAGTTCTGCCTCTCTCTTTTCCTGCTCAACCCATTTGGCAAGCTCCACCCACCATACCATGTGACTCAGTCTCCATGTGACTCAGGCCCCATCACGGCAGTTAGCTGGACCTGAACTCAAAGCAGGTCACATAGGACTATTAATGGACAGAAAAGAGCTTTCCATTCCTTTAACATTACAGATGCAAGCCAACATGAGACAGAAAAGGCATAGTCAGACAGGAAGGAGGAGACTCATGTCAGGCATGTCATGAGGAGAGAGACCTTAAGAAGGAGATAGTTGTCTATGCCACCAGATACTGCAGAGATGTCAAGAAGGATAAAGACAGAAAGAATGCCACTGGTTTTTGGGAGACAGAATGGTGCGGGAGAAGGAGCATTGAATCTAGACTCAAAAGACTGGAACTAGAATTCTGGTTACTATTGGTGTGACATAAGAAAATCCCCTTAATATCTCACAACCTCAGTTTCATTTGCAAAGAATTTGACTTAATGAAGACCTCCAAGGTCTCTTCCAGTTTTAAGTAATTTATGATCCTACGGTTCAAAGAATGACTCCATGGTTTTTCCCCAGCAGAGTGGTAAGGACACAAGCCAGATTGCATGGAGTGGAGGAGTAATTAAGTGGTGAGGAAGCAGAGACAACAAGGACAAGCTAATCCTTGCCAAACTTTTGATAGTGAAAGGGATGAGAGTATGAGAAAGAGCTTGAAGGGGTGGTAGCTTAAGAGGAATGTTCTTTTCAGACAGGGCGAAACATAAAATCTTATACACTGAAGCCAGTCCACTTTACCCCTTTACTCAAATGAGGAGAGAAGGGGTTACTGTCTCCATTTCTTCCCCCCTCCTTTCTTCCTCCCTTCCCCAAATCCTCTGTGGAACATCCATCCAACATGTTTGGGACCTTTCTCTTGAAACTTCATGGGCAGTGATGGAGCAAATAGATTGTTTAACTTTCTTCCCTGCTTTTTTATGTAACTAATCCATGCTGCAACGCCTCCCCCCCAACACCTCCACAGTCATACATCTCAGATAACATTGTTAATGTTACCTCATAGGATCATGGATTTCAAACTGGACCTGAGAGTCATCTAGTCAGTCTCTTCACTTTGCAGATAATGAAACTGCGGTCAAAGAAGGTGAAGTGATTTGCCCATCATCTCACAGTTAATAAGTATCTCAGGTGGGATAGTTATAATAACTAATATTTATACAGCACTTTGCAGTTTACAGATCATTTTGCATATCATTTCATTTGGCCTTCACAGCAATCTTGTGAGGTAAGTGTTATTCCATTCCTCGTTTAATGGATGAGACTGAGACTGAGAGAGCTTTGTTTCATACAGCTAATAAATGAGGTGAGATTGGAACTCTAGGTTCAGCACTCTATCTCCTATCCCACACTGTCTCTGTTGGGCCCATGTAATTGGGCATTTCAAAGAGTTTCAGGTCACTGATATGTTATAACCAACCAAATTGATAGCTGCAACCAAATCCATTGTTTAACCCCCTTGCTTCTTGATACAATTTTATAAAATATTACCCCTAAAAGCAGTGTGCATTTAGCCTATTCCCATTCAAGCCAATATAAACATATTATTGGCACCACAAAGCCCATGTTGTTGAGTTGTTTCAGTAATATTCAACTCTTCGGGATCCTATTGGAAGGCTTCTTGGCAAAGATACTGCAGTGGTTGGCTATTTCCTTCTTGAGTCCATTTCACAGAAGAGGAAACTGAGGCAAGCAAAGTTAAGTGACTTGCCTAGGGTCACATAGTTAAAGTCTAAGACCACATTTGAATTCAGGAAGAGGAGTCTTTCTGACCCTAGATCCAGCACTCTATTCATTGCCAAAAAAAAAAAAAAAGAATTAAAATAATATTGTGTTACTTTGGTGAAATTGTGATCTCATCATTACAACACCCCCTCCCCCAACCTGTCTATGAATCTCCTTCCTGTCTTCCCAAAAATCAGCCACAGCAGTCCATGTAACATGAAGTAGGACTTCCTTCAGATTTCTAGACATTGAGACCAAAGGATAATTGGAGGGCAGACCTTCAGTTGGTTAGCCCCTGCTCTCAAGGCTATGCTAATATATAACTCAAGCTCAGGAAGGTTCTGAACTTGAATCTGATTTTGGACTCAAAGCTGACAGTTTACAATGTTTTCTGAGAACCATCCTAAATTCAGAGGAACTTGCATCAATTGAAAGGCTACTGGGCCACTAATTCCTTGGACATTAAAACCTCATAAGGGCACATGATATGAAACAAAGCAAAGCAAACAGTTTTGAAATAAAAGTGACCTGTTTCTATCTGATTGCTTACTAAATTCAACTATTTTCTTTACCAAAAGAATAGCACCTAAAAGGTGTAGGGAGAGAAAGGTGAACCTATCACTTACCATCAAGATACTGCGGACAGAACTGTTCTTTCACAAGCTATTTATGTTATGCTTAACTCAGCACTGAGGGAAAAATAAAAATCATTGAACTGTTTTGCTTGTCTTTTTATCCCTATTTCACAACCTTGAATTATAGAAAGCTTGTGCCCAGATTTTTCAAAGAGGAAGGTTTTTGAGCCTCAGGGAATGGGGCTGGTCTGCATTCTTCTTGGTGACTAATGATGTGGGTTTGCCACTTGCAGGGGTCAGAATCTTCTAAATTGGTGATGACCTTTTGAAAATAGATCAAGGATAGAAGACCATGGGAGGGGCCAACCATAGAAAATGACTTCCAACTAGGAGGGCCCATCCATGCCCATCCTCTAGCTCTGTAGCTTATTTACATGAATCCATTTGGAGCTGTCATCCCCCTAACATGAAGAGGAAATGCATTTTGTCAGGACTTTGGCTGGAGGCGAGCAACATACCAGTAACAATTTTTTTTTTTAAAGAGGAAATATTGGATCTTATAAGCCAGTCATGTTTTCTGTTTTATTTGGTGATGAGACAGAGGGAAGAAATGAAAACAAGACTAATGTTAATTTTTGTATTCATTTTTCTGACATTAAAAGAAGAGAGAAAAATAACCCCAGAGATCAGACTGTCCATTTTATTTTAGTGCAAGCTGAGAGCTATCAGCTCAAGGTGGTGGCAAGGCAGTCAGGTAGAGATATTTAGCAAGTACCTGGAAATGTGAGCCTAGGATCTGTGACAAGCTGAGGATGGGGATCTAGATTTGGGATGCATCTGCCTAAAAGTGGTGATTAAAAGCATGGGAGTAGATAAATTTGCCAAGATAGAGGATGCAGAAAGCTAAGAAAGGAGGAACAAGGCCAGAGGCATGGCTGCACCTCAACATTAGGGCTAAGTCATTATGCCCAAAGGTCTATAAAAATGTCTATACCCTTTGATCTAGCAGTATTGTTTCTAGACTTGTATCTGAAAGAGATCATAAAAATGGGAAAAGGACCCACCTGTACAAAAATAGTTGTGGCAACTATTTTTGTGATGTCCAAGAACTGGAAATCAAGGGGATGCCCATCAAATGGGCAATAACTGAATGTTGTCATATATGAATGTAAAGGAATACTGTTGTATTATAAGAAATAATGAGCAGGCTGGAAAGACTTATATGAACTGATGCTGAGTGGAGTGAGCAGAACCAGGAGAACACTGTACACAGTAACAGCCACAAAATGTCTGAGGACTAATTTTGATAGATTTAGCCCTTCTCAGCAATGTAAGGACCTAAAACTTTTCCAAAGGACTTATGTTGCAAACTGCCATTCATATCCAGAGAAAGAACTATGGGGTTGGATTGCAGAATTAAGCAGCCTCTTTTCTCTTTTGCTTTGTTTTGTTTTCTTCGCATGGTATCTCCCATTCATCATGATTCTTATATGCAACATGACTAATGTGAAAGTGTGTTTAATAGGAATATATGTGTAGAGCCCATATTGGGTTGTATGCCATCTTGGAGAGGGAAGAGGGAAAGAATGTTAGAAAATTTAAAACTTTGAATGTGAAGTTGAAAGCTGAAAATAAATAAATTAAATATTAAAAGAAGAAGACACAGTCTGTCACCAGAGGCAACTAAATAAAATCTCAATTGTTTAGCCTTGCATTCAAGGCTTTGCCTGGTCTAGGCATCACCAGCCTGAACACCATCATTTTATGTCATTTCCAACCATGAAGTCCATATTATAGCCAAACTCCACTGCCAGATATTTATATACTTTTAAAAATAAGCAAGTTAGCACAGTGGGTAAAAGTACTGATCCTGGATTGAGAAGGACCTGGGTTAAAATTCTGATTTATATGTTGAATGACTATGTGACGCTAGGGAAGTCACTTTTCCATTCTTTTTTTTTTTCTATTTTAATAGTATTCCCTCCCCAAATGTCAAGACAATTTTTAGCATTCATTTTTACAAGATTTCGTGTTTCAAATTTTTCTGTCTCCCTCCCTCTATGTGCCTCTTCCTAAAATAGTAGGTAATTTGATATAGATTATATATGTGTTACCATGTAAAACATATTTCCATATTAATTCCAGGTGTGAAAGAAGAAATGGACCAACAGTAAGAGAAAACATGAAAAAGAATAAAGTAAGTGAAACACATGTTCTTTGATCTGCATTCAGAGTCCACCAGTTCTCTGTCTGGATATGGATAGCATTTTGCTTCTTAAATTCTTTGCAGTTATCTTGTGTTGCTGAGAAGAACTGAGTCATTCGTAGTTGATCATTACACAATGTTGCTGATACTGTGTACAACGTTTTCCTGGTTCTGCTCATTTCACTTTGTATCATTTCATATAAATCCTCCCAGGTATTTCAGAAATCTGCCTGTTCAACATTTCTTATTGTACTATAAAATTTTATTACATTTCATATACCACAGCTTGTTTAGCCATTCCCCAGTTGATAGGAATCTCTCAATTTCCAATATTTTGCCACAACAAAAAGGGATGCTATACATGTTGTTGCACATGTAGGTCCTTTTCTCCTTTTTGTTATCTCTTTGGGATACAAACCTAGTAGTGGTATTGCTGGATCAAAGGCTATGCACAGTTTAGTTCCCATATAAACAGTTTCAAATTGTTCTCTAGAATTGTTGGATCAGTTCACAGCTCCACCAACAATGCATCAGTCCTGATTTTCCCACATCCTCTATAACATTCATCATTTTCATTTTCTTCCATATTAGTCAATCTGATATGTATGAGGAGATACCTCAGAATTGTTTTAATTTGCGTTTCTCTAATCAAAAGTGATTTAGAGCACTTCTTCATATGCTTCCAGATAGTTTTGATTTTTTTCATTTGAAAACAGCCTGCTCATATGCTTTGATCATTTCTCAGTTGGGGAATGATGTGAATTCTTATAAATTTGACCCTTTTTCCTATATGCTTGAGAAATGAGGCTTTTATCAGAAGTACCTGTTATAAAAACTTATAAAACTTTCTGCTAGCCTTCTAATCTTGGTTGCATTCGTCTTTTTTGTGCAAAAGCCTTTTAATTTAATGTATCAAAATTACCTATTTTACATTTTGTAATGTTCCTTATCTCTTGTTTGGTCATGACTTGTAACCCACTGGGCTTCTCCTTTATGAATTTGGATGTTATACTGCTTGGGGCATATATGTTTAGTATTAATATTACTTCATTTTTTAAAAATTAATTAATTGTATTTTTAGTTTTCAACATTTACTTTCACAAGATGGTGAGTTCCAAATTTTCTCCCCATCTCTCCTCTTCCCCACCCCAAGACAGCATACATTCTGATTACCCCTTCCCCCAATCTGCTTTGCCTTCTATCACCCCTTCTCCCTTCTCTGCCCCTTCCCTCCCCTTTCCCTTCTATATTCCTGAAGGGCAAGATGATTTCTATACCCCATTACCTGTACATCTTATTTCTCAGTTGCACATAAAAACAATTTTTGATATTTGTTACTTTATTGTTTATGGTTGCCTTTTAGCAAGATATAATTTTCTTCCTTATCTCTTTTAATGAGGCCTGTTTTTTTGCTTTTGCTTTGTCTGCAATCATGATTGCTCTTCTTGCTCTTTTATTTTACTTCATCTGAAACAATAGATTCTGCTTCAGTCCCTTACCTTTACTCTCCGTGTTTGCTTCAAGTGTCTTTAAACAACATACTGTAGGATTCTGGTTTTTATCTACTCTGCTAGCTTCTTCCATTTTATGGGAGAATTTGTTCTATTTACATTCACAATTATGATTATTAACTGTGTATTTCCCTCCACACTATTTTTTCCTTCTGTTTGTCCTCTCTTTTTTTTTCACTTTTTCCCTCTTCAACATTGTTTTGCTTCTGTCTTCCACCTTACCTGCTCTGTCCTCTCTTCTATCAGTCTCCCCTCCCCACCCCATGTTTCTTAGTCTCCTCCCATTCTACTTTTCTGACAGGTAAGACAGATTTCTATATTTAACAGATTGTGTATATTGTTCCTTCTTTGAGACAATACCAAAGAGAGTAAGGTTCAAGAGATACCCATCATCACTGGTTCTCGCATCTTCTCTTCCACTGCAATAGGTTTTCTGTGCCTCTGTGTGTGAAATAATTTATATCATTCTAACTCTCCCTTTTGTTCTGCCCTCAGTGCACTCCACTTTCTCATCCCTTAATTATTTTTTAATGCCATTCACTCAGATCCACCTCTCATTTATTCCCATGTATATTACTTCTAGGTGTAATATTAGTGGTGCAATTTTTAGGAATTACATGTATCTTCTTCCCAAGTAGGGATGTAAAGCATTCAGTTCCAATGAATCCTTTATGTTTTATTTTCCCTTTTCCTGGCTTGTTTCTTAATTTTGGAGATCAATTTTTTTGTTCAATTCTGATCTTCTCTTTATGAAAGTTTGGAATTTTTCTGTTTCATTAAATAGTCAGTTTCACCCTTGAAGTGTTATACTTAATTTTGCTGGGTAAGGGATTCTTGACTGTAATCCTAGCTCCTTTGCCTTTGGAAATAATCATGTTCTATGACTTTTGATCCCTTAAAATAGTAACTGTTAAGTCTGGTTTAACCCTGATTGCTGTTCTCCGATATTAGAATTGCTTTTTCTGTCCACTTGCAGTATTTTTTCCTTGACCTTATAGTTTTGCAATTGGCAAATCATATTCCTTAGGGTTTTATTTTGGGATCCCTTTCCTGAGGTGATCAGAGGGTTCTTTCAATGACTATTTTGCCCTCTGGTTATAGGCTATCAGGACAGTTTACCTTGATAATTTCTTGAAAGGTGTTAGTTGTAATGATTGATGATGTTGATGATGATGGTGATGGTCATCATCTTCATCTTTGCTTATTGGAATCCTGAACTTCCTTGAAAGCCTAACTCAGGTGCTATGTCTTACATGAGGGTTTCCTGATCACTCCCCATCCCCCAAATAGTTAATGTTCTTTCTTCGTATTATATTATATTCCTTTTTTTACATATATTGAATTTGCTTACTTGGGTACATGTTATGTTTTATATAACTATGCATGTATATGTTCTCTCTCCTGATAGAGGCTTGTTTGTCTTTATCTTTATGTCCTCTGTGTGTACCATAGAACCTTGAACATAGCATGCATTTAAAAAGATTGTTGAATTAAGAGACTGGCATCATAAAATGAAAAGAGAAAAGTGTTTGAAATCAGAAGAACTTTGATTTCAACTCTCTCAATGCTGCCTCCTTATCTGTTTACCTTTTCTGGAACCCAGTGATCTCTGGGTTCCTTTCTATCTTTATTATTTTTTGAAGTGAAACATACCCAATTTTATTCAAATTTACAATATTTCAGGTTTTCCCCAGAACTAAATATTTTGTATAATATGTTTATTGAAGAGGGAATTTTTCAATATACTCCTTTTTCAAAATATTTCAGTAGAAACCAGAGTTTTGAGTAGCCTAGTTAGGAGCCTCTGACCTACTATTCTGATTAAATTTTTTCTCAATATTCATGGCCAGAATCTGGCTTCAAAAAGAAAGGCTTTTAATCTTTTTAATCACTTGCTGATAGGGTGAGACTGCATTATTACCCATAACCACATGGACCAATATGGAATCAATCTTGGCATCAAGCCTAGCATTTCTAACCAAATTGACAATCCATCTTTCAATCCATCTTTCAGCTTCTTCAGGAGTCATGTTCAACTTATCTGCCAACATGCTTATGCTGATACATTGATGAATGCAACAGAAAGTCTCAAATATGAAGAGTTGAGCATTTTCAATGAAATGCCCTAGGCAAGCCACCAGGAAAAAGTCATTCAAAAGAACCGATTCACATTCTCTTAACTTTTTCTGGCCACCATCAAAGTCAAAGTTAACATACAAGCATTCAACAAACTCTGTTATAGGATCTTTGTACGTGTAGAACTCCTGCTGAATAACTTTGACTAGGTCTTTTAATACCTGTCTTCGTTTTCGAACATCTTCGTTTGTTACGACTGTAGTAGTCAAATAGTGGAGAATATGTGGACACATAGTTTGAATTGCATTAAGATACTGTGACTGGTAAAGAAAGAGATCTATAATGTTGTCTCGACCTTTTGGGTGGTTGAAGGATACAAATAGAGACCAGTGAATCAGCCATGTTCTCTGCTGAAGGGACTGGAGTGGAGAGCTGACAGAATTATTATCTATGGTCTCTTTCAATCTTGTAAGATCTTCCATGGCTGCATCCCAATTCTGCATTAAAATTTCAGATGCCAGTTTTCCCCAGAGTGAACTCAAAGCATTTCTATCAGTTGAGGGGACCAGCACTCTAAAAAAGTAGAGATACCATGCCTCTCCTGAATAGTTGGTACATTCATACTGGAATTTTGCGTATCTATAGAGTGTATCTAAATATTCTTGCCTAAAACCATGTTTGTCAGCCAGGTAGTCAAACAGCATCTGACCATCCCTGGTAGACTGCATTTGCCTTGTTGTTTCTGGATCTTCAAACATCTTGACAATTGGTTCAGTTTCTGCCTGCAGCTGTTTTAGTTGTGCAACAATAGTAGTTCTTTTCTCATGAAAAGCATGAGAAATAAAGGTTTTTATACACATCCATTGCAAAATCCACCATGTTTGTGTCACTAAGAAGGTCCAGTTTTCCTTGAAGCAATTTCTTTTCATTATGTATCTCTTTGACTGAGAGAAACTTGAGCAGTGGGAAGACCAGATGGTGGTCCAAATAGTGCGCGATGCGAGTGCTAAGATCGTACTCCGCCATCTTGCTGGGAAAAAAGGGTCCTTTCTATCTTTAAAACTATAATTCTATAAAGTGAAGATGTTAACTGATGAGATTAAACTCTGGAACATTATAAAAAGTTAATATTCAATAGAAAAAATTGAAATTTTTTCACCTATAATTTGGATTAAAAAGGAATTTGAACATTCAGATCTGGATGGGAGATTACTCAAGAAAACTAAGAAATTTTTTTTCAAGTTTATGAAACAATTAACTTATAGATGAATGGCCCTCCATTTCTTGCAGCCAAAGAGGAACACTTTTTTTTTAAAAAAAAGAAAAATAATTAAAATAAAGTATTGAATGGCAATCCTAGAAGAAAGAAAAGGTCTTATGTAGCCTCTGAAATTGCAAGATTGAAAATGATAAATTTTATTAAATTTGTTTAAAAATGTGTTGTTATACTTTGTTTTGGCACAATAGGCACATCCCAGTAAACACCCAAATGCTGTCCTCTCCCCAAAATACTTCCCCCCAAAACAGTTATTTCACGCATTGCTTTTTAACAGAAAGGAGAAGTGTATTTTATAATTTTAACATGGTCATAAGACAACTCATTAGAATTTAGCAGGCAATTATTAGATGGCTACTGTGTCAAACACTGTTAGGTACTAGGGCTTATAGAAAAGAAATAGTTTCCCTCAAAGAAGATTGCTTTCTATTTGGAGGGAAGGGCTATATATGTATATACAGACATATGAATATATATACAGGTATGTCTATATATAAATACAAATGAAATAGGGAAAATATTACAGGGTAATTGGGGGCAAGGGAACTTCAATAATTGTAAAATAAAGATCAGGCTTTGTAGGAGGTAGCACTTGAGTTGTATCTGGGAAGGAATAAGGATTTCCAAGAAATGAAGTTGAAGAAGGAAATTTTTCCCAGCATGAGAGACAGTCTATGCAAAGGCAGTGAGATGGGAGGCAGAATGTAGTGCCAAGGTGCTACAAATACACGATATTTGTTCAGAATGTATATGAGAAGAAATAATATAAAATGAATCTGACAAAAAAGGTTAAAGTCATATCATCATCTTTTTAAGTAAATTTAAGATTTGCAAAGTGTTGTACAAATAGTATCTCAATCCTCACAACAACCCTGGCTTACAGGTGCTATCATTATCCCCATATTAGAGATGAGGAAACTGAAGCTGAGGGAGGTTAGGTGATCTATTCAAGGTCATGCAACTAGTAAGTGTCTGAGGCTGGATTTGAACTTATGCCTTCCTGACTACAGAGTCAACATTTTATCTCCTATGACACCGGGCTTCCTGATGATGTAAAGGTCACTAAAAGAGATTACAAATAATTTAAGAATTTGATTATTGATTATTGAGTCCACTTGATATCTGAATTGTGTCCTCCAAGTTCCTTATCTTGGAAGCAATAGGGAGTTATCAAAGCATCATGAAGAGGGATGTGGTAGAGTCTGCTATGTGCTTTAAGAATATCAACTTTGTAGCAGTGGAGATTGGCTTGATGAGGAGAGAGTCTGAAAAATCAAATAGGAGACCCTTCTAATAGTAAAGACAAAAGGTAGAGTATGGGGGCCTTGAGATCTTGAAGAAGTGGATAGGTTTTCCTTGTATTGGACTGGAGTTTGTTTTTTGTTTCCTTTCAAGTTGACTTTAATTACACTGTTGTGGTCTTTGTGTATATTGTTTTTTTACATATGTTTTCTTCTGCTTGTGCCATTTCCCATGTTTCCCCATATTTCTTTAGGTATTTCATAGACTTCATTTCTCTGTGGTGCCAACAACTTTGAGTACTACTCTTTGTTCAGACATTGCACTATCTTTGGTCACATATTTTTTTTCTGTCTTTATATTAACAAAAGCAACACTACTGTTTCTTCATTTTTCTACAGATCTATGTTAAATGAACTCATTATTTTAAAATGGGAAAAAGTCTCAGTGTTAATGTTCTCTGGAGCCCGTATTTAATATACCATATTTCTATGGATTCCATAAAGCTGCAGAGCATTGAAAATCTTTGCATTGTTCTCGTCTTTCTTTATCACTCACTGTACAGTGTAGGTAAATGTGGCCACTGGTAGCCATTCATGGTCAGCACAGTCTACAAAAGAAAACATATTTGGAAAACTTCAGTAACAAACTAGAGAAACACATGGCTAGGATGTTTAGGGAGGGGGTTCCTTCAATGTATGGGCTGGACCTGAGGGTCACTGATATCCCTTCCTAGGCTCAGTTTCTATTATTCTGTCTAAACAGGTTGATGTAAACAAGGGAGCACTTGGGGCTATTTTCAACACATTCAAAACGTGCTCAGTTTTTATGAAGGGCCCTTGTGTATCTTTTCTCCCATCCATCCTAATGACTGCTGCTTTGCTGGAGCTATTCTTATTATGCTTTGGGTCCACTTTGGGGATTTTGACCACTACTTTCTTGCCTTTTCCCCCAGGGAAAGCAGGGCAGCTGTGCTCACAGAGTTAAGAATCCACTAATTCTTTTTCATTCTCTGTAAATGGCCAATAACTTATTTGAAAGCAAGTGAGGTGATCTTCAGAAGCTTTTGAGGGCAAGGCCATCTCAATGTTAATATGAATAACAAGGAAAGGTATTTATAAGAATGAGTGGATGAATAAAAATATTAATTGCCATGTGTCTAGTACTGTGCTGAGCAGAGGTAATGTAAATACAGTAGTGAGAGAGTGCCTATCAGTCGTCATGTGGCTTATATTCTAATAGGAGGAGACTACACATGAAAAGGAAAAGTGAATAAAGAGGACGTTTCAATTTAGAAAGTCATTGAAGTGGTGAGTATTACCATGGTGGAGTTGATTGATATGTCTTTTCCAGCCAAGGGAAATATTGTGTTGACTATGGTTTTAGAGCTAGAAAGGATATATTTAAGGTCTGGTAGTGCTCTAAATATGTGATCTCATTTGAACACTGCAATAACACTGCTAGAAAGATCTTATGGGTATTATTATCCATGTTTCATGTAGGAGAAAATTGGGTTACAGAGAAGTTATTTAACTCCTAATACCCCTCCAATGGTTGCACATCAAGGGAAAGTAAGAGACAGGATATTTTAAAAGAAATCAGGTAATCAGATTTTGGCTGTAAATGAAATTGAGAAGAGAAGCAGCTTGGCATAATACTTCGAGAGCTGGTCTTTGAATCAGGATTCCTTGGGTTCAAGTCTCTTCCTTTTCTTTACCCTCAGCTCCCTCCCCTATACTCTCTTTGTGACTCTGAACAAGTCCCTTCACCTCAAAGTGTTCAAGGCAACTCTCTGAGATTAAAAATTACAGAGTATGTCCCAATATACATTGATAAAGGGAATTTATTCCCTAACATCATAGATTCATAAAGAATATAGGAAAAAAAGAAAGTGAAAGAAAAAAAGGAAGGAAGAAAAAGAATTGTAATCAAAGCCTTGACCTTTCACAATTCTTCATTCAGAGAGCAGGCTCTATCCTCCCTCCTTTTGGCCAAAATATTGGTATTTGAAAGCAACCATGGCAGTTGAAAGTCACATAATATGCAAAATTGCTTCAGCCTAATGCAAACAATGAAAAGTATGAGAAAAGTCACTTTAGTATTTCAACAAGGTCATGTAGACTACGGTAAGGGGTGGACTGTTCATGTATAAAGACAGAAGGACTGCACTGCTCTTCATAAAATATTCAGAAACTAACAGGTAGACTTACTGCTTATTGAGGAAATTCTCTATGCAGAGCATATGGAAGACTTTGTTCAAGAATCATAGAGGATGAAAGATCGAGTTGCGATTGAAATCCCTTGTTTCCCTCAAAAACTCATCCCATTTGCCACCTTCTACATGAAACCTTTCCTGGTCCCCTCCTCCAACTATTAATACCTCTTCCCCAAATATTCCTTTGAACATATTTTGTGTATAGTTGGTATACATTTAAATGTGTACATATTGTCTCCTCTGGTAGATTGTAAGCTCAGGGGAGGCAGAGATTTTCACTTTTGTCTTTCTCTCCTCTGTGCCCCGCATAGTTCCTAGCACACAGAAAGGGTTTAATGTTTGTTGATTAACTGGAAGCAGCCCCTGTAAAGATGAGAGTACAGATCCCCTGAGTAATAAGAACTACCATATAGAGCAGTTTGAGACTATTCACACATTCTTATTTATTATCCCAATGAAGCTTCATAGCAACTTTGTGTGGTGGGTAATGCATTCCTTTTCTTTTACGGAAGCCTGATCTCATTGACAAGGGTGAAGTCTCCAGTGGTGTAGACCCTAGTACTCAATTTTTTTTTTTCTCATCCTACATGGTTTGTTTTGCCTTCTTCCATTAAATTCTTCTGAAAAAGTCACTCTAACATTCCAGTGACATTTCTTGAGCTCTCTTGATACTGGGTGTATATCAAAGTAGTAAGTATTTATATTCTCCAAAAGCTCCTGTTCCCAAGTTTATAGATGTCCAAAACCTCCTAAATGAGATGCATAATTTCTTAAAGGAGCATATCTAGGCAAATATCCACTAAAGTTACAGCAATAGATAAAGATTGCTTAGTGTCCAAAATCTCGAAAGAGCTTGTATGTAAATCAGATTTATCAGTAAATACATATTGGACAGATGATATGGGTGAATATCTGAGCCTAGATTTGAACAAGAGAAAAGTAGGTTAGTTTTCCTTTAGGAGATTTATGTGTTGAAGAAATTCTCTCACTCTCTCTCACACTCTTTCTCTTTCTCTCTGTAAATATATATGTATATGTATACATATATACACACATACACACATATACACATATATGTATACACACACACCCTATACTCTTGTGTTTTAATGCAATTGACTACTCATTTAAATCCAAGCATTTCTAGCTTAGAGAGAGAAATATCCAAATTGTCATAGAGTAGTAAGAAATTAGTTATTCCTTACTCTTACTACAGAAATTCCTCAGAAAAATGCCTCCCACTTTCTGATATTTTATGCCCCTTCTCCTATTCAAGTCTTCACTATAAATATATGTCAGTTTTTTCACACTTCACATACCATGATACTCAACACCCTTCAAATTAACTTGTGTTGGATTTGTATATGTATGTTGCTTCCACTAATAGAATGTAAGATCCTTGAGAGAAAAAGCTATTTCATTTTTGTCTTTCCATTTCCTAGCTCAGGGCCTGGAATACAGTAGGTGCTTAAAAATACTTTGGATGAATTGTTATTAACTCCAGGATCTGTAACTCTATTGCATGATGAACAAAATTGGTGTTTTATTCAGAGGAAACTTTGAGAAGTCATGAAAAAATCATTCAAACATTGTTTAGTTCACTTGAAGATGTTAAATTCAACTTAATAATTTTAACTTTTTTAAAAAATCAACTAAAAATACTAAGAACTGTTTTATCCAGCAGAAAGCCTTTCTCAATATTTCTCTTTAGAAAAATGTGAAAAAGATGAAGACAAAGATAAAAACCACAGGAAATGCAAAACTTGATTTTTGCCTCATGAAGACCATTACCTTTTCACCCCCTTGAAGAGTTTGATAGCAAACCCATGTCAGACAAGTTTCCTTTTTCCTGCTCAAGGATTAAGATGTTAAAAAAAGAGAGGAAGACTTTTCAATCCTTGGGGGAGGATGTGAATGTGGGGTGAACAAGGAAAGAATTATGTGGTTGTAGTTCAAGGTTAAGTGACTATAATTTGGGAAGATTAACCCTAAACTATATTTCCATGCATTGTGGTGTCACATTTGTTCAAGATTCTAATGAATATTATCTCATATTATCTTAATGTCTGAGGATGAGACTCCTATGCCAATTTGGATATTTCTCTCTCGAAGCTAGAAATGCTTGGATTTAAATGAGTAGTAAATTGCATTAAAACACAGATTATAGGGTGTGTGTGTGTATACCTATATGTGTGTATGTATGTTTGTGTGTATATATGTATACATATACATACATATATATTTACAGAGAGAAACAGAAAGAGTGTGTGAGAGAGAGAGCATGAGAGAATTTCTTCAAAACATCAATCCCCTAAAGGAAAGCTAGCTTACTTTTCTCTTGTTCAAATCTAGACTCAGATATTCACCCACATCATCTGTCCAATATGTATGCACTGATAAATCTGATTTATGTACAAGCTCTTTTGAGGTTTCGGACACTAAGCAATCTTTATCTATTGCTTTACCCTGAGTGGATATTTGCCTAAATATGCTCCTTTAAGAAATTATGCATCTCATTTAGGAGGTTCTTGACATCTATAAACTTGGGAATAGGAGCTTTTGGAGAATGTAAAGAATCTTATGGAATTCTTCTTTGATTTAGACTCTGTTGTAAGGCAGATACTATGGGTACTATTGCCCCCCTTTTATAGATGAAGAAATTGAGTCTCCAAAGGTTAAGCAGCTTATTCATCTCTACAAAATCAGTAAATGTCAGAGGCAGGATTTGAACCAAACTCTTTCCTGATTGAGTAAAGTGCTTTCTACTGTACTATACTGCCTCATATTAAGTTTATAGTAACATCAAATGTTATATAGACTATTTTTCATGGCAAAGCAAAATAAAACCCTATCCTGTGTTAAGCCATTGAGTGTTTATTAACTGCCTGCCATGTGATTGATAGGGTGGTACTTTCTATAGAGCACTATATGAGTGGTTGAACATAGAAGATTTATCCTTAAGTTATACAATCTAGCTATACAAACTGGAATATATAAATTAAAATAAAAAAATTATGAAACTTTCCAGATTTGGGTGCAGTTGGAATTGATTATCTCTCTGAACTACAAGACTAATTTATTTTAGGTTTTTCTTGGTCAATGGCAAATTCTTTGGCCATTGAAAATATCTGGATTACAAATTGTTCACTTCTCATTGAGAATCTGTCATTTAGTCATATCTGAAAGGGAAATGGAAAATACTCATTTGTTTTTAGCATCAAAGAGAATAGGACTGAGAGAAGGGAGGATCTTTAAAGCTCATTTAGATCAATCATATCATTTCACAGATAAAGAAACCAAGTCTCAAAAAGGGTAAATGACCCTCTTCAAATTTTAGGTTTCAGTTTTGTGTTTTAAATATTTTTTCAATTTGTCAGCAAGTCCAATCCTCTCATTTTAGAGGTGAGGAGAGGATGAAAAGAGTAGAGTTACTTGCCCAAAATCAGACAGGGAGTAAGTGGGATAATCAGGCTTTCAAGTCTCTGACTTTATTTCTAGAGTGCCATTGTACCTTTAGTGGAAGGACAAAAGGAAAAAGTAAGATAAAAGTAACACTGATATTGCAGTGAGTCATCGAGGATGTGGACTGTTATGCCCTGGAGAGCAGCAGCCTGTGCAGAAGGCAATGATAATGATAGATGAGCATAATTACATTAGCTTAAAGAGAAATGTCTGTTCCTCTAAGGGAAGCCTGGGGAAGACCTTGAAGAGGACTCAAAGCTTTTAGTTGGTGCTATTTATACATCTTAATGTGGAAAGACCCAGCTGTTCACAGCCTACTTCATCTACCCAAAGGTGAAGGGGCTGCCATTTTATTTCTGAATGCAGTGGAAAAATTTCTTGATGAACAATAACACATTAATTTCCTCAGATTATGAGGAAATTCAAAAGGTGCATGAAATGTTATAGCATTGCTAATGCCCTTTCCTAAACTTCCATAACTCTTTTTTTAATTAAATTTATTTATTTAACTTTTTACATTAATTTTCACAAAATTTTGGGTTCCAAATTTTCTCCCCATTTATCCCCTCCCCCAACCCAATACACCAAGCATGCTAATTTCCCCTATCACCAATCTGCCCTCTCTTCTATGATCCCTCCCTTCTCTTGTCCCTATCTTCTCTTTTGTCCTGTAGGGCCAGATGACTTTCTATTCCCCATTAACTGTATTTCTTATTTCCTAGGAGCAAGAACAATACTAAACAGATGTTCCTAAAACTTCAAGTTCCAAATTCTCCCCATCCCTCCCTCCCCACCCATTCCCTTTGGGAAGACAGACAATTCAATACAGGCCATATCTGTGTTGTTTTGCAAATGACTTCCATAATAGTCGTGTTGTGTAAGACTAACTATACTTCCCTCCATCCTATCCTGTCCCCCACTGCTTCTGTTCTCTCTTTTGATCCTGTCCCTCCTTGAGTGTTGACTTCAGATTGCTCCCTCCTCCCATTGCCCTCCCTTCCATCCTCCCCCCCACTATGCTTATCTCCTTCTCCCCTACTTTCCTGTATTTTAAGATAGGTTTTCATATCAAAATGAGTGTGCATTTTATTCCTTCCTTTAGTCAAATGTGATGAGGGTAAACTTCATGTTTTTTTCTCAGCTCTCCTCTTTTTCCCTCCACTAAAAAGTCTCCTGCTTGCCTCCTGAATGAGAGATAATTTGCTCCATTGCATTTCACCCTCTCTCCTCCCACTACATTTCTCTCTCACCGTTTATCTTAATTTCTTTTAAGATATGGTCCCATCCTATTCAATTCACTCTGTGCTCTCTGTCTCTATATGTGTGTGCACGCACACGTGTACCTGTGTGTGTGTGTGTGGTCCCACCAACTACCCAGATACTGAAAAGTTTAAGAGTTACAAATATTGTCTTTCCATGTAGGAATGTAAACAGTTCACCTTTGGTAAGTCCCTTATGACTTCTCTTTGCTGTTTACTTTTTCATGCTTCTTCTCATTCTTGTGTTTGAAAATCAAATTTTCTTTTCAGCTCTGGTCTTTTCATCAAAAATGCTTGAAAGTCCTCTGTTTCATTGAAAGACAATATTTTCCCCTGAAGTATTTTACTCAGTTTTGCTGGGTAGATGATTCTTGGTTTGAGTCCTAGTTCCTTTGACTTGCGCAATATCCTACTCCACGCCCTTCCATCCTTTAATGTCGAAGCTGCTAGATCTTGTGTTATCCTGATTGTAGTTCCACAGTACTGGAATTGTTTCTTTCTAGCTGCTTGCAAGATTTTCTCCTTGACCTGGGAATTCTGGAATTTGGCCACAATGTTCCTAGGAGTTTCTCTTTTTGGATCTCTTTCAGGCAGTGATCGATGGATTCTTTCAATATTTATTTTGCCTTCTGGTTCTAGAATCTCAGGGCAGTTTTCCTTGATAATTTCATGAAAGATGATGTCTAGGCTCTTTTTTCGATCATGGCTTTCAGGTAGTCCCATAATTTTTAAATTGTCTCTCCTGGATCTATTTTCCAGGTCAGTTGTTTTTTCCATGAGATATTTCACATTCTCTTCCACTTTTTCATTCTTTTGGTTTTGTTTGGTGATTTCTTGGTTTCTCAGAAAGTCATTAGCCTCCATCTGTTCCATTCTAATTTTGAGAGAACTATTATCTTCAGTGAGCTTTTGAACCTCTTTTTCCATTTGGCTAATTCTGCTTTTGAAAGCATTCTTCTCCTCATTGGCTTTTTGAACCTCTTTTGCCAATTGAGTGAGCCTATTTTTCAAGGTGTTATTTTCTTCAGCATTTTTTTGGGTCTTCTTTAGCAAGGTATTGACCCATTTTTCATGCTTTTCTTGCATCTCTCTCATTTCTCTTCTCAGTTTTTCCTCCACCTGTCTCACTTGATTTTCAAAATCCTTTTTGAGCTCTTCCATGGCCTGAGCCCACCGGACATCCACCTTGGATGTCTGGGATAGAGACGCCCTGACCTCCACGTCTTTCCCTGATGGCAAGCATTGTACTTCCTCATCAGAAATGAAAGGAGGAAGGAACATCTCTTCCCCAAGAAAGTAGCTCTCTATGGTCTTATTTTTCTTCCCTTTTCTAGGCATTTTCCCAGCCAGTTAGTTGACTTCTGAGATTCCTGTCCACCCCCACCTAGATCCACCCAGCTAGTGCTTGGGGTCTGAGATTCAAATGCTGCTTCTCAGCCTCAGGGCTTTCATTGGCGGACATGGCTGCTATTCAATGTGACCTTAAATTCTGGTGCTCAGGTGGGGGCAGGGCCGCCTCCCAGTTCCCTCAGGGGGTTTATGCAGAGACTTTCGGTAATGGCCCTGAGTTCCTGCCTGTTCTGGGAGTCCCAGGCCATGGCTGCCTCTGCCACTGCCTCTGCTGCTGCCTCCCAAGGGGGTCTGAGTCACGGAGACACCCTGCTCCCCTCTCGGCCAGCCCAGAAGTCTCTCTCACTGACCTGTAGTGCCTGTGGGTGGAGGGACCTTCGTGGCCGCTGGAGATTCCGTCCCTGAAGCCTGCTCGGATCTGTTCCTCTGGGGTCGCGTGGCCAGGGCAGTGCAGGGGTGGACTCCATGCCCGGACCACAATGGAGCCCTGGGTACGGCTTTCAAGGGCTTTCTGGAACAGAGATCTCTTCCACTGTGTTTCTGCGTGGCTTGCACTGATCCAGAATTTATGGGGAGTTCTTTTTACATTAAGTGTATGGGCTGTGGGTTCAGAGCTAGCATACATGAGTCTTTCTACTCCGCCATCTTGGCTCCTCCAACTTCCATAACTCTTGATCAATATTTGTTTTTTACTAAGTTTTTTTTTTTTTTTTTTTTTTTACTAAATCTGAAATCTGAATCTAGGCTATAATGGCCTGCATCTTCTCATATTGTTGTTCTTAAGTTCTTTTCTTAAGATATTGGTTTGCTTGTGGTCTCCTGATTTTATTTTTCAAGTGTGGAGAAAGTAATGGAAAAATAGTGCCCCAGTTATAGGATTTAAGGTGAAATGTGAAAAGCAGTTGCTTGTTACAACTTCACATAATGCCTTGCAGGATGATATGAGAATTTGACTGCACTCTATGCCTGGAAGACCCTTGCAATAGTGATAATGTAAACTGTCTTCTTGATCATGAGAATGGAAATTCTTCTTCCTCCAAAGAAGAAAAAAAGGAAGAGAATTGGAGTGGAGAGAGAGAAAATGGGAAGAGTGAAAAGTAAAGAATAAGATTATAGAAGAAGTAAAAGAAGAGAGGAGAAAAAGAAAGAATTGGTGAGAACAATAAGGAGTGGGGACAGCCAGGTAGAGTATTTAGGAAGTGCTTATCTCTGGAAAAATGCTTTCTCACACTCTATGCTAGCTATAGAATATATAGATATAAGCAAGGGAGCTAGCCCATGCCTTCAAGGAGCTTACAATGATGAGTAGCAGAAGAGATAGGGAAGGAGAGAGGAGATGTAAAAGGGGATGAGAGGAGAAGGGGATAGAACAGAGGGACAGTGAGAAGAGAGGAAAAGAAGAGAGATGAAAGAAGGGAAAGAAAGAGAAGAACATGGTGTCAGGGAAAGGAGAAAAAGAAAATTTTTTTTGATCTTACCTTAGTTAAACTCTCTAATTTCTTTTCTGATTGAAGACAAAAGTATCAGTGTATATGTGTATTTATGAGGAGCAAGAATGCATTTTGAAATATCTTTGTGAAGTTTCCTGATTTTTATGAAATATGACAAGATACTTTCTACTCATCAGTAAGAGTGATGAAAACAATGGAAGATAATGAATGGAAGAAAAATGAAATGCTTTCTTTATTGAATTTGAATTGTCTGGAGGGCATTTGGGTAGAAATAAAAACATTTCAGGTTGGGTGTGTGTTAGGATCCTGAGTCAAATAGAAAACTGAAAGTGCACAGGTATGAGTGTATCATGGGTAATTTATACTTCTGCTGGCAATAGTAGTCATAATGCATGACATTTTGTAAAACTTTAAGCTGATCATGTACACACAAACACATATTCACAAAGACCATGTGGGAAGAGTACTTGCTTCTTTACGTCTCTGTCAGATACTTTATTGCTAGCATAAAGACTGGGAGCACCTTAGGATGATGATGATGATGGTGATGATGATGATGATGATAATGATGATGATGATGATGGTGATGATGATGATGATGATAATGATGATGATGATGATGTTAAACAACAATAGCTAGAAATAAAATAGTGGCTTAAGGTTTGCAAAATATTTTTCATGTATTATCTCATCCTATTTTCAAATATAACTCAGATAAATAGGTGCTATTATTATCCTTATTATACAGATAGGGAAATTGAGCCTGATGGAGGCTAAGTGATTGGCCCAGAGTCACACTATAAGCATTGGAGGTAAGATTCTAACTTAGGTGTTCTAGACTTCAAATGCTATCACATATGCCAACTCCAATTTATTTGCCTTCAATGATCCATTCCAGAATACTTCCTAGCTGTGTGACCATGTGGTCAAATCCTTTATCTCTCTGAACTTCAATTTTATCTTCTGTAAAATAATCAGTCATATCTATATGATACCTCACAACATTCTAGTAAATTTCAAATGAGATGGCCAGACATGAAATGTATATTATATCTATATATTTATACATATATATTAATGTATGTCAGTTATTATTCATGAGAATGTCAGCTTCTTGAGGTTTGAAACTATTTCATTTCATCTTTTTATCTCCTATACCTCACACAGTGTCTTTAATCAGACAAGATGCCTAACATCGAATTAAGCAGAGTAAGAATGAATTTTCATACCTAGAGTTAAAGTGCAGAATGCTTTGGAGTAAGGAAGATAGCACTTCAAGTCCTACATCATAACTCACCCCCACTCATCCCTTACCTTCCATATCTAATAAATTTCTGTGCCTTGTTGATTATCTCCCCTCTACAATGTTTCATACCCCTTTCCTTGCTACCCATAAAGCCACCACTTTAGTTCAGATCTTCATGACGTCTTGTCTGAACTATGACAATTATCGTTTATTTGAGAACCCTGACTTTAGTCTCCCCTTCTCTAATCCATTCTTCACACAGCTGCTAAAGTGAATATCCTAAAGGACTGATCTTGCCATTTTCCTTACTTGCATAATAAGTTCCAAAAGCTCTGTGTTGTCTCTAAGATAAAATATAAAATCCTTTGACTTTTAATACCCTTCACAACCTAGGTCTTACCTATTGTAACAGATTTATTATATAATATTCCACTTTCCAGAGTAAAATGTTCCATTCTGGGTATCATTGGTTTCTGGAAAATATATTGTTCCCCATTCCCAGACCTGACTGAGCACATTCTAAAGGAGCCCAAGAAAAACATGTAGGGGAAATATTCTCTACTATGCAAAGTCCTGAAAGTGTCTCAACTACAACTTTACTCAAGTGAGCAGAATCAAGAAGCAGATTCAGATCATTAGTAGTGGGTTCTACCAAATGCTGCTCAATAAAGGTCATTGCCTTGACTTGGAGGGGAAAGTCATTCATTCATTCATTCATTTATTCATTCACTGATCAACTAAGAAGCATCTTTTCTTTAAGTCCCTGCAGCCTTGTTGTGTACTAGGCATTGTGAAAATAAAGACAAAAATAAGTCAGCTCTTCCTTTCAAGGAGCTTACATGAAATTGGGGAAGACAATATGTACCAAAATAAGCATATTATAAATATATACAAATAAATATAATACATTTTTTTGGTTTGATGGCACAAATATCTTGTATAGATAAGGATAGGATAAGAAGAGACTTGATGAATAAGATGATCCTTGATCTAGGCTGTGAAGGAGATTAAGGAATCTAAGAGGAGGAAATGAAGAGGCAATGTGCACCATATAAAAGAATGAAGATGGAAGATGGAATGGCATGTGTGTGAAATAGCGATTTAGTCCCTCTGGTCGGACTGCAAAGTGCATGTAATCAGCTAATACGAAACCTTTTTCATTTTGTAGCTCTTGTTATTTCTCTTCCATTCCTCCTTTTCATGGGCAGCTAGGGTTCACAATGAATACAGTGACTGATCTGGAGTCCAGCCTCAATCACTCACTCACTGGGTGACTCTAAACAAGTCACTTAACTGTATTTGCCTCAGTTTCTTCATGTGTAAAATGAGCTGAAGGAAATGGCAAACCACTCCAATGTCTTTGCCAAGGAAACCCAAAAGCCATAATGAAGAGTCAGGAATGACTGAAATGACTGAACAACAAAAGCTTCTTTTCCATCCCATCTTGCATTGAACATGCATTGACCTTCTAAGGGTCAATGTACATTAAAAGCTATCTCCCTAGGAGGTTCTTGAGAAAGTGGGCATGAGCTTTGAGAAATCTGCTTGTCCAAAGATTCTGAGAATTTGCCTAGTATATGGCCTTGATATCTCTGAGATAAATGTCATGATTATTCAACTCTTAGAAATTCTAAGCTGAGGGATAGGGAAGATCAGCAACTCCTCCATGGTCATACAACTGGTCAGTACCAGAAATTGGACTAGATGCTCATCTTTGATAGAATGCAAATGGAACTCAATTTGGAATCAGTGTTCAGGGGTTCGAGTTGCTGGCTATGTAACCAAACCACTCAATCTTTGTGGATTTAGTTTCTTCACTTGTAAAATCAGGGAGGGAGCTGGAATAAATGGTCTTCTGGCCCAAGCTCTATGATCTGGTTATTTAATATGATCCTCTTACTCCAATCTTTAGTCTCTCTTTGCTTTCTAATGCTTTATTTAGTTTTCTTAAAGGAAATCAGTATAGCTTAGTGCAAAGAGAATTGGATTTGGAGACAGGAAGACCTGTTTTTGAATCCTGCTTCATTTGTTTACTATGATTGTGTGAAAGCTACTTGACCTTCCTGAGCCTCAGTTTCTCCATCTATAAAATAGGGATAATGCCATGTGAAGCACTCATCTCATAGAATTGCAAGAAACCTCAGATGAGATGGGTTAATATGTATCAAGCCTTTTTGCCAACATTAATGTGTGATAAAAATGCCAGTTATTATTTTCCTTCTTAAGTCTCAGCTTCAAATGACTTTAATTCTAAATGACCTCTCTGATCTCCAGAATTTCCTGGCTTGGCACACTTTCCTGAAGAAATAGACTCATTGGAGCAGTAACATATGTAAAATAGCAGAGGTTTTATTTGATTCAAAGGCTCAGGCAGCAGGATGATGTACCCACAATGCTTTTTTGAATCCAAACTCCTCTGCATTAAGTTCAAGTGAATTGCATTGTTTTTGATAGCTGGCGAGTTTACCTTTTGAATGAAATGGACCATGAATGAGCAGGAATTTAAATGACTCTTCACCCTGAAGACAGCATTTTTTCTATCTACTTAACACATTGAGGCAATTTCATGAAACAAACAAAACAGCCATTTCTAGACCAACCTGCTTTGTGGTTTATTTATTTCCATTAATTCAGTAACATTTTGGACAAGGGATTCTGGAAAAAGCAGCACAAGAAGAAATAAAACTTTGCAATCTCCAGTTCTATGGAAACAACTATTTATTAAAATATTCATGAATCCTATAGTTTTCTTTGAAATTGTTTTTTTTTGTTCATTTTACTTATCTGTATTGACTAACAATTTTTACACCCAGTTCAAGACATTTGAAAATGTGATGGACTTCAAAAGATTTTAGAAATTGATAGAGACATGAATATTTCCATTCTGTGTGAGAATCCGAAATAATATGCAACAAAGTGGAGGAATTTGTCTACAATGGCCTCCAGAATGAGGAGTGATCCTTTGTGGAGACAAAGGATCACAAATTTCATGATTCCACATCTCTCATGGTCATTCTATGTTCTAGTCAAACTAACATACTTGTGGATTCTAATACATACCATTTTGTCTACAATTTCCCCATGTTTGCACAGGCTCAATTCAGCCTTTTTACACATGGTTGGAATGCCCTCACTTCTTACTGCTCTCTACCTTTCTTCAAAGGATAGTTCAGGTACCACTTTCTATAGGAGCATTTCTCCTGGTCCTTTCCAGTTATTATTCTCCCCTCCTCCCAAATTGTTTGGTATTTACTCTGCACATATTTTGCATAAACTTATCTGTTTATACTTTTTCCCCAAGGGGAACATGAACTCCTTGAGGGCAAAAGAGTGTTTTTTTACAATCACATAATAAACATTCAATAAATGATTGTTAAATTAAATTGAGTATATTTCTGTTATGATTGCTTCTAGACACCACCATGAATATCTCCAGGAATCTTTACCTCTTGTTGGATCTGTGGTCTGTTGGTTACTAATTCATCCAGTCTATAGATTTCCTAAGCAATTAATTACAGTTATAGGAACAATTTTTTGAAGGAGTAGGTCGTTCTCTCTTTCACTTAAAAAAAGATCACAAATCCTCTCTGCTGTTGGCCTTGGTCCTTAAGATTGATCGTAGACACAAAATATACCAACAGGCACCCAACCTTGAGATAAGATTCTTACAATTGAACTAGACTGGTCTTTTTTAGTTTGACACAGAAGCCATTACTAAAGGCAGTCAGAGCCTTTCTGAATTGGTGGAATATTTTAGAGCTAGAGCTACATCAGTGATGCCTTCCAGAACCTCAAAACACCTATACACCAAGGTGAAAGATTAGAGGAAGACTTTAGGAGAGCATTAAGAATGTCATAGTGGGAAATAAAAGAGGGGAAACACATATATCAATAATTCTCTGTGAATGAATGTTTAAATGCTGGCTTTTCATCTTACTATATGTAAGTACATGTAAGTACTACATGCACAACCCATTACTTGGAAAAGTTACTTAACTATTTCAAGACTCATTTTTATCTGTAAAATAAGGAAATAAGCCTTAATGACCTTCGGTCCTTTAAATTCTTTGTCTGTGACCCTATTGTGAGGGTAGAGTTCCACCCTCATTCCAAAGTAATCACAGAAAGCCCAGTTTGACTGAATCCAATAAAAGTGCAAACTAGGTAAAAAAAAAAACCAAAACATTTTAATCAACTTGAGAAGAGTAAGTGCTTTGATCATTGGAGAAAGACAGGTGATGACCTAGACAAAATTTATGATTGCTGAAAAAATCAGAAACAACTTTGAATTATGTATAAAGCAGTGAGCTAGTTCATTCAGTCAGAAAAGTGTTGATAAAAATCCATCAAGAAAGACTCCAGAGAGATGAATATTAGTCCCTATGAACCACAGTTTCAGGGATGCCTGTCAGTGATCAGAAATAATCTCAATCCTAATCCTTAAACACTAATATCTAATATTTATATGTCACTTTATGGACTGCAAAGCATTTTACACATATTATCTCTTTTGATCCTTGTAAAAGTCTTTTACTGTTAGCATCTCCACTTTATAACTGATGACATGGAGTCAGAAAAACATTAAGATCCAGGGTCACTCAACTAGTGAGTATCTGAGGCAGGATACAAACTCAAGTTTTCCTGATTCTCAAGTTCCACACTCTATTTACATTACCACCTGACTGACTATTATCTTATGATTTCTCCACCTTTGAATCTGTGATTCAAATTCCATGTATTTACAATCAAACAAATAAACAGAAACAGCCCATGTACCTGCACTGCCCAAGAAAAGTATAACAAAGATTCTGGGATTGCTTCAAAGAATAAAATAAGGAGGATGTTATATAGCACATCCTTCTTTTCCCTACTTGTTTCAGTGTCCTTTTCAATACAGAGAGATTCTATGCTAACAGTTTATCTCCAGGGCCTGTAAGACTGGGAACAGAGAATATATTTTAATAATCATTTTTAAAAATACTCCCTCCTTTACTGCTTGCTTAGCTCATGACTTGTATTGGGATTTTTCCTAGAGTATCTAGGGTCTCACCCCCCATTCCTAGGCTGACTTCATGTCTCTGTATTGCATCTTCCTGAGGGATCAGCAACTCAGAGCTCTCTTGGTCTCCTAAGAAGTGTTTCAAGGACAGAAACGTGTCCTTTATATTCCAGAGAATGGTCTTGCTGCTGTAATATGCACAGGATGTCAGGTAATAAAGTCCCAGAACGAGTGATTTAACACATACAGGCCACCTGGCCACCAGTTGTGTGACTTTCAAATGTTGTCATGAGATAATTAAAGGGCACATGTTGACTGGTTTTGTAGCAAACAACACCTGCTTATAGAGAGTGACACATTACTTTTCAGCAGGCTGAAAGAAATGCCAAAGTTTGTCTGTCATCAGGTTGCCACTTTGTGTTACCCTGCTTAAGGTAAGGAGAATGGTCTATTAGCTGTGGCATAAAGAAGAGGACAGACCTTGATGACCTCCTTTTCCTTCCATAAGCCTTAAATCCTAACATAGAGCCCAGGCCTGGGGACTATGGCTCATAATATTTTTAAAGGGGAATTCAACAGGGGCACTTGTTTGTGGCCTGTTTGCCTGAAATACTTTTTAAATCAGGGATTCTGAACCCAAGGGCCCATGAACAAACATGCATACATACATACCCACGTTTATGTATATACACACAATATATATTGTGCATGCGTATATAATATGTGCATATGCATATATGTATAAATGTCTGTTTGGGTATCTAGATAGATGCTTGTAGTTAGATATTCAAAATCTAAGATTGGAGAGATTAAGTGGCTGGACCCAAGTCACACAGCTAGTAAGCATCAGAGCTTGAATTTGAATGCTTCACATCCAGAACATTTGGATCCAGTATGACTTTAAATAACAATATCAACAAGAAATACTTATTAGACTATATTCAGGGCACAGTCCTAGGTGCTAGAGATCCTCAAATATAGCGCATCTCTTCAACAAATGGACATTGCACAGCGAGAAAAGAGTTGAAAAGATAGATAACTTGGTTTTCTTTTCAGCTATTTTATTTCATGTGCTTAACATCATTCTGAGATCATTATGTTTCATTGGACTTGTTGTTTTGTTCTTTGTTTTTGAAGAGGGCCAATGATGTCATAGACAATTTCTTGACATACTGGAATTGTATTTAAGTGAGGCCAAGTTGCATGAAATCTACAGCCTCACTCTCTCTTTCAGCGTCATCAAAGTCTAGTAGTAAGACAAAAGTCAAGATGATTGACCGTAACGTGGGACATAGTAGATGACCTTAGTGTCTTTGATATCTGACTGAGCTCTTACCTCTCCATAGCATCTTCTTCAGAAACCTTCATGGCCATTAAAACAAATTGTTTTCATCTGCCCATTTAGTTGGGAGGAGTTTTCACAAGCTTTTCACATTGACCTAACTCACCAATGAATTTGAGGCCTATCAATTACCCTCAACCTGGCTTAGCCCATCTGCTGAGATGGTTTACTGGGTGTGGCCATTGTACATGCTGTAGCTTCTTGGAGCCATAGGTGAAAGTTGAATGCCAGGTAGACATCAACAAGCTTAGCAAGCCCTCACACCAGCGGTGTTAGTCCTCCTTAAACACTGGATACATCCCAGTCTACATTGAATTACTAATGAGGTCAATGACATAAAAGGCTGAGAAATTTTTTTAAAAGCTTAAATATTAATTTAAATAAAACTAAAAGCCAAGAAAGAATGATTAATAGTTTATTATCAGTCAAAGTCTACTGTTGTGGAGTGAAAACTTCTTCTATGAAGATGCAATGTAGCTCAAACCCAGGAGCACCATTCTTTCCCCCGCTTCTTGAGGCATTCAGGCAAAATAAGAAAAATCACATCATTCAGATCTCAGTCCATTTTACTGTGGTTACTTAGCTCTGGGAAATGGCATTCATGTCTCAAATTGAGGATTAATTATAGAGGAATAAATAAGTAAACTGAGTAAGCCATAGGAATAGGTTGAATATGTCACTGATACCCAGCGTCTTTTTTCTTGTTCTTATAACTCATTCTGCAGGATCTTATATTTGTTGCATTATCCTTTCAGTTGTTGAAGTATTTTGCCTTTCAGCTGGAGTTTTTGAATCATTTTCTTTTACACTGACATTTTTTTTGTAATAACAATTTATTTATTTAACTTTTTTCCATTCATTTTCACAAAATTTTGGGTTCCAAATTTTCTCCGCCCTTTTATCCCCTCCCCCCCACCCCAATACACCGAGCATTCTAATTTTCCCTATCACCAATCTGCCCTCTCTTCTATCATCCCTTCCTTCTCTTGTCCCCATCTTCTCTTTTGTCCTGTAGGGCCAGATGACTTTCTATTCCCCATTAACTGTATTTCTTATTTCCTAGCAGCAAGAACAATATTAAACAGTTGTTCCTAAAACTTTGAGTTCCAAATTCTCCCCATCTCTCCCTCCCCACCCGTTCCCTTTGGGAAGGCAGGCAATTCAATATAGGCCCTATCTGTGTAGTTTTGCAAATGACTTCCATAATAGTCGTGTTGTATAAGACTAACTGTATTTCCCTCCCATCCTATCCTGCCCCCTCATTGTTTTCTATTCTGTCTTTTGATCCTGTCCCTCCCCGAGTGTTGACTTCAAATTGCTCCTTCCTCCCATTGCCCTCCCTTCCATCATCCTTCCCTCCCTGCTTATCTCCTTCTCCTCCACTTTCCTGTACTGTAAGATAGGTTTTCATACCAAAATGTGTGTGCATTTTACTCCTTCCTTTAGTTGAATGTGATGAGGGTAAACTTCATGTTTTTTCCTCAGCTCTCCTCTTTTTCCCTCCACTAAAAAGTCTCCTGCTTGCCTCTTGAATGAGATATAATTTACCCCATTCCATTTCACCCTCTCTCCTCCCACTACATTTTTCTCTCAGCATTTACCTTAATTTCTTTTACGATATGGTCCCATCCTATTCAATTCACTCTGTGCTCTCTGTCTCTGTGTGTGCATGCATGTGTGTGTGTGTGCATGTGTGTGTGTGTGTGTGTGTGTGTGTGTGTGTACATCTGTGTGTGGTCCCACCAACTACCCAAATACTGAAATGTTTTAAGAATTACAAATATTCTCTTTCCATGTAGGAATGTAAAGAGTTCACCTTTGGTAAGTCCTTTATGACTTCTCTTTGCTGTTTACTTTTTCATGCTTCTTCTCATTCTTGTGTTTGAAAGTCAAATTTTCTTTTCAGGTCTGGTCTTTTCATCAAGAATGCTTGAAAGTCCTCTGTTTCATTGAAAGACCATATTTTCCCCTGAAGTATTATGCTCAGTTTTGCTGGGTAGGTGATTCTTGGTTTGAGTCCTAGTTCCTTTGACTTCTGGAATATCCTATTCCATGCCCTTTGATCCTTTAATGTAGAAGCTGCTAGATCTTGAGTTATCCTAATTTTATTTCCACAATACTGGAATTGTTTCTTTCTAGCTACTTGCAATATTTTCTCCTTGACCTGGGAATTCTGGAATTTGGCCACAATGTTCCTAGGAGTTTCTCCTTTTGGATCTCTTTCAGGTGGTGATCGATGGATTCTTTCAATACGTATTTTGCCCTCTGGTTGTAGAATGTCAGGGCAGTTTTCCTCGATAATGTCATGGAAGATGATGTCTAGGCTCTTTTTTTGATCATGACTTTCAGGTAGTCCCATAATTTTTAAATTGTCTCTCCTGGATCTATTTTCCAGGTCAGTTGTTTTTCCAATGAGATATTTCATATTCCCTTCCAATTTTTCATTCTTTTGGTTTTGTTTTGTGATTTCTTGGTTTCTTAGAAAGTCATTAGACTCCATCTGTTCCATTCTAATTTTGAGAGAACTATTCTCTTCAGTGAGCTTTTGAACCTCTTTTTTCCATTTGGCTAATTCTGTTTTTGAAAGCATTCTTCTCCTCATTGGCTTTTTGAACCTCTTTTGCCAATTGAGTGAGCCTATTTTTCAAGGTGTTATTTTCTTCAGCATGTTTTGGGTCTCCTTTAGCAAGGTATTGACCCATCTTTCCTGCTTTTCTTGCATCTCTCTCATTTCTCTTCCCAGTTTTTCCTCCACCTGTCTAACTTGATTTTCAAAATCCTTTTTGAGCTCTTCCATGGCCTGAGCCCACTGGACATCCCCCTGGGATGTCTGGGATATAGAGGCCCCGACCTCCGCGTCTTTTCCTGATGGTAAGAATAGTTCCTTGTCATCAGAATTGAGAAGCAGGAACATCTGTACCCTATCAAAGTAGCTATCTATAGTCTTATTTTTCTTCCCTTTTCTGGGCATTTTCCCAGCCAGTTACTTGAATTCTGAGATTCCTGTCCACCCCTTCCTAGATCTGCCCAGCTAGTGCTTGGAGTCTGAGATTCAAATGGGCTTTCAGTGGCAGGCATGGCTGCTATTCAATGTGAGCTTAAATTCTTGTGCTCAGGTGGGGGCAGGGCCACCTCCCAGGCTCAGTTCCCTCAGGGGGTTTATGCAGAGATCTTCAGTAATGGCCCTGAACTTCTGCCTGCTGGTCCGGGAGTCCTGGGCCTCTGCCGGTGCCTCTGCTGCTGCCTCTGCCGCTGCCTCCGCCGCTCCCTCCACCACTGCCTCCTGAGGGGGCCCGAGCCACGGAGACACCCCGCTCCCCTCTCGACCAGTCCAGAAGTCTCTCTCACTGACCTGTAGTGTCTGTGGGCAGACCGACCTTCCCGGCTGCCGAAGGTTCCGTCCCTGAAGCCTGCTCAGATCTGCTCCTCTTGGCCACATGGCCAGGGTAGCAGAGGGGTGGGCTCTGCTTTCCGGGGCATGACGGACCCCTGGGGACCGCTCTCCAGGGCTCTCTGGAACGGAAATCTTTTCCACTGTGTTTCTGCATGCCTTGCAGTGCTCCAGAATTTGTGGGGAGTTCTTCTTGCAGGAAATATATGGGCTGTAGTTTCGAGCTAGCATACGTGAGTCTTTCTACTCTGCCATCTTGGCTCTACCCCGACTCTTTTTTTTTAATTGGAATCAATTTGACTGTTTGGCCATTTTTCTTTTTTAATCATCCCTCCTACTCTTTTTCTCTGTGACGTTTTGAATTGTGATTGTGTCTTTCTAAACCACTCTTTGTTGTTGCTCATTTAGTCTATCAGGCTCATTCTCTTTAACTAAGATGATAGAGAGGAGCTGGACGTGGATATGGCCTCTTGATCAGCCATCTTACCAGAAATCTGGCATCCATCATTTACAGTAGAAATTTCTTGCAGAAGAATAAATTAGATGCATGATAGAATCAGCTACATGGCAAAGAAGACTGTGACTGAGTCTACTTGTGTTTGATGCAGCAGATTTGGACATGGCTGGCTGATCTCCTCTGCTTTTATAAGACACAGTACTGGATGTAGCAGTCTGTTCTGCTCCTGAGGGAGTTACTTTAAGCACCAGTGAACTAGGCCACTCAACCAACCATGTTTATACTGGTTTCTGTCATAGTTGTAGAGCAGAAAGTACTGGGTTTTGTGAAAGGACGTAGTTCTGCCATTTATCATCTGTGTGACCTTGGGGAAGTTCTGTCCTCTCTCCAGATCTCAATTTCCTGATCTGAAAAATGAGGATGATTGAATGGATGATCTCTAATTTGCTTTTCAGTTTTCACATTCTAAAAAATCAGTGAGAGATTATAGACATAATATGAAAGATACTTGGAACCACTAGCCCCTCAGAAGGTAGCAAAACTAACATCTAGTATTCACATAACTTTTAAAGTTTATGAAGTGGTTAATAAACATTATGTCATGTGATTCTCAAAGCAACCTTGGGAAGTAGGTACTATTATATTTTAAAAATTATATATACATCTATGTATATCATTAAATATTTCCCCATTTCATGTAAAAATTATTTTAAGAATCATTTACAAATTTTTGAATTTTTATCTATTATATATGTGGTCATACAAAACATTTCAATATTTGTCATGTTGTGAAAGGAAACATAAATCCCCAAGAAAAATAAATATAGAAAAAGGTATTCTGCAGTCTGAATTGAATTCATCAGTTTTCTTTCTGGAGGTGGATAGCATTTTTCATTATGGGTCCTTTGGAACTGTCTTGAATCATTGCTTGTTTAAATTTATTTTTTCTCAATTACATGTAAGCAAAAAATAGTGTTCACTTTTAACAAAAAAAATTAAATTATTTTTAATCTATTTATTTAATTATTTATATTATGTTATTTATTTAACTTAATTTTTTTATTCTATTTTAGTTAATTTCATGGCAAGCAGCATATATTTATTCATTTAATTTGATTTAATTAAATAATAATTTAATTTACTTAATTCAACCGAAAAAATTAAAGTTTTTAAAATTAAAAAAGTAATTCTCCCACCCTCAGCATTTATCATTTTTCTTTTTTTTATATTAGCCAATCATCTAGGTGTGATGTGGTGTCTTAGAGTTGTTTTAATTTGCGTTTCTCTAGTTAGTAGTGATTTAGGGCATTTTTTTCATGTGACTACTGATAGGTTTATTTTCCTTTTCTCAAAACTACCTGTTCAGATCTTTTGACCACTTACCACCTGGGGAATGCTCTTACGTTTATAAATTTGGCTCAGTTCCATATATATTTGAGAAATGAGGCCTTTATCAGAGAGACTTGCGGTGTAACTTTTTGTAAGTTACTGTTTTTCTTCTAATTTTGACTCATTAATTTTGTTTGTGCATAAGAATTCTAATTTTATGTAATTAAAATGATCTATTTTACTTCCCATTTACTCTCTATGTTTTATTTGGTTATAAGGTCTTCCCTTATTCATAGATACAACAGGTACATTTTTCCATGCTTCCCTAATTTTCTTAAGACATCAACCTTTATGTTTAAAATATTTATCCATTTTGACCTTATGTTGGTATAGGGTGTGAGATGTTAGTCTATACCTAGTTTCTGCCACTGCTTTCCAGTTTTCTTAACAATTTTTGTAAAATGGTGAGATATTGTCCCAAAAGTTTGGATCTTTCAGTTGATCAAACCCTAGATAACTGTAATAATGTACTGTTATGTATTGTATGGCTAATCTATTCCACGGCTGTCGTCTGTGTATATGTCCTGGCCTTCCCTGACACTATACTAGGTTTTTATGCTTCAATTCTTTTTTTTTTGTTGTTGTTGTTACTTACTCATTTTCCAGTCTATTCCTTGCCTTTGAACTGGTAAGTTGAGCTCTGCTCATCTGGTGATGAGGAGACCCTCTCCAAACTTCAGGTTTTTTTTTTATGGTGCTGTTTTCAGAGGCAGTTCTAGGAGTCTGCAAATTTTTGGTGCTTCCAGGTTGGTGTAATTCTGTGACAGGTAAGGTCACTGCTGTTCTGGTCTGCACTCTGGTGTTTACCAAGGAAAGGTTTATTAATGTGGCTGAATCAGAGAACATTGAAGTGAATAAACATTTATTGTAAGGGAAACACTGAGACCAAGCTGACTGGAGTAAAGAAAGAATGATCAGGAGTAGAAAATGAATGGAAACTATCTAGAGTAAGAGTTCATAGAAGATTCAAGATTCTAAGTGAAAGTGATTCTTTGTAAAGTCTCCAGTGGAGGACTGATAATAAAAGTAGTTTTGGAACTAAGATTGGCAGGTATTTCTATGATGACTTAAAAGCTGATGGGATCAGAATATTTAGAGGTAAAAAAGGATCAGTTAATCAGTCTGCATTTAATGAGTACCTATTATCTGCCAGACACTGTACTATATGCCAGGGATACACATGCCAGGAATAAAACAATTTTTACTCTCAAGGAGTTTACTTATATCTTAATGGAGATAAAAAAATATGCCTCTACATAAATACCTAGAGTATACATATAAAAAATGGCACCACAAGATTTAGAGATAGAAAGGTTTCTGTCCAGTGTGTGAGTCCTTTCCCCACCCTTATTTCACAGTTAAGGAAACTGATGTTCAGATACAGAAAGTGACTTGTCTACATCACAATGAAAGTTAGAAGAAGAAATGGGATATGGTCCTTAGACACAAAATCCAGTGCCCTGTTCATTAAAGCAAGAATCCAGAAGAAAGGAGAAGGTTGTGACCATGGACAAATATAAAGAGAAGATATAAGCTTGTATTTCTCTGTGAATGGAGGATTCTTCTCTTATGCCCTTTTTATTTTATTTATTTTTGTGTATGCTTCATTAAGATTGATCCTTTTCAGTGCTGATACAGATCAGCAATCTTTTATAATTTATACTCATAGAAAGTTATCAGTGGAGGGAGTGATGAGTAGTTAAAAGGCAAATCCTTTGTCACACAGCTAATTCATCTGAGAGGCAGTAGTTTTTGTTTCTTTTTTTTTTTTGGCTTTTTGTTATTTTTATTTTATTTGTTCTCAGTGTTCTACAATCACTTCCATATAACTTAGATTTTTCCCCCTCCCTCTCCCTCCTTCCTTCCTTCCTTCCCTCTCCCTCCCTGAGTCATCATACAATTTTATGTAGGTTCTACACATACATTCCTGTTACATTTTCACCTTAACCACATTGCATAAAAAAAGCAAAATGAATGGAAGAAATCATAAAACAAACCAAAACGTGATACAAAAGAAAGTGATCTGCCACATTCTGCAAATGAATTCCATAGTTCTAGATGTGAAAAGCATTTTGCCTTAAGAGACCACAGGGAATGTTTTAAGTCTTTGCATTGCAATGAAGTTCTAATTCTATCAGAAAAACTCCTCACACACTGTGTTTTTTGCTGTGTATAAAGTTCTCCTATTTCTGCTCCTTTCACTCACCATCAGTTCATATAAGTCTTTGCAGGCCTCTCTGAAGTCTTGCTGTTCATCATTTCTTACAGCACAATAGTACTCCATTGTATTCATATACCACAGTTTATTCAGCCATTCCCAATTTATGGGCATCCCCTTGATTTCCAGTTTTTGGCCACCACAAGGAGTGCTGCTATGAATATTTTTGTATATGTGGAACCTTTTTCCATTTTTATGATCTCTTGAGGATACAGTCCTAGAAGCGGTATTGCTGGGTCAAAGGATATTCATATTTTTGTAGCCCTTTGGGCATAGTTTCAAATTGCTCTCCAGAATGGCTGGATTAACTCACAGCTCCACCAACAATGAATGTGTTCCAGCTCTCCCACATCTTCTCTAACATTTATCATCATCCTGTTTTGTCATGTTAGCCAATCTGATAGATGTGATGTGGTATCTCAGAGTTGTTTTGATTTGCATCTGAGAGGCAGTATTTGAACTCAGGCTTTCATGACTCCAAAACTATCCACATATCTATGATACCAAACTGCCTCTGCCTTCAAGATAAAGTGATCTAATAATATAGCAAAGAAAATTCGCTAAGAAGTTAAGATATTTTTACAAGTCAGCACTTAAATTTGCTATAATTGTCCTTTCTAGGCACTGTGGAGTAGTGCAGGGAATTCTCAACATTTCCTCCCTTCTTGGGAACACAGAAAACAGTGTTTACAAGTAGATAAATGTCTGTGGAAAAAGCAAGTGATGGAAACTCCAGTTGCCATTGACCTCATCTGTTTAGAAGCTGTATATTCTGTAGAGATCAATGATGTATAAAACATTTATCCTAATGAATCCTATACAGATATTATTCATTCTTCTTCCACTAAGCATTTTATTGTCAATAAAGCAGATGGTTGAGCACAATTACTTCTCTAGCAAAACTGTAAATACATCGTATGATTTTTCCTCCTCTTGTCTTACTTCCACAGTGCCTTGATTTCTTCCCAGTTCATCACCAACATATTTCAAAAGGTGGTGAGAAGTCTTTTTTATTTCTGCTGGTAGATGAGGTTGATAGACTTTCATCAATAATGCACTGCTATCACTATATCCTCAGTGGCCTTACCTAACTGCTCCGACTTAATGGAATTTTCAATTCTACGTTGGGGGATGGTGTTAAGCATTTGCCGTCAGAAGATCTGTGATCAAAATCCAGTTCTGTTCCTTGCTAGATGTTTCTAATCAATCAATTCAAATATGAGTATGTTTTCTTTCCTGTAATATGAGTGAGGTGGAAAAGATGACACCAAATGACCTATCCAGCACTATGTGTATGATCTGGGTAGTTTTGGACTGTGTAGACATAGATTCAATATTAATGCTGCTTTCCAGGAAGAGGAAGTTTGACACTAAGTCATTTGCTTACTTTTTTCCATACAGATTTTCACAAGATTGAAATCTTTGTCTATCATCATCATCATCATCATCATCATTGACAGTCATATATTACTTTGTGATGTGCAAGGCACTTTACATCCATCATCTCATTGACACTTCAAAATAACCCTGGAGGGTAAGTGCTATTATAAATCCTATTTTATAGTTGAGCAAAGCAAACCTAAGAGCAATTACATGATTGGTCCACTATCATATGGTTAGTAAATGTCTGAGATAGAATTTACATATGAGTCTTCCCACTACACATCCAATTCTCTGTTTTTTAGTCAAATTGCTTGCTTATATGTGTATTCCTAGAACTTGTCATCATTCCTGACGTATATGTTTGTCCTTCATTGCCAAAGAAGACCATGCCATCAGAGAAATAATGACATGATTTGCACTTTGTTTTGAGTGAGGAAGGGTTGTACAGATCACCAGCCTCACTTCTCCTCCAGAGCCCTCTGAATCCAGTGACCAGATATTCATCAGGATGACTGGAGATGACCCAGGATGAGGCAATTGGGTCACACAGCTGGTGAGTGTTAAGTGTCTGAGGTGAGAGTTGAACTCAGGTCCTTCTGACTCCTGCATTGGTGCTGTATCCAATGCACCACCTAGCTGACCCTGACATATGACAAACACTTATAAACTCCTTCCTTCCTTCCTTCCTTCCTTCCTTCCTTCCTTCCTTCCTTCCTTCCTTCCTTCCTTCCTTCCTTCCTTCCTTCCTTCCTTCCTCCCTTCTTTTCTTCCTTCCTTCCTTCCTTCCTCCCTTCCTTCCTTCCTTCCTTCCTTCCTTCCTTCCTTCCTTCCTTCATTCCTTTTTTCCTCCCTTCCTTCCTTTCTCTCTTATTCTTCTAAATTTTAGTGGTAACCTCAGGAATAGATTTTTTAAAATTTTTATTGATAATGACTTTTTATTGATAATGACTTTTTCATGTCCTTCATTTCTCTCTGATTATTCTCACCCACTTTGCTTAATTGTTATTTGTAGTTACACAAAAATGTGTGGTGGTTGTAGGTAAAAGAGTCAGGATGGAGTAAGGGGTGGAGATTAAAAGAGAAAAATAAGTGGAGTTATGGAGGCTTTTCTCTCTTTGGCTACCAGTTTCCAGAGCTATCAATAAAAAGTTTCTGGTTCTGGGGAAAGAGGCATAATATATGTCAAAGGTGGGGTTGTAGATAGAGAAAAAGACACTCAGGCATTGTTGTGTGAGTGGGGTTGTTATGGAGGCAGGAGGTCCAGTAACAGAGAACTCACCTGGAGTGGGGCTTTACACTGACGAGATCAATCAGCAAATCAGTAAGCGTATAACACGTATTACAGGGACAATGCTAAGTGCTGGGTATAAAAAAGAGGTAAAAAACAGTGAATCATGAAGGAACTTGCTGTCTAATGGGGGAGATGAGATGCAAGCAAATATATAGGAAATAATTAACAGAAGGAAAGCATTGAAATTAAAACGGGTTGGGGAAAGTTTCCATAAAAGATGGGATTTTATTTGGGACTTAAAGAGTCAGTAGGGGCCTAAGTAGGTGGAGCAGAGGAGGAAAAGCATTCCAATCCTGGGGGGAAAGTCAGAGAAAATTTTTGGATCCAAAAGATGGAATGTCTTGATCATGGACCATCCAGAAGTCTAGTGTCATTAGATTGAAGAGTACATGATAGAGAGGAAGGTCTAGATTACAAAACTCTTTGGATGTCAAACAAGTGACTTTGCATTTGATCCTGGAGGCAAACAAGAGGTGCTCGAGTTTAGTGAGGAGAGGATGACATATCAGACTTAACTTTCAGGAAAATCACTAGAGTGGCTGAATGGAGGATGGATAGGAGAGGGGAGAGACCTGAGGTAGGCAGAACCCCCAGTATGCTGTTGCAATAGTTCAGGCATGAATTGATGAGTGCCTGTACTATAGTTGTGGCAGTATCACAGGAGAGAAGGGGTGATATTTGACAGATGTGGATAAGGTGAAATCAATAACCTTGGCAACAGATTGGATGTGGGGGGAGGTTTAGAGAGAGAGAGAGTGAGGAGTTCAGCATGACTCCTAGATTGTGAGTCAGGACTAGTGGTGTTCTCCACAGTAATAGGGAAGGTAGGAATGGGGAATGTTGTTGTCAGTGCCCTAGTTCAGGCTCTGACCCACCTTATTCCTTAATTCCCTCTCTCCTAACAGGCACACCTCCTTAGACAACGATAGCATGGAAATCTCCCCAACTTTCTAGAAATAAAGAAAACAGCCCAGATGGCAGAAACAGTAAGGGCACTTCATTCACAGAACATAGATCTGGTTTTTAGAATAACCCTAAGATCAGGTTTGGTCAGTTTATCAAATTGCTCAGTTTCTTTTTCATTTCTCCTTAAATCTCTTAAAGATAAAGTGATATTCAGCACTTTTAGAATGTTAGAAGGGGTTGTGTTGTATTTAATAACTATTCATAAGGTTTTCTCCTTTTTTATTTTCCCCTGAAATAAAACATCTTAATGTTCTTGAAAATCTGACACTCTAGTTCTAGACTTACCTCACTCTTCTTAGTTACCCAAACAGCTAAAGTGAAGATTGAAAATTCTAGGCATTTTGAATAAGCATGTTATCAGAGGCTTAGAAAGTGAGTGTAGCAGGGGATAGAGAGGCCTGAGCATACTGAAAGCTTCTGTGTCCCAAGGGAAAAAAAGACTGAGGTAGTCAGAGAAATAAAATGTAACCAACAGAAATAGAAGATGTTGAAAAGGAGACTTCTAGTCCACCAGCAGACATTAACAACCAATGGGAGGAATCCAAAGAGTCCAACAAGCAGAACTTAGCATTGGAAAGGATGATGAAAAACATGGCAAACTTGGTTTGGGTATTGGGTATTAGAACTCGACTTGGGGTAGTAAATTAATGCAGAGAAGTTACAGAAGAGGTCAACAGGAGCTCCAGTTATTGTGACCGAAGGGATCGTACTCTGTCTTGTAACTTGTATATTGATAGTCACTTCAGCTACGCATGTTGGGCACTGGACTGGGCTCTGGGGACAAAAAGCAAGAAGGAAAAAACAGCACCTCTTCTCAAGAAGCTTATGGAAGTCTTTGTTTATGATCCTTCAAATGTCACTGACAGTGATTGAAATCATGATTGACTAATTCATTCCTCACCAGTGGATAGAATTCATTTGGACCAGGGGACTGGAATTCTTCAAGACGAGTGAGGGGCAGCTTTCTTATTAGCTCTTTGCTTCCCTGTTAGCCATTTTTGCTTTAACATGCTCAGCATTATGGTTGTTCCAGATATATCTAGATATAGTTAGTTAGCTGGACATAGACACATAGACAGCCAGAGCCAGAGACAGACGTAAGCACACAATTTCCACACTGTTAAGATTAGAAAGAGGAACAAAGGGTGGATAGTCCCTTTTCTTGGAGTGAATGGGATCCTATGATATCTGAGAAGGCTGAAATGCTTAATTTTTATTTTGTTTCTATTTTATCTTTTACAAAAATAACTTTTTCATCAGAAATATTAGAACCAAGATGAATAATAAGGAGTTTGCCAGCATACTAAAGAAAGAAATAGTAAGAGAACACCTTTCTGTCCTTAATAAATTCTAGTCACCAGGCCAGATGCACTACATCCTATCACCTCTAGAGAAGTAGGAGAAATGCCTATTGACACAATGTCATTGGTAATAGACCTGGCTTCAAGAGAGTCAGGTCAGAGAGTACATCTTACATATAGAGCTTCATATGGGATAACTTTGGGTCCTTCACTTATGCAGGGACTCATGGAGAGTATCTCAACTTACACCTTGCAAACTTGGATACACTAGTTAGTGGGATCTAATGAAACTGGTGAAAAGGTTGATGTAGACTTCAATTTTACATTTGACTTTTTTTCCTAGCCTATGTTCCTTTGCAATTCAGTTCCAATCCACTTAATTTCAAAAATTCTATTTGGTGATTCCTTGAGTATTAAGATACTAGTACTGTATAACTGAAATCAATGTAAGTAGTGATATTGAGTCTAATAAGACAAATATGGAGTTTGGATCAATAGAATGCTGGTGCCTAGTTGAAAAATATTCATTTATTTCTTTTTTCATTTAAACAGTTAGACTGCTTGCCTTATTGTGAAATCAATATGCCCCACTCTAGTACAGTTTGATTGTGTGCTTAGGGACTTGAAATATTTGACTCTATTTCACTATATATCTTTTTCAGTTGAGCCTTCTTATCCTTTGAGATGAGTTTGCATTTCATTTAAGTAGCTCCTTGCAGTAGCCAGGATCCAATGAGGGGAATTTCAAGTATTTTTTGAAATATGAATTCAAAAAAATTTTCCTTGACTTCTTTGGTTTTGGGACCCCAAGAGAGATTTTCATCTGCTTTGTTTAGAAAAGGATACCCAGAAAATTCTGTCCAGACTCCTGTTGAATAGCTTTGTGTGCAAACATCCAGTTCAACCGAGGATTTTAATGCCTGTATGGAGACAGGATCACCTGCACTGTATTGTGATAGGGACTCAGAATTATTGAGATTATATGAGATTCATTCTGTGAATGAAGATCCAGAGTTTGTTGGTAGTGGTGTACAGAGTAGTGGAAAAGGAAGAGAGTGCTCTATCCCCTCTAACATTCCCTGGAACACAGGGCAATCTTCAGGCACCAAGATCAGGTGGTTTGGGGTTTCTTACCTGAGACTGAGGCAAGAAATCCAGTTGATTCCAGGTCCCAAGTCTCTTTATAAAGAGCTCTGTGTGGTCAGCAAATCTCTATAAGGACCAGATTTCTTTATGAGGCAGGAAACTTGTTTCCATTGCTTTTATTTCTTATTTTCTCTTTGCTTTGGAGTCAAGTCCATTCTAGTAGCAAGTCAGGCACTTGCTGAATATTGATCAAGCACTAATATTAGATACACTTTGGGAAATGATCCTTGCCTATGGTATCTGAAAAACTTTATATTTGGGGAGAATTGTGATTTTTGCAAGTAAATATGAGATGGTGCCACAGTGCCTGTTTTGAGATGCTTCCCTGTGTGGCACTGTGGAAGCAAGCAAGGAAAGGGTAGTTCTGACGACTCCTCAGACATCTCAGAGAACTCCTCTAGATTGAGAGTGTGGGTAAGGTGTTCAAAATGCATCTCTACCTATTTCCAGGCAAGTTTTTCAAACAAGAAGGGATATAATAGGTTTGGATTGGAGACAGTGGAACCAGCACATACATGTTGCACAGAGATAGGTAAAAGATCACAGAAAACTTGAAGGGCCTCCTAAGATTAGAAGACAACCTGCCTCAGTTTGGAAAGAAAAGAGTTTGCACACTGTAGATTAGTGAGTTTGATCACGAGTCTCAATTCTTAGAAAACTTCTGAAATAGGTCATTAAAGAAATAATAGTCAATATTAAAAAAAGGGAAGTGGATTATTGAGAGGTAGTGTGATTAAATTATTATCAGATCATGCTATTATTTCATTCTTTTTTTTTAACAGGATTACTAAACTAAGAGATGAGGGAAAAGCAGTGGAAATTTTGTTGTTGCTTTTTAATTGTTTTAGTTACGTCCAATTCTTTTTTGTAACACTATTTGGAGTATTCTTTTATTTTCCTCCAAATTTATTCATTTATTTGTTTTTAATTGTCTACAATGAGTTCTACAAGTTTTAAATTTTCTCCACCTCTCTCTGCCCTCCTTCCCCAAGATGGCATGCCATGTTATATGGGCTCTACACATACATTTTCATTAAACACATTTTTGTATTAGTCATATTGCATAAAAGAATTAAAATGCATGGGAGAAAGCATGAGTCAAACTAAACAAAAACCAAATATAACAAAAGAGAAAATAGTCTGCTTCATTCTGTGTTCTGACTGAATAGTTCTTTCTTGCAATATGGAAGGCATTTTGCATTACGAGTCCTTTGGAAATGTTTTAGGTCCTTGCCTTGCTGTGAAGAACTAAGTCTATCAGAAACAGTCCTCTCACACTGTGGCTGTTACAGCGTATAATGTTCTCCTGGTTCTGCTCTCTTCATTCAGGATCAGTTCATATAAATCTATCCAGGTATTTCTGAAGTCCACCTGTTTATCATTTCTTTTTTTAATTTTATTTTAATTAATTTTATTCAGTATTCTAAATCACTACCATATAAGTTAGATTTTTCTCCCCTCCCTCCCTGAGATGGCATACAATTTTATATAGGTTCTCCACATATATTCCTATTAAATAAATTTTCACTATAGTCATGCTGTGTACAAGAATTAAAATGAATGGGAGAAATCATGTAACAAATGAAAACATAATACACCACACACACACACACACACACACACACACATGATCTGCTACATTCTGTGAATGAATTCCATAGTTCTTTCTCTGGATGTGGAAGGCATTTTGCCTTAAAAGACCACTGGGAATTTTTTTAAGTCCTTGCATTGCAATGAAGTTCCAAGTCTACCAGAAAAAACTCTCACACTGTGGTCGTTGCTGTGTACAAAGTTCTCCTGGTTCTGCTCCTTTCACTCAGCATCTGATCATATAAGTCTTTCCAGGCTTCTCTGAAGACTTCTTGTTCATCATTTGTTATAGCACACTAGTATTTCACTACATTCAGATACCACAACTTGCTCAACCAATTGATGGGTATCCCCTTGTTTTCCAGTTCTTGGCTACCACAAAAAGAGCTACTATAAATGCTTTTGTACATGTGGGTCCTCTTCCCATTTTTATGATCTTACTGGAATACCCTAGAAGTAGTATTGCTGGGTCAAAAGGTACGCACATTTTTATAACCCTTTGGGCAAAGTTCCAAATTGCTCTCCAGAATAGTTGGATCAACTCACAGCTCCACCAACGAATTGGCGCTCTAAGTCTCCCACATCTTCTCCAACATTTATCATTTTCCTGTTTTGTCTTGTTAACCAATCTGATAGGTATGATGTGGTAAATCAGAGTTGTTTTGTTTTTCATCTCTCCAATGAATAGTTATTTAGAACATTTTTTCATATGAATATAGATAGCTTTAATTTCTTCCTCTGAAAACTGCCTATTCCTTTCTTTGACTGTTTTTCAATTGGGGAATGACTTGTATTCTTGTAAATTTGACTCAGTTTTATTTGGAGTATTCCTGACAAAGATAATAGAGTATTTTAGAGATGAGGAAACTGAGGCAAACAGGATGAAGTACTCACCCAGGGTCACACAGCTAATAAACACCTAAGATCAGATTTGAACTCAGGTATTCCTGACTCTGGTCTAGGTGCACTATCTGCTCTGTCAGTTAGCTGCTATGCATATAGTTCCCTAGTGTTTACAAAGTTTTTAAAATTTTGTTCAATATTTATTTTTTCCCAATTCCATGTAAAAACAACTTTAACATTCTTTCTTTTCAAATTTTGACTTACAAAATCTCCCTGTTCCTCCCCTCCCCCCTCATTGAGAATGGAAATCATTTGACATAAGTTATGCATGCATAGTCAGGCAACAAAACATGTTGCCAGATTTTACAAAGCTTTTGATAAAACATGTTTTGCTGTTCTTATGAAGAATATGGAAATATATGGATTAAATAATAATTCAGTTAGTTAGACACAGAGCTGGTTGGATAGACTTTCTCAAAGAAAAGCTGTTAATAGTTAAGTGTGTCAGGCAGGAAGCGTTTAGTGGAATGCCACAGTGATCTATACTTAAGTGTGTGCATTCTGTTTGAACTCAGATTTTCCTGTCTTAAGGCCAGTTCCCTATCCATTGTACCACCTAGCTGCCTCAGAGACTAAATGGCCACTGGCTGGGGATGTTTTTGAATGGTTTCTTTGTCAGGTATGGATTGGACTAGATGCCCTCCAAGAGTCCTTCCATCTCTGAGGCACCGATCCTTTGGTTCCATGGCAGCCAAAAATCCAAGCCACAGCTTAACCCAGAGAAATACAGAAAGGAATGCTAAGGTATTCTTAGGAGATCTGGGCCTACCACTTAGCTCCAATCAAGAACCAATGTGACAGTGCATTTATGCATCTTAAAGGGAGTGAACCTTTAGCTCTGTCAGCGTGGCTCCCTTAATATGTTTGAAATTATACAGTCCAGTGAATAATTCACTCCATGTACACTGTCAGAAATAGAACTGTCAATCAAGGTGAGTCTGAGGATGACTCACTCAGCAAATCAGCCTGTCTAATTCTTTACCTTTCAGCCAGATGTTTGGAATCTTAGAGTGAGCCTCAGAATACGGATTGTGAGGCTCCCCAAAACACCATGAAGATCCCTCAGAATGAGCTAGGAAAGGTGTCCAGGTACATGTAAACCAAACATGAGTACTGAGAACAATAATATGAAACCCTAGATTTTCAGGGATGTCTGAACGTTTACAAATCTCTTACCTTCTAAAAACTTGGAGACACTGTTTGACTGCTAAGCAACCAAGAGCCAATTCAGTTAAAAAGCATTTGGAAAATAGCCTCTCAGATTTGGAAGGGACCTCAGAGACCATCGAGACAAATCCAAGCATGAATCAATTTTCCAGTATAGTCAACAATTGTTTGTCCAGTCTTTGCTTGCAAATTTCCAATGATGAAGAACCCATTACCTTGAAAGGTACTTTATTCTCCTGTGGATAGTCTTACCTCTTGGTTTTTGTTCATTTGCTTATTTTTCTCCCTGATATCAATCCTGAATGTACCCTATGCAGCTGCCTACAACTGTTTCTGGCCTTATTCTCTTGGTCTATGCTGAACAATTTTCTTCCTTCTTCTTGGAAGGAAGGAAGCAAATAAGGAAGGAAGACATGAATGATCAATGAAGTAGCAAGGAAAGAAGGAAGGAAACAAGTCTTTATGTACCTATTCTTTGCCAGTCCCATGCTAGGTGCTTGACAAATATTACCTCATATGATCCTCACAGCAACCTTGTGAATAGGGTGCTATTAGCACCCCCCATTTTACAATTAAGGAAACGGAGGCAAATAAAGATTAAGTGACTTGCACATGAGGTCAAAGATGAACTCAAATCTTCCTAGCTCCAGGCCCAGAGCTCTGTCCTCTGAACCCTTGTAATACTAGATAACAACTCTCAGCTCTCCACTAAATCTTCTATTCATTTGCTGTCTTTTGAAGGAGTAAAACAGCAAAGTAGACAAAAATAACAACAGCTAAGATATTACATCAAAGACTGATTTACTTCTTCATCTGTCTCCTACTCGCCTTACACCCCTCTGCCCCCGGCAACAAATATGCATGCAAATTTTCCTTTTCTTCCCACACAGAAGTAATTGAATCATTGGGTTTAGAGACTCAAAACAACTTTATAAAGCATCTAGTCTAAAGATATTATTTCAAAGATAAAGAGATGAGACTCAGATTTTAAGGGACTTGCCTAAGGTCACAAAGCTAACATGCTAATAAGAGTTCCCCTTCTCTTTCTAGTCAGGTCAATAGCAAGGACATATTGATTTCATAGATAATAGATAATGGATCTGGAGGGAAGCTTAGAGTGAATTGGGTTTAGCCCACTCATTTTATGGATAATGAAAGAGACACAAAAAGATTAAGTAATTTTCCCAGGCTTTTACAGCTAACAAGTATTTAAGGATGTATATGTACATATACATATGCACCTAGGTTTCCTTGACTTCAAGTTCAGTGCCTTTTCTCTTTTCAATTCACTTCAATTCAATGAATAATTTGGATAGAAATGGAATTTTGGTTTGAGTGTTTCATAAACCATCCTGTTTCTCCTTTTCCCTTTGTCTATGTAAAGAAATTTCAGACCAGTCAACTTGCCTTTTTATTCAGCCTTTAATGATGGTAATGTGAGCATGAGTCACAAAATCATGTCTATGATGAGTCTTGTTTCCTTTGTACTAACAGATACTGCATGCTATGTCTGGATTGATATTTCCCGGTGTCAACATGTGATGTTCCCATGATCAAGTTCAAATATCATGGCGGGGGGGTCAATAGAACAAAGTTGTGTCCTGCTGCCATGGCTTGACTCTTTTCCTGGTGGTCACTCTCTGGTGACAGTGTTGTAAAGGTTGGCCTGCATGATCCATACTGGATTTCACATATTTTCCAGATCTTTGATGTTGGCTTGAGAGGTTTGCTAAGTGAGATCATATGAAAGGCCCTGATTCCCCCTTTTTTTCTATTTATTGACTTCATTCATCGTACTCCACCTAAAGAAGTGGTCCTATCTACAAACTAGACAAAGGACTCCATCCTTATTGAGTATTGGAGAGAAATTATGTAGAACATATTTATGTTCAGCAAGGCCTGAGGAACATTCTCAAATATTTGTCTGTCTATCTATCTATCTCCGTATAAATCTATAAAATATATCTCTACCAGACTGACAACATGCAGAGAAACCCTAATCAAAATATCTCCTAAGCCTTAGCATAATCTTATTATAATAGCTTTGAAAGAGAAACCAAGGGTGATGTGGGCCAGTTGCGGGATCAGGGGAGGAAGAAACTGACCATGGAGATGATGATGGAAGACAGAATATAAACTAGTTCCTTAAATTCTGAAATATATACACACATACATACACACACACGTGTTCACACAGATACACATATACACAGATACATACGTGTGTATCTGTGTATATATACCTTTGTTACTGTTATTATTGTTGTTGTGTGTGTGCCCTTTGCTTTCAAAGAGGACCATGACATCAGAGAAATGATGACGTGACTTGCCTTGACTTTGCTTTGAGTGAGGGAGGGCTGTGAAGGTCAAGAGTCTCACTTTCTCCTCCTGAGCCATCTGGATCCAGTGACCAGATATTCATCAAGATGACTGGAGACCTTGGCCTTTTAGGCTAAGGCCTTTTCAGGTACTTATTTAAAGTGAGGTAACGCCTATTCAGTAAAAAGCAACCGGGGATGGCCCCTTTAATTAGAAAAGAAAAAGTAATAAATGAAGCTGGGAGGGTCCCTGTCCAAGCTCTACTGAATGGCTGTTTTTGGATCCTCCTGGCTTAGAGTGAATGCCAGTAGTAATTGATTCTGGTCAAAGCAACAACCCTGTGGCTCCTGCCCTGCTATCTTTGTATGTATGTATTGATGTCTATCCGTCTGTACCTAGCTATCTATCTGTATCTTATCACTGAAGCTTCCCAACCATTTATGATATGCTTACTACCTGTATTATTATTTCAAATCAACTTTTTTTGATAGTAAATTGTTTTCTCATTACTTAGATTTCTTATTGAAATCCTCCCCCTCCTAGAGAGATACAACTGCTAACAAAGAATGTTTTTGAAAAAGGAGAAACATTGACCAAAACTGATCTATACATTAAAAGCCCTCCCCCTCTGACATTATATGTAATGTTATATGCCTCTAGACAACCACTTAGTCCCTGCAAAGAAGTAGGGTGAGGTGAGAGGAACCTTCTCATATATTTTCTTTAAGGTTACATCTGTTCTTTAAAATTTCACAACTTTCTACTTTGTATGTTTGGGAATTATTCTTTCCATTTCCATTTTGACATCATTGTGTATATTGCTTTCCTCTGCTTACTTTGTTTTGTGTCAATTCACCTGACAGTTGCTATTAACCTTATTTTACTTATTATTTGAAAAGGTCAGTGACTTCTGTAGAGTCATACAAGGAGTAGATGTCATAAGAAGAGTTTGAACCTAGGTCTTTATACTCTCATTTAAGTTCAGCAGCAGTCTATGATGATGGTGTTTTTTTTTAAAAAAATATATCTCTATATCTATTTCTTTATACCATATCATTACATAATATTGTAATATACTGCACTGTATTATATAATATTGTATTATTTTTTGTTTTAAGCCACATTATATCTTATTTTATATATATTAAAATTTTCTACTGCATTGAAGGAATATAGAAATGAACATGGACTAGTTACATGGTAGAAATGAGAGATAATTGATGGATATACCATCATTGGTAGCCTTACAATTTCAAGGGAAAAAGTGAAAGACTTTTGGCATTTAGGGAAGATACCCATTGGTGGGGTTATGAGATAAGATAGAAATAAGCTCCCATGTGCAAGGGCAGATATGGATGGTTTTGATTTACATCACTAAGGGAACATTTACAACAATGAAATGCTAGATCCATTGGAATAATTCAGTTTGCTACTGATTATCAATGTCACAAAAGATACATCCTGATCAGATTCTTAATGGAAGAAGAATTCTCAACAGGCAATGAAATAATTCAAATAACCATATTTGAAAATGATATTCTACTGATTGTATCAGACCCTGAGACATTTTAGGGTTCACTTAAAGGAATTTGGATTAACTATCCACATGGTAAGAACCAATTGGATGAGGAACGCCCATTGTCCAAATTATGATCTGTACACATCTGCATGGCTCATAGAGTTGGACCATAAATGCATTGATCTTGGGTGGATATTGGAGGTGAAAAGTGAACTGGAACCAAAATTGACTGCTAGGGAGAATGGAAGGGTAAATTCAACTGGGAAATGATTCATTCATCTTAATGGCTTAAAGCTTCTCTATGAAATAAAGTTCCAATCATTTTAATATAGATATTTTTCTACTTCTCTACAAAGTCCCTTTCCAACTGCAAATCATGAAAAGGAAATGAATCTGAAATTTGGGAATTTATGATAGTCAAGAACATGCTGTGTAAGGTTCTACAACACTAAAAGTTATTTTTATGGTATAGTATAAGCAATAATTATATCTGGTATCTGAGGATTAACTCAGTCAAATATGGAAAAGGTCATTGCTTTTAGGCTATTTATTTGTTGATCAGTCTTTAGCCATGATATCTCATGAAAAAGGAGACATAGAAAAATGGCCCTCAATCTTGTATTGTGCCATTCGCTTTCTACAATATTGGTGACAAAGTGATAGAAAAGGGATCAGAAAATACCTAATCAAATAGTTTAAGATCATCTATAAACCTTAAGTGCAGTATTGGTGTGCTAAATGTCATGTATGTTTCAAAGGTCCAGTGAATAGACAGCCTTCCTAAGGCTTCAGATAATCTCAATTGACCTTCTTACTACAAAAAAAAAATCAAAAGAAGAAAAACCTGTAGGTCAAAGAAAGGATGACTCACTGGTCCTCTTTATAGAGGCAAATGAAGGAACTGTCATTGTTTTTCATGCATTCAAAGGCAACAGGAGACACCATCACATAGGATTTTTGGTAATCTAATTTGCAGAGCATATAATAAATATTTACAAATACAGACATGAAAACCAGTGCAATGTATGCACTGATGTCTTTTGCATAGAATGAAAAGGTAAGAGAAATTTCACAAGAATATTGATGATATGTCTTAAATTGAGTCAACATGTACTTTGCTTTTTGGTAACCCATTCAAAAGTAAGTAGAATGGAGGAGTATGAAAAAAAATAGAAAATATGTTTCAAAGGGAGAGAAGTCAAAGACTTGTGCATTACATAAATGTTTTACACATATGTCATGATTACTTTTTTGGAAAGAAGAATCAGTAGGTGCCAGATTTGACAGGTCCTAAAAAACATCAAAAGCATAATGGACTATATTTTAACTGAGAGAAAAATGGATTGTTGTTGCTGTGTGAGTCATTCATGGATTAGCTGTGAGTGTACAGTCAGTTCCCTGGCTTATTAAAGCAAATACCAAAACTAATATGCAGATAGAAGAGATAAAAATGAGAAAAATTCAGATATGGTGTCAGTCATTTAGTTGGTCAATAAACTTTATTAAGCACCTGTTAAGTGTTGGGCAATATGCTAAGTGCTAGAGATATAAAGAAAGATAAAAGACAGTCCTTGTTCTCAAGTCTAGTCATAGTTTAATGGAGGAGACAATATGAAAACAGCCATGTGTACACAAGATATATGCCGGGTACATTGGAGATAATCAACAGAAGGAAGGTATGAACTTTAGTGGGGATAGGGGCAGAAGTGTAGATTAACCTCATTTAAACAAGTTATTGATGCCCCCAAAGCAAAATGGATAAAGGACCAATGTCAATATCAATTATGACAATCCCATAAAGAAATTTAACTTATATTTAATTTAAGTTTAATTTAATTTTAAAAAAAATTGATTGTCATGAGGAGAACAAAATAGCCTAAATTACTTTTAAGAAATATTTGATTTCTTTGTCAAGTGGAGAGATATCTAAGTGTTTAGAATATAAGCTTGGTTATAAAATTTTACAGTGAAAGATAATGGAAGAAGGATAGTAGATAAAGCAGAGAAGAAATAGAAAGACAAAGTGTTGAAAAAGCTTGGTGTGAGACCAATATTATCCTAAGTGTATTCATAGATAAAATTAGGAGGACAATAAATCTGTAAAAATGGAAAAGATCTGTAAATTGTTTTATGGGAATCCCTTTACTATCAAGGAGAGTAGAGGCTACATCTAGAATTACATGGGTGAGTCCTGAATGTACTACCTGGGTAAATAGAAATGACATTGAAACAAGGAGAACAAAGCAGAAAAAGCTGCTTAGGTACATGCAAAAAATGAACATCTTGAAAGTGACATATTTTTGAGGGCATCAATCAAATCAATCTCAGGGTACAGTAAACAAGGGAAAATACCAAAAGCATGTTTAAATAAACAAAACCCAAAACCTCACATCTTATTTTCACCAAAATTATCTACCTAAGAGAAGATTAATAACAATCAACCTATGTTCCTTCAACCTATATTTACATCTAACTACAATTTTATGAAATCAATTTACATGTGCATCAAGAAAATATTTGATGAAGAGTGGAGGAAGAATTAAGCCAGCTGGATGCTATTCCAGAGTAGGAGGCAGATAGATATCTCAATGGATAGAGTGCTGGGCCTGGAATTAGGAAGACATAAGTTCAAATTCAGTCTAAGACAATTACTAGCTGTGTGAACCTGCATAAGTTGCTTAAACCTCAGTTTGCTTTAATTTGCTGGAGAAGGAAATGGAAAACCACTATAGTATCATTGCCAAGAAAAGCCCATGGACAGTATGGTCCATGTAAGTTATGAAGAGTTGGACACGACTGAACAACAAAGTCAAGTGTAGAGTATATTTTTACAACCACACAATTACTAAATAATGTGATGAGTACAAGATCATATTTATTCTGCTTCTATATCTATACACTGATATGTTGTGTATGTGTATATATATTATATATAATTTTTGGACTCTATAAAAATGGTTTAGTGGAGCAAAATATTTCCTTAAAAACTCTCCAATAACCAGGCAATTTCCATTTCTATGTCAAAATTCTATTTTGTTTAACAGTTCTCTAATTAGTAATATAAGGAAAAGCACAGAACAGGTAGATGAATTCTCACCAAAGATACTCACCACCTGAGATCCCCCAAAGCAGAGAAACAAGGAAAAAGGATTTATTATAGAAGGCAATAGCTTCCCGATACTGCTATTTGCAGATGTTACTGTACTGATCACATCAAATCTTGGAGTGTAGCCAAGTTTACTGAATGAGAGCCATGGTCTCTCAAAAGAGTTAGTTTTAACAGTGTACACAGGGAAAGAAAAGTAGATTAGGAATGCCTTTGTCCAGACTATGATATATAACTATATGGACAACCTACAAGGTCAGTTATGTCATAAAGGTAAAGCATAGACAGAACCCATGCATTATTGGTGGCCCTATAGTGCCAGAAAACATTGAAAGAGCCATGGAAAATTAAGTATACAAAAGTGTCAGAGCCATGAGGTATTTCCTTCAAAATGTAAGCTATCTGTAGAAGCATAAAGAAGGATATTCTTCTCCAAGGAGGGAAAACAAAGAAATAAATACATAGTTTCTTTACTGAAGACTGGTTATCACAGCAGTCACCCCCAGACTATTAAAGAACTTTTCACAAGAGAACTGGCACTGAAAAATCCTAGTTTATTTGAAGACAACATCTCACGACAGGTAATAGAAATTGTGTTGCATTTCTTTGGAATAAGACAAGTCTTATGCTATGCTATATTATTGTATGATGTCTTCCAAAAACTTCCCTAGTTTATATGTATGTAAATTTATTTTAGGGTGAATTATTATTTTATGTGCCGTTAAGTTTTTCTTTATTGTGGTTTATTTTTAGAAGTGACTGCTGGGATCCCAAAGTATCTGACTGCAAAAGGGTTAGGAACTAAGGAACTCTCTAAAAGTGGGAAAACTCACAGATTTGTTGTCCAAAAAAGGAAATGTTTATTTTTTTTTCCCTAAACTCTTTAACATAAGCCTCTTAGTGCAGTTTTTTCATTGTTGGGAGCTGAGAAGGTAGGAGGAAATAAAAACCCCCAAAATAATTGTTTATTTTAACAAAAAGCATTTCAAGACAATATCTATTTTTTACACAATATGCCCTCTTGACTTGTCTTATTCAAAAGAAATGCAACACAACTTATATTACCTTTCATGAGATGTTGTCTTGAAAAAAACTAGGATTTCTCATTGTGAATGCTCTTGTGAAAAGCTCTTTACAAGTCTGGGGGTGACAGCTGTGGCTAACAGTCCAGTAATGACTCAAGTTGTTTATTCATGTCCTATTTGGTCATGCTGAGTGCCAAAAGGATGTATCATACACCATCAGGCCATATTGTCAAGGAAATTGATCAGCTGAATTATTCCCCAAAGAGACCCTCAAATGAATGAAAACCCAGTATAACATTTTGTATCCTCACTGAATGTACTCATAGAAAAAGAAATTAGTTACATTGATATTGCCAGTTGGGTGCTCTGTGACATAGCAAACTTAATCATCTGGGTTAATTAAAAACCTTATCAGAGAAAGATCTACCGTGGGTGGAGCCAAGATATCAGAGTAAAAGCGGAGACTTCCAGAGCTCTTTCCCCAAACCCAGTCAAATACCTGTAAAAAATTACTCTAAACAAATTCTGGAGCTGCAGAACTCACAAAATGACATAATGAAGCAAGACAGCCTGAAAGGTGGTAAGCAGCTATCACACCAGGCTGGGAGCAGAGCAGTTCAGAGCAGGTCATACTAGCACAGACATAACCTGAGCAGGTCTCAGGGGACTGAATCATTGGTCCCTGTGGCAATTTCTAGACTTCTTGATCCCAAAACACTGAGGACAAATTGGAAGGTCAGTGGAAAAAAATTGTCTGACCTGTGTGAGAGAGTGGAGGGGTCTGGCCCCAGCCCCAGGATGGTGGAGGAGGGAGAGTAGCCTGCAGCAGCCACAAAAGCAACAGGGGAAGAGGCAGCAGTTATTTCTGGTGCTCTAAGCTAATAGATTGTGTGTATGGAGGGGATGGAGTGACTGACAGTACACTCCCCAACCCACACTAGGTGCAGAGAACTACCTTGACAAAGAGCTCAAAAGTCACATAATTGGCTGGGGAAATGAGCAAAAACAGGAAAAAAAAAACCAGACTATGGTGACAAAGAAGACAAAAACATACAACTAGAGCAAGACAACAAGGGAAAAACTCCTGACTCTAAAGCCTCCAAGAAAAATATGAATAGGTCTCAGGCCATGGAAGAGCTCAAAAAGGATTTTGAAAATCCAGTAAGAGAAGCTGAGGAAAAATTGGGAAGAAAAATGAGAGTAATACATAAAAATCAAGAAAACTGAGTCAACTGCTTGCTAAAGGGAACCCAAAAACTTTGAAGAAAATGTCTTAAAAGTAGACTGACCCAAATAGGAAAAGAGACCCAATGAGGAGAAGAATGTCTTAAAATTGACCAGATGGAAAAGGAGTTCCAAAAGCTGGGGGGAGGAGCCAAGATGGCGGAGTAGAAAGTTCACATATGCTAGCTCCGAACCCACAGCCCATAAATTACCTATAAAAAGAACTCCCAACAGGTTCTGGAGCAGTGGAAGCTGCACAGCAACACAGTGGAGGAGATTTCTGTTCCAGAGAGCCCTGAAAAACCACCACCAAAGGTCTGTTGCACACCAGATCTGGAGCACAGCCCAGCCCTGCCCTGGCCATGTGGCCCCAAGAGGAGCAGATCCTAGCAGGCTTCAGGGACAGAATCTCTGGCGGCCGCGAAGGTCCCTCAACCCACAGGCACCACAGGTCAGTGAGAGATACTTCTGGGCTGGCCGAGAGAGGAGCGGGGTGTCTCCATAACTCAGGCCCCCTCAGGAGGCAGCAGCAGGGGAAACAGAGGACAGGAGCTCCCAAAGCAGACAGGAGTTCAAATCCATTGTTGAAGGTCTCTGCATAAACCCCCTGAGGGAAGTGAATCTGGGAGGCAGCCCTGCCCCCACTTGAGAACCTGAACTTAATCCCACTGAATAGCAGCCCCACCCCCTGCTGAAAGCCCTGAGGCTGGGAAGCAGCATTTGAATCTCAGACCCCAAGCACTAGTGAGGCGGGGGTGGAGAGGAATCTCAGAAGTCAAGTAACTGCCTGGGAAAATGCCCCGAAAAAGGAAGCAAAATAAGACCATAGAGAGCTACTTTTGGGGGAAGAGATGTTCCTTCCTCCCTTCATTTCTGATGAGGAAGTACAATGCTTACCATCAGGGAAAGGCCTCTGTATCCTAAACATATGAAATAGATACCCAATGGGCTCAGGCCATGGAAGAGCTCAAAGAGGATTTTGAAAATCAAGTGAGACAAGTGGAGGAAAAACTGGGAAGAGAAATGAGAGAGATGCAAGAAAAGCATGAAAAATGGGTCAATACCTTGCTAAAGGAGACCCAAAAAAATGCTGAAGAAAATAACACCTTGAAAAATAGGCTCACTCAATTGGCAAAAGAGGTTCAAAAAGCCAATGAGGAGAAGAATGCTTTCAAAAGCAGAATTAGCCAAATGGAAAAAGAGGTTCAAAAGCTCACTGAAGAGAATAGTTCTCTCAAAATTAGAATGGAACAGATGGAGGCTAATGACTTTCTGAGAAACCAAGAAATCACAAAACAAAACCAAAAGAATGAAAAAAATGGAAGAGAATGTGAAATATCTCATTGGAAAAACAACTGACCTGGAAAATAGATCCAGGAGAGACAATTTAGAAATTATGGGACTACCTGAAAGCCATGATCAAGAAAAGAGCCTAGACATCATCTTTCAAGAAATTTTCAAGGAAAATTGCCCAGATATTATAAAACCAGAGGGTAAAATAGATATTGAAAGAATCCATGGCTTGCCTCCTGAAAGGGATCCCAACAGGAAAACTCCTAGGATTACTGTAACTAAATTCCAGAGCTCCTAGCTCAAGGAGAAAATATTGCAAGCAGCCGGAAAGGAATAATTCAAATATTGTAGAAATATAATCAGGATAATACAAGATCTAACAGCTTCTACATTAAGGGATTGAAGGGTTTGGAATATAAGAGCTACTATTAAAAGCTTTTATTACTATGTATCTACTATGTGTCAGACTCTCTTCTAGACACTGGAGATTTAATTCAAAAGTGAAATACTCCCTGCCCTCATCTGGGCAGATGCATATATACACATAGAGAAATTTTCAACTGACATTCAAAGTAGTCAAATAGTTGGAGGATGGGGGGCACCATCAGGGAAATCAAAAGAGCCTCATATAGATGTGGCACTTTCCTGGAATCTTGAAGTATTCAAGGCTTTTGAAGAGGGAAGGTGAAAAGGGAATGCATTTCTGACATTGGGAACAGCCAGGACAAAAGTATGTAGACAGGAAATGGAAGATCACATATGGGGAATGGCAAGGACATTCCTTAGAGAATAGGGTAAAATGCTTAGAGAATAGGGTAAAATGTTAGAAGGTCTACTTCTGAAGCAACTGACAAATAATCTGCTCATCTCCCTTCTCCAATAGGCATAGGTTATTAGGTATTGGCCAAAGGATCCTTCCAGGGATGAGACTGCTTTGAATTTCTCTACATTTAGTTAGATTAACGGGTTTCAACAAAGGTTACATCCAATTTATAGAAGTTATAGAAAATAATTAATCTAATCTCTATGTGTCACATACTCTTCCATTTTCAGAAAGTACAATGATTTGGTCCATACTTGAGAACAAGAAGACCATGTCCAAAGTATCAACTGGTGTCTGAGGAGACCAAGTAGGCAATGTGGTTATAGTAGTTGAGATACTGATTCATAATTCACCATCATTTTCTTGTCTCATACTGTCACTATGTGTTTCAACCATATGAGTCATTTGGGTGAAATATTAAGTCCCATGACTTAGAAGACCTCAGGTCAATTCCCAGTTTTACTTCTTTCTACCTATATGGCCATGGGAATGTGATTTTCCTTTATGCACTTCAATTTCCTCATCTGTAAGATGCAGAGGTAAAACAAGATGATCTCTAAGTGGTCACCCAGATATCATCGCGCAATTGAATCATTGTTTCTCTACCTCAGCAGGTTTACCAGGTATAATGTTGCCCAACTCTTGGTCGAATATTTCACAAGGAGTCTTGGTTCTGCTTAAGGATTCCCAACATGGGAGACCTTTGGCAGAACTTCAGTCTTTAAGCAGGTAGCATATCATCCCAGCATGGGAAAATACATCACATGCTGAATGGAAAGAACACTGGTTCAGGAATCAGGAGATAAAAGTTCAAATTCTACCTCCAACGTTGTGAAAGCTTAGATTGTCTTAGGAACATTCTGAAGATCGCCTGGCAGGATAATGTACTAGACACTGGAGTCTTTACTCAAACTAAACTGCCAAGCACTCAAACTATGCTTCAGAGAGAGCAACTCCAAAGGGCTGGCCACATCATTCAAATGGAAAACGCATGCTTGTCGAAAGACTATCATATGTCATGCCATGCCATGTAATGTCATCATATATTTCTAATATATCATATTATGTTAATCACATTATTTATCACAATATATTTTCTTCAAATGTATTCATATATCCATGTACATGTATGTGCATGTATCAGTTCTGACAGAAGGTCAATTCCTAGAGATCAGGGGCTGTCTCATTTTTGTCTTTGTAGTCTTAGCACCTAAACAAAATGCCTGACTATGGAAAGAACTTAATAAATGCTTATTGCTTGATTGATCACACACACACACAGACAGAGACATTTGTTATCCTCTGATAGAATGTATACTTTTTGGAAACTGGGTCTTTCATTTTTCTCTTTGTAACCCCATTGCCTAATACAGTGCCTGACACATTGTTCATTAATTAATTAATTCATTGGTCTACACTAACAAATAGTTTCATTGAATCTCTGATCTCCTCCTTCTTTCAACCATATTTCTCTTTCCTTCCTCAGTCACAAAGTGTACATTTGCCTTCCAATACCAGTGGTGCTAGGTGTAATGGGTCATATACACATTTTTTTATACAGTGTTAGCAGTCAAAAAATGGGTGGTGTTTCTGGGGGATAGGGAGGAGTTCATTAGCTGTTTCACCAATGGGCAAATAGAATCTGAGGTTCCATATCTTTCTAAATAGTTAATCAGCTTATCTGAATAATGATAACTAGTGATCAAATTAGTGAATTTTAAATCTGTGTGGACGCATCTCTCATGTCTATCTACATTGATAAATACTCTAGTTATTTCAGTAAATGCATTTTTAAAAGGTTATCAGTTTAGATGAAAGGGAAATAAAACCTTACTGGTTCTCAGTTTCCCTATGAGGATGAGAGAGTTGGATTGGATGATACCTAGTTTTATCCTCCCAACTTTAACTTGCCAAGAGTCTTTGTAATCCAGATAGGACTAGTTATGATACACAGTTCAGACCCATAGACATAGAATTCAGTAGTAATTGTCATGGAAACACACATCAAAGCCATTGCCAATGGGCAAAGGCTCTAAGTTGTTGATAACTTTCTCCCCATTCAATCTCTCTTCTCCCTGCCCAGGTCATATTTGCCTATTTTAACAGTGCCCTTCTATGGATAGTACTTTTACCTTTTTCTTACCTGAGGAGGGACCCTGAGTATGTGATGGTGTCTGAGGTTTCTAATGATCCTAATCTTTTAGCATTTAGGGAGCTATGGAAAGACAATTTTCCCAATTATAATTTCCTATCATAACTTGCAGCTCTTTTTTGCTCTAAGGACTCAGGTGGGAGTTAATTTCACTGATTCTTCTACTGGCAACTCTCTTATTGGAATAAGATCAGTGAATGTCTGTTTTATACAGTGCTTAAGCTGTATCATGCAATGACAAAGCTTTAAAGAAGATACTCTTAGGTGTAGGAAGGGTCTTCGGAAGCACCTTATAAGAAGGCCTTGAAATTGCCCAGATAAGGGAGAGTGTCAAGGACTTTCCAGGTAGGACACCACATATGTCAGTGATCAGGGAAGTAGAATACTTGACCTAGGAGTGAAAAGGGGAATTGCCATTATTTTAACTGGCTTTGCCAACATGGGAATGAGCCCTGCTATAAAATAGTTGCAAATAATAGGTTTCAGAGAAGAGGAAATTTCTAGACATTCAGAAGTCAAAAGGCTGGGAGCTCAGGAAGTTTGTCCAACTTAGCCTTCTTCCCTCAAGTGTAGGTCTTTGGATTTTTGAGGGTCAGCTAGCCTTGGTTTGTACAGACTCCCCAAATAGTCCTGGTTAAGCCCCTGATCATCATTCATCTACTACCACTGAATCCGAAGCCCAGAGAGATTTATTACCCTAGTTTACATTCCTGGATGTCCCTGACCTGCTAATTTCCTCCAGTTCAGATTTTCATGGCTGTAAAGTAAAGAAACTCTTCTATGCAGCAGTAGCAGAAATAGCCATTTGATAGTTTTTTCTTTGGATATCCTTGGGCTTATTGTGATCAGAATCCATGTGTCCTCATGAATGCGAGAATCCAAACCACTTTGGTGATTTAAGACTCATGAAAATAAGGATCTAATTCATCCATTGTATCATTACTTGTGCTCCAGAAAAAAAAAAAAGTAGGAGAAAATCTTCCTACTTTGTCAACTTGTCACAGGGATAATGGGAAAGGAGGCCAAGTCTGAATAAATGTGATAGGGGAGGGCTGAGTTAATTCCATTCTGTAATGAGATGCATTTGCAGGAGAGGAATTTACACTCATAATTAGTATGCAGGAAGGTGTGGAATGTAACGAGGGCTCAGATAAAATTAATGGCTTTAGAAATTCTGACAACAGAAAAAGCCATTAACCAAGAAACTCAGCAACAAAATCCTGAATAAAGATTGCCCTAGTGCAAAGTGGAGAAGGATGGACCTAAATTGGGGGAAAAACCTTCAAGCCCTGAAGTGTGTGCATTTCCATGCTCTCCAAAGGTGGATGAAATGGGAATCCCTTCTACAACTCACCTGACAATAAGTATCCAGTTCTCGTAATTAATTTTAGCCATCAAACATCTCTTTTGGAACTTGGGTCAAGGAGAATTCTGTTCTTTATACACAAAGAAAGTAGAACCTAGTTCACATGACCTTGCTTCAAGTGACTGATTCCATTACTAGGTCTTTCTCTCAAAAAGATCAAAGAAAAGGTGAAAGGATCTATTTATATAAAAATGTTTATAGTAACTCATTTTGTGGTGACAGAGTAGGAAATTGAGAGGAAGTACATTAGTTTAGGAATGACTGAACAAGTTGTGGTATATGATTGTGCAGAATATTATATATATATATATATATATATGTGCATGTATGTGTGTCTATGTATATATCTATGTATGATGACAAGCAGGATGGTTTCCAGAAAACCTGGGAAGATTTATATGAACTCATGCAAAGTGAAGTGAGCAGAACCAAGAGAACATTGTATACAGTAGCAATAATATTGTAAGAATGATTGACTGTGAAAGACATAACTTCTCTGATCAAGACAATGACTGAAGTCAATTCCAAAGAACTCATGATGAAAAATGCTCCTCATCTCCAGAGAGAGAATTGATGAACTTTAATTGAAGATTGAAGCATGCCTTTTTTGGGATTTCTTTATTTTCATTGCTTTATTTTGTTTGTGTTTTCTTTTGCAACATAGCAAACATGGTAATATGCTTTGCATGACTTCACATATATAGCCGATATTGAATTACTTGTCTTATCAAGGAGGGGTAAGGGGTGAGAGGAAGGGAGAGAATTTAGAACTTATAATTTAAAAAAAGGTTATTTTTTTACATGTAATTGGGAAGTGTTTAGTGAAATAAAAATAATTTAAAAATATTATTCTTGATTGGGTTACTTTTTAGGATCATAGTAGGAGACTATGGGGCTTTAGAGACCATTTAATTCATCTCTCTTATTTTACAGAAGGAGAAACTTAGGATCAAGGAACATAAAGAATTTACCCAAGTTCTTGCTGACAGTAAATGCAGAGTTAGGATTTCTAGAATGCCACATTGTTTGGGTAACCACTATATTGCATCTTGATTTTCTTTATTTTCATGAGTCCTAACTACTGAATGTGTTCCAAAATTGAATGGATTGCTTAGAAAGGTAATAGGTTCTTGATCTCATCTGAATTGTTTGTAGATGACACTCAGGAACTGAGTTGAGGTTGGACCAAATATAGTTCATCCTTCTTTTGAGGTCTCACTCTGTTACTCTGAGATTCTATTTGAGATAGATCATTGGAAGAAAGATAATTTGCTCCAAAGAGCAAAGTTAGTAAATAGCAGAGTCAGGATTAAAATCTGGTTCTCTTGAAATATGACTGAGTTCTTCCTACATTACAGTGTTGCTTCATCCATACTAATGTTCTAAGTAGGCTTTAACAGTGTGGCATTGCCCAGACACTCACAATAAAGAGCCTCTTGGCTAGGATATTGCTCTGGGCAATACTGGTCAGACGGAGACTGGGAGAGGGTCCTCTGGGGCCAAGATTCAGCTTGTCTGGCCTGAGGATTTCCTGAAGGGGAATTAACCCTAGGGAACATGGCTGAGAGGAAGTTGATGGACATTAAGGGGATGATACTAAATCAAGCCTTGCTCCTGAGGATGTCCCTGGGAAACATATTCCAGCATGAGGTTGGAATTCTAAGTGACAAGGAAGGGTCAAGACTTTAAAGATTCTGTAGAAGGAGTCACAGTCAATCTGTGACAATGGAATAAGAATTCAGAGAAGCCAAGGAATGATATTGTGCAGCTGTAAGGCAGATATTGCAGAAAGGAGCACTGACAAATTAGGTCAGAAGTGCTGACTGATTTGTGTGATGTTGGAGTGCTTCTGAATGGGAGTAGCCAGAGCAGTGACATGAAATTTTTGTGGCCTCCCTCTTCTGTGGTACAATGGGAAGACAGGTAGATTTTGAATCACAATAGCTAGATTGAATACCACCTTTGCCATTTAATATCTCTGTGCCCTTGGGCAAGCCAACTGTGCTCCCTGATCCACAGTTTTCTCATCTGTAAAATGAGAGAGTTCAGCTAGAAGGCCTCAGAAATACCTTCTGGCTCAAGCTTTAAGATCCTATGAAGGTAGGATGAGTCATTTGTTTCTTTCCCTGTAGATGTGACCTTAAATTAGCCCACTTAGCCTACAAGGCTTGGAACATTGGGGAAAGAGGCAGAAAAGTGGTGAATATTCTTGAATCCGAGGATGTTAAAACTATAAGAAACCTTAGAGAAATATGCAAATATGAACATACATGTGTACGTTTAAGTGTGTCTTGGCAGATAGTAAGCACTATATAAATGTTTACTATTAGTGTTATTGTTATTATTATAATTCTAATGAAAGAGAAGGTAGACAGTAGGGCAGAGTTACAGAGACACAGGGAGAGATAGAGATCAAGAGAGATGAAGAAGAGATAAGAAATTTAGGGAAAGAAAAAGAGAAAAGAGAGGCAAAGAAGATAGGTCAAAGAGATTCCACACAGCACTTTAATTTCAGGAAGAGGTACTTATACGACCTCTATGTCATTTTTTGGATATGTGAAAGGTATATACTTCCAGCCTTCATATTCGAAGTGCTTTAAGATTACTGAATAATCTTTCATTTCATCATGTCATGAAATATTCATATTGGAAGGAATCTTAGAGATCATCTATTTGCCTTCCCCTCCCCATCCTCAGATCTACCACATTTAACAGGTGAAGTAACCAAAGTTAAGAGAGAAGAATTCAGTTCCCCAAGGTCACACAGATAAGAAATAGTGGAGTTGGCACTTTTTCCTGCAAACTGTTAGCTCTTGTGTAGTATATTATTTTCTGGAATAGTACATGGCAAATTTTCACCTTGTCAATACAATCTTGTCTTTCTCTCTTTTTTGCTCTCTTTCTCTTCCCACTCCCTCTCTCATATAAATATATGTGTATACGTGCATACATGCATACATACATACATACACACACATATATATATAGTATATGTGCATGAGTGAATGTACACACACACACACACACACACACACACACCAGGCCTAGAGTCAAGAAGACTCCCCTTCCTGAGTTTAAATCTGAAATCAGACACTAACTAGCTATGAGACCCTGGACAAGTCGCTTAAATTTCTTTGCCTAAGTTTCTTCATCTGTAAAATGAGTTGGAGAAAGAAACTGCAAACCACTTCAGGATCTGTACCAAGAATATCTGCAAAAGTGAACACAGAGACAGAGATGGCTGAAAAATGGCTTCACACCCACACACCCACACAGAAGTGTTTTATGTAGGAGGTAGCATCTGAATTGAGTTTTGAAGTAAGTTAGAGGTTCTATGATGCAGAGGATTGGGGCTCGTGCCTTCCTCATGGAGAACCATTGCTTATTCAAAGGCACAAAGAGGGTTGATGAAATGTTTCAGGTGAGGGATAACAAGGAGGTAGAGGTTGGACTGGCACATTAATCTATAATAAGCTTAGAATGTCCAGTTTACTTCTAAATGACAATGAGCTGCTAGCAGAGGACTTTAGTGGGTGAATAGTGTTATGCCCCACATCTTAGAGATGAGCAAAGTGGGGTGCAATGATATTGTGTGATGTGCCCAAGTTCATACAGTCAGTAAATGTCAGGACTTGAGCTATGCTAAAAGAAATAATAATAGCACCTACTTCTTGGAGTTGTTTTAAGGATCAAACGAAATAATATATGTAAAGTTGTTTGGCAAACCTTGAAGCACTATGCATATAAGCTCTTATTAAATACAGATCTTAGGATGACTAGCTGAGTGATATCTACATTGTGCCATTGGAGATTTGCTCTAACACAGAAAACTACTTTAAATTTGTCAATTTTACCATGTAATGGGGAGAAAAATTTTTGCAGCAAAGTTCTCTGATAGTTGTCTCATTTCCAAGATACATAAATATCTGATTCAAAATTATCAGAAAAAAGAACCTTTTCCCAGTCAATAAATGGTCAAAGGATATGAACAGGAAATTTTCAAAGGAAGAAATCCAAACTTCCATTAGCCATATGAATAAAACTTCAAATCACCAAAAATTAGAGAAATAAAAATCAAACAAACTCTGAACTTCAACCTATCAAATAGACAAAGTTGACAAATCAAGAAAATGACAAATATTGGAGAGAATGCAGGAAAAACAGGCACATTGATATACTGTTGTGGTGCTGTGAAAGGGTATAGTCATTATGTAAAGTAATTTGGAATTATGCACCCCAAATTACAAAATGTACATATATCCATTGTCCCAGAGATACTGCTATTTTGTGGATGCCTCCAAAGAAATCAAAGAAAGAGGAAAAGATCCTATATTACAAAAATATTTAAAGTAGCTCTTTTTTTGTCTTTGCAAAGGTTTCAAAACTATAGGAGATGCCCATGAATTGGGAAATGTCTGAATAAATTTCAGGATGTGAATGTAATAGAGTACTATTTTTCCACAAGAAATGATAAAAGGGATAGTTCCAGAGAAATTCTGGAAGTCTTGTAGCAGAAACAGAGGAAAAATATATAGAATAGTAATATTGTAAAGACAAACAATTTTGAGAGATTTAAGAACTCTAATCAATGCATTGATCAATTGGTATTCTAGGAGATCAACGACATGCTACTTCCTGCCATAAACATTCCATATTTAGTACAAGGAATAAAATACACCTTTATGAAGTTGGAGAGTTTGGGATTTTGTGTCTTTTTGACCATTTATATATGATTTTATTTTTCTTTTTTATGGGTGAAGAGTTTGTAGGAAAAGAAAATAAAAGAATGCTAATTGAAAAAAAGTTTTCCATGATGCCTCAAAGGTTGTCCCCAAAGATAGTCCTTGGCCAGGGATCTATCGGATGTTTTCCAACCTTTAAAGCCATAACTGATCTTTAGGAGCAGAACTGGTCTGGTGAATGTTTAACTCTCAGCTTCAATGACTTTGAAGTACTATTGGAAGAATGCAATATGCAACCAGATAAATATACCATATAAATTTAACAATATAAATTATAGGCAGAAAACTCTAATAACAGTGGTTTAAGAGAGTCTTTCTATTAAGGATGGGGAAAGATTTGAGCTGAGCCTTGAAGGGACCTAAGGACTTAAGGGTAGAACGCTGTATTCTGACTGTGAACAGCAATCTACTCCAAGTGATGGAGGCAGAGCAAGTAACCAGTTTAAAAACATAGACTGGACTCAGATGGTGAGGAACTTTGAACACTAAGCTGAGGAGTTTGAGTTTGATCTGGGAGGAAATAGGGAGCCAGTGAAGCTTCTTGAACAAGAGGAGCATCAGACTTGTGCTTTAGAAAGATGATTTTGTCAGCTGTGTGGATTATGAATTAGAGAGGGAAAAGGCTAGAATCAGTGAGGCCAAAGTGTCTAGCATATAGTAAGCACTTAATAAATGCTTGCTGATTGACTCACTAACTATTGCAAGAGTAAAAGCAAGAAAGCTGAGGGTTGGTACTAAACCGGAACAGTGTGGGCAAAGCCAAGTGGATAGATCAAGCTAAGTTGGAGAGGTCTGAATACCAAGACCCCCAAAGCCTTTGAATGTGATCTTAGAGTGTGATTGATGTGTTGATTGCTACTCTCCAGTGAGGCTGAGAAATTTTCCTACCAAAGACTGGATGATTGGCCCAAAGTCCTAAAGAAAGATAAGTGATTCAGTGAGGACCAAGCCCTGGGCCTCTAGATTCCTAGTTCATGTCTTTTTCACACTATGTGTGTGTGTGTGTGTGTGTGTGTGTGTTGAAGCACCTGCTACCTTCTCTAGAGGGTCAAGAGATAGACACAATGTAGAAAATGCCAGCTCATGATTTGTACCCTAGGTAACCACCAAGGCTCGCCATTGTCTCTGACATTAGGGTCTCAATGATAGGCTAGCCCCAATTGATTTTTCAAGACTCATATCACAATTTGGACTTTAATGCATTCTATATTCTAGCCCCAATGACTTGTTGCCACTGTTACCCTTTCCTTGTGATCTATTTGTTGCATTGGATCTACCTCTGAAAGTTTCTCTTTACTTGCATCCCTGGGATTGAAATAAAATCCCCCTTCTCCCTATGAACTACGGACGGCTTCCCTCAATCAACTGATGGATCAGGAAGTCATACAAAATTTGTATTTTCATTTCTCCTGCCATAACATTATTCTCAGCTAGATATACTGAGTGCCTCCGGGGGGCTCTCACCTATGCATATATTCATACATACTCTTTTACATAAAACAAAAAAATCCTAGCTTTTCATGGAATGTAGCTATTATTTCTGGATTTGTTTTGAAATGAGACATAGTTATAAGTGCATTTCCCATTCAATGATTAAGAAAAATTAGTATTCATTAAAAATAATCCTTTTTACATTTTCTGTGCACCCAAGGGGAGCTGATAAGTATTTAACATGAATCAAAGTAAAGTTGATTGACACAACCTGGAAATTCCATGCACATTTAAATCCCTGCAAGGGACCTTGAAAATGATTTCCTGACCTGACTTGTCATACAAAAAGAAAAAAAAAATGCTCTCTGTTAAATTGCTAAATAATTCTCCCCATAATGAGAATATCAGTATTTCAGTGGTACCTTCAAAAGAATTGATTTGACAGCCCATAAAAGTAAAATCTGACTGAGGAAAATAATCCTCTTTCATTCTCTTCTTGGGTTTCCATTTACTAACCAGCTCAGAATGACAGAATCACAGTCTTAGCATGGAAATGGACCTAAGAGACCATCTTGTCGATCCAATAGCTGGACAAGACTCCACTCCATATTACCCCCAATGCTCATGAAGACTCTGAAGATCACAACCTAGAGGGAATCCTCCAGTTCCCAAAGTGGTTCCTGATATTGACTAAGGAGAAGGGGCTTAGGATCTTAGGAGATATTTCCATATGTCCAAGGAAAGTTTTACTCTTTGTAACTTTCTCCTCTTGCTCATAGTTATTTCCTTTAAGACAAAGCCAAACCACTCAGATCATGCATCCATGTGACAGGCTTTCAGAAATTTGATCACAAATATCCCCTTTCCCCCAGCACAAATACTCATAGAAAGAAAAAAAAAATGTCTAGAAAAATTGAAAATTAATTTGTTCTCAAAATGTGGTAGTTTTAATTGGTTTATCAGATTTGGGAATAAAATCTTCTGGAACATTATTTGTAGAAAGTGCATCCCATTCCAACTCCCACCAACATCATTTACCAACCAGCTGCCACCTATGGGCAGGGAAGTCCAAGAGTCCAGCACTCCTAAGACCTCGCCCTGAATACAGCCAGCTCCCTGCCTCTGTCATTCAAGGGAACAGGTCTTCTGATGATGCAAGCTGGCAGCTACTTCTGAAGATGCTCCATTTTCCTCTTCCTTCAAAGCTACAGCTGTTGGACAACCAGAAAATAAAATGTTTACCTACACAGTCCTTGGCACTGTCAAGCAGGTCACTTGAATAGTGCTTTATCAGTGGGAATGACTTAAAAGAAGATGTGTGACCATCTGCTTTACTGCTGCACTGTAAGACCCACTGAGGCTTTTCAGCAGATTTGAAGCTGAACTCTCCTAGTTGTACTGACTTTCCCCACTAGAAGGTTAATATCTTGAGAACAGAAATTGGTTCTGCTTTCTTCTTGCATCCCCAGAGCTTAACACAGTGCAGTGTACCTAGTATGTATTTAATAAATGCTTGCTCACCTTCCTTCCTTCCTTCCTTCCTTCCTTCCTTCCTTCCTTCCTTCCTTCCTTCCTTCCTTCCTTCCTTCCTTCCTTCCCTCCTTCCTTCCTTCCTTCCTTCCCTCCTTCCTTCCCTCCTTCCTTCCTTCCCTCCTTCCTTCCCTCCTTCCTTCCCTCCTTCCTTCCCTCCTTCCTTCCTTCCTTCCTTCCCTCCTTCCTTCCCTCCTTCCTTCCCTCCTTCCTTCCCTCCTTCCTTTCTTCCTTCCTTCCTTCCTTCCTTCCTTCCTTCCTTCCTTCCTTCCTTCCTTCCTTCCTTCCTTCCTTCCTTCCTTCTTTCCTTCCTTCCTTCCTTCCCTTTCTTCTTTTTTTGAATTTTTTTATTTTTGTAACCTGAATGTGTATATAGTAAAATTTGTAGAATGTAATAGAGAATAGGGAAAACTTATGTAATATCCTCTAATAAGAAATTGGACAGTTATAGAACTCCAAAATAAGACTGCATCGTTGTTACTATGCAAAAGCAGTTTTTTCAACTTAATCATTACTGTTTCTAAGTAGAAATTGGGGAGTCAAAATAAAATCTTGCCAATCATGAAATTTCTCAGGCATTAATATTGTCTTGGTTTCAAATTTGGACTCTTTTAATTTACTCTTTATTTGACATTAAGCAGGTCATTTAAACTCTTTAGACTTAACTGCCTCATTAGTAAAACGAGGAATTTGACTAGATTTTTTCAACATCTCATCCAAGTCTAAATCTTTAATTTGTGATCTGTCTTTTATTGGAAATTTTACAAGATCCTCTACCAGTCATTCAAATTTATGTTCAATTGTGTCATAATTATTTATATACATGTTTTATTCCCCCTACTAGATTTCAACACCATTCTGGCAAGGCCATATCATTGTTATCTTTCTACTTTCCTTCATGCATAGGAGAGTTTCATCTGTTCTCCCAGGTATTCCTGCTCCTCTCTCTCCAAATTACCGCACATGTATTTTGTATGTAATTCTTATTAATTTATCTGTGTATCTATCATCTAATACATTTTAAGCTTCTTAAGTTCAGGGTTATCAACTTTTTTTGCTTTTTTTTTTTTTTTGATTTTTAAGGAACCACCAAAATACAGATACTTTCCTATATAGGGAGAATTATTAAGTGATTTAACCAGGAAAATCTTTTTTCTCCCTCAGGGAATTAGGGGCTTATAACTTAACAAGCTAAGTCAGGTATTAGTTTTCAAGTTCCCTCACAGAAATTTAAATGTGCTCAGAGTTTTCAGGTTCTGTCAATCAACTTTACTTTGATTCATGTTAAATACTCATAATCTACTCTTTTGGTGCATGGAAAATGTAACAGGGCGCTTTATAGTAAATGTTAAATTTTACTGATTATTGAAGAGGAAATGCAGTTATAGCCAGCTATCATTTGAAACTAAATCCATAATTAATTAGTGGTTTCATACCATAAAAATAGTGGGTTTCTGCACTTAAATAAAAGGGAATATGTGAATACATGCATTAACAAAAGCCCCCAGGAGTCACTCACTATTGCTAGTTGAGTTCAATCTAATGGCAGGGAAAAAATGAAAGTGTATATTTTCATTTCCCACATATAAATCTCTAGGAGGAAGCCTTCCTTTATTTATGGAGGAATAGAGGAATTTTGTTTCTTTACCATAGGTTAAGCATAGCAAAAGGAAGATTTTCATAGATTAAATCAATTTAATAAACATAAAATTACAAGGGGCTGGACATTTAAGGGGATGTTTCCTTCTGAGCTTCCCTCATGTCCTGTTTCACCTTATCTCTTCAGACTATGGAATGGAATTCATTTTCCATGCTCACTATTTTAGACAACATGTCTACTTGTAATTCCTAGTATTTAGCACTCTATTTTCCACCTCAGAGCCTTTACATAGGTCTGGGCCCATTAATAGAATCTACCAGCTTTCTTTCTTTACCTGTTAGAATCTTTTATCTTCCTTCAGGGCTCAGTGTTACCTCCAATGAAACACCTCTTTGGATAATTATTGTTTTCTGCTCTTCAGATTACACTGTTTGCATATTATGTGTGATAGTAGGTGAGTCACAACCTCTCTATCCCTGATTTATATCATCTGTTAAATGAAAGGTTGGATTAGATAGTTTCTAATATCCCTTCCAACTTCAAATCTATGTTCCTATGATCTTTGTATCCTATACAATACCCCTTCACTTGACTGTGAACTCCTTGAGTATAGCAGTTATCAATCATTTTATAGTTCTTTAAAAATGACTACCTGGATCCCACTGCCTGAAAACCAAAATTATTGTTGTTTGTATTTTATTTTCACAAAGGGCCAGTGATGTCATGAAGGTGATGTCTTGACTTATATTTAAATGAGAAAGAATTCCACAAAGTTGTCAGTTTCATTCTCTCTTCCAGAGACAAGTCAAGATGACTGGTAATGGCCCAGAATGTAATGCATGACTTTGACGTCTTTAATGTCTGACTAAGCTATAAGTGCTCCATAGTACCTACTTCAACTACTTTCAAGGCTGTTGGAACAAATAGTTCTCATCCATCCATTTTTCCGTGGGGATGTCTTCACATGCTTGAGTAGATACCCCCTAACTCACTGGCAGTTTGAGTCTGGTTAGTTCTCCTCAGTTTGGTGTAGCCTGTCTGTTCAGATGGTTTTAGCAGGGTGGGTTCCTTGTGTATGCTACAGCTTCTTGGAGCTGCCCATAAGCACTGGGTGGTGGGTAGACACAAAAGATGGATGACAGCCTTGAAAAGGGCATGGCAAGCCCTCACATCAGAGGTGCTAGTCTTCACTGAATATTCCATATACCCCAATAAGAATTCACCCTTATATAACCTCAGTCTCAGAGAAAGGGAGGAGGATCAGGTTCACAATTTAACTCAGTTATCTTATTGCAGTGACTTAACCAGTTTAACATCGAACACTTCCCTATTCTGTGGTTCCAGCATCCTGACTTTTTAGGACTTCCTCACTGGACCAGCAGCAATAACTGGCTTAGGATTTTGTCTTCAAATTCACCCTGGTTTGAGCTCCTGGGTCTCAGTACTCTATTGCCTATGGTTAAAATTAAAAAGAACAAATGAGACTAAAGGCACAAGCTCAAATATTGGGGCCACAGTACCTGTAATTAGAGGAAGTGGAGATAGCTTTCAGCCTTACCTCTCCTAGGGATGATGCCTAACTTCAGGTGATCAGGGCCTTCACCTGATCCCAGATGTTTGGATGCTTCTAGAAAGAGAAAGGCTATCTCAATCTGGTATTTTTAAAGATGCGGCCCTGTCCTCCTATATAGCCAAAGGACAGAATCTGTTTCCATCCAAATGATAGGAGAACATGGAATATTTTTTCCCAGAAATAAGTCCCTGCAATCTCCCACATGGGTGCTTCTGTCTTATACGATCCAGGCATGACAAAACCCACATATGCTAATAAGCCTAATATCTAGAATAGTGAAATGCAAATAGGCATAGTCCCAGTTGTGGAAGAAGAAGGAGGAAGAAGAGGAAGAGGAGGAAAAGTGGTTGTAGGAGTGATCCTAATCCCAGCTAGACTATATGAAACTCTTTAGGGTCTTTACAATCCCTTGTTATCCTATTAGCTCCTCATAATAGCTCAAGGAATTAGACATCATAAAAATAATGATAATAATTATTTTACAGATAGAGAAATAGAGACTTTGCCAGTTTAAATGAATTGCTAAGGGTTACAAAGTAGTAAAAGTCTGAGGCATGGCTTGAACCTGTCTTCCTGATTCTAAACCCAGTGTTCAATCCACTTAATAAAGAATTGTTAAATTACATTATGATTCAGTACCCAACCACAGAGATGACACTATGTCACACTCTTGGGTAAAATACAAGAATCATTTTTTTCTAAAATATGGAATATTTTTTGGAATATGAAATGGAGATGTAAAATAGGCAGTTTTTGTTCTAAGAACTATCTTTATATCATACTTGAGCCATTAACAGACATGAGGTCAGCTTCCAGAGGCTCATTTTTTTCCCTTCCACATTCTGATCTATACTTCTAAAAAGTGGTTTCATTTGAGCTGTTTCCCAGAAATTATATATGCATCCTAAAGTCTCTTGGACTGTCTGGAATATAGAAGGCTTCATCATTGTCGTGTTGGCAAACACACTGGGTATAAAAGCTGAAGGTATTCATCAAAATCACTGGGTGAAGACATCAATGGTAATATCAGTAGTGACAAGGTGAACCCTGAAAATAGAGGAAAAGTATATGATGATTTCTGTGGCTAAAGAACCACATAATTCAAGAAAGGTAGTCAATGTTGCTAACAGGGATCATTTCTTTAGAAGAAATTGTTATTACTGCTTTACCTTTCAGCAAGCAAGGGAAGATTTTTACAAACTATTTCTCCTAAGAGATTCTAAAAATTAGCATTACTTAATTTTTTCCACTGTGGTCTTACTTAGCAGAAAGGAAGGAAGATAGAAAGGAATAAAACAGATGAAATAAAGGATAGAAGAAAGGAGAACTATGAAAAAAATGAAAAGAAGGAAAAAAGAATGAATGAAAGGAGGATTAAAAAAATAAGAAAGGGAAAGAAAGAAGAAAGAAGGAAGGAAATAAGGAAGAAGAAAAGAAGGAAGGAAAGAGAATAGAATAAGATAAATTTTGTTTAAAGGAACCCCAAGAGCTATCCAGAAACACCTTTCCTTAAAAAAAGGAACTTTCATTACAAAATACTTTATATCTTTGCCAACTTTTCATTTTAGGACTTCAAGAATGTGATCTTATGATGTTTTGAGGGAGTCCATCTGAGGGAGTAGATAGCCCTGTTAGGGACTTTTCTTATCTGAAGCTTGCCTTTTTTTTGCCTCTTTGTAACTTTCCTCAGTGATTTCTTGTTTTGTGCTTTGGGTTCAAGTAGAACAAGATGTTGGACCTTCAGATATTTGAAGAAAGTTGTCATTTCATGCCACAATTTTGTGACTATTTTTCCATCCTAAACATCCTAATTCCTTCAACTTATTTTTTATGGCACAAACTCAAGGCCTGAAAATTAATCCCCACTAGAATTTGTCATAACTGACAAATATGGATCCAACCTTTGTTTGAAGACATCTAATGAAGGAGGACCCACTTCTCCCTAGGGCATCCCACATCACTCATTGATAACTCTCATTGTTAGGCAGATTTTTCCCCTTCCACCAGGCATTAATTTGGCACTTCCTAGCTTCTATCCATCATTCTTATTCCTGTTTTTTAGAGTTAAGCAAAACAAGTCTAATCAAATTTCCACAGGGAAGTCCTTCAAATGCCTGGAGGCAGCCAATGTATCCTCTAATTTTTTTCTTCTCCAGGCAAAATAATCCTGCTTCTTTCCAATAATCCTAGTGTGAAATTATCCATATGCCCTTTACCATCCTAGTTGCCCTTCAACTAGGAGATAAACTCACTTGGTAGACAAATTCATGAACTTGGCAGACATTCTGAGATATTTCTGTGACTCCTCCTCTCCTCCACCCTCCTTTGAAAAAATCCAAACTGGGCATGAACCTCTTTGAATTCAGTTGGGCTTATTCTTAGATAAAGGGCCCACTACACAACTCATACTTGAATCCCTCAAATTAGCTGACACCTTTCAGAACTTGTATTTCTCCAGCATGGTCATCAAGAATACAGAACTACCTTTTATGTAATGATGCAGCATCAGGAAATGATTTTACATTTCTTTGTTGTTATTCCTCAATAATTGAAATATATATACATATACATACATATATACAGAAAGTAAAATGAGGAGAAATGAGAAGTTCAAAATAGGCAGATTTAGGCTTGAAGAAATGAAAAGAAATTCTTCACAATTAGAATTCTCCCAAAGTAGAATGGGCTGCTTGGGGCATAGTATATTTACATTTACTGGATGGAGATCACAAATCCTTCTCAGGTATACAGAACTGGGGATTCTTTTGTAAATATTGATTAGACTGAAAGACTGCTGAAATCTTTTTCACTTCTGAACACTTATGATTCTGTGAAAGTAAAAAAGGACATTTGAGATATGATTAAAAATAAACTATTACAAAGCTATTGATAAGAACTTTGTTATTAAAAAATGATGAAGACAAACTAATGGCTCATTCAATGGATTTGATGTGAGATTAGAACTATATCAGTTTACTTTTTCTCCGAACAAAAGACAGAATTGGAGGGTGGGCAAGCATTTTGTAGGTACATGATGTTGATTTACTTTGAGTGAGTTACAAATGGGAAAGGAACTTTAAAATCAAGAGCAAGTCACAAAATATCTTTCCATATCTTTGTGAACTATGATGAAGTTATGAACTCCCAGAAGCCAGAACTCTATTGTACTCTGAAAACCAGAAGAACCTCCAGAGTGGAATAGGTTTCAGGACTTTGAATCTAAAGTTCTGGGTTCCAATCTTTGACTTAGGTCAAGGTATTCTGGGTTTTAGTTTATTAATCTATATAGCATAACGACTCAAAAGTCTTCATGCAAGCTTAGGATTCAAAAGCTTCAAATTTTACTAAGACTTTTGAGAAATCCTGTCTATAGATCCAGACCTCTCAGAGAAAGTTGTTGTGAAGCTCAAATGAGCCATGAAATATCTCACCTGTAGTAGGTACTAGAGGTATTATTGCCATTTGATAGATGTATAAAAGAAGCTGAGAGGTTCAACAATTTGTTCATAAAATACTTGTGACTTTAAAGCCCTATTTATTCATTGTTTCAAAAGCATTATACATACAGTTCTCCCTTCACAGAAATTTGTACTATGCAAATTTGACTTTATATAAAGAGTTTTGAAAGAAATCTGCATTCCAAAAAATACCTGTGTTAACTTTACTGTATGGTACTGTGCTCTTTCTCCCTCTTGCTTCTCCACTTGGTGTTCTAAGACCTCTCACTCCCCCACCCCCAAAACAAAAATCCCTAATGAAACAAAAACCCTACAAGTGAAAATGAATGAATGCTGGGAGAGGTCAAAGCAAGATTGAATTTTGGCTTGAGGAACCCCCCTCCTGACCCCCCAGTCTGCATGTCTGTCTTCAGTCTGACCCTGCTGATTACCATGTGTCTGTCCCTTGTCCTGCTGTCTCCTGATCTCTGGTATGTGGGTCCATTAGGCCCCCATAGCCTGCCCCCTCCCACAAATGTCCTTCTTCTGGGTTCTGGCTGGCCCCAGCTCTGAGTGTTTCTCCTCTTACTCTTGCTTCTCTTTTCCTGGTCCCCATGTGTCCTTGAACCATATGCTGGCCCCCTCCCTCTGTGGGTGCAGGTGGGCATGGGGAGTGTTTCTACCACTCTCTCTTCCTCAAGTCTGCAGGCAAAATTGCATTACATAAAAATCATTTTACTAAGAGCTGCCAAATGGTCCACTTATATAAAGCCAGAACTGTCCTTACCTACTATAGACAGTGGGCTGTCCTAGGTGCTGATGGGGGAGGGGATACCAAGATAACTAAGCCATGTCTCTCTCTCAGACGGTTTACATTCCAGCAGGGGGAGTAGGGGAGATATGGCTCAGATAGGCACTATAAGAAAATAACCAATTGTAGAAAAGTAAATAAAAAATCTATTAATGAATTATCAGAAATAAATCTAATTTCTTATTACACAAATCAAGGAAGGCTTTATGGAGAAAGTTTTTGAGGTGATTCTTGAAGGATTTTAAAAGGTGAAAATAGGTTAGATAGAACAGGAAAGGTTTTATGACATAGGAAACAATGTGAGGAAAAGTATTTATGAAGGGAAACGTTGGGAGGGAGAGTGAGTAATTTAAAGAAGGATCATCAGGTGGCAGTGAGATTCAGGGGAAAACCGATGTCTTTGGACTCAGGCAAACTGGATTGAGAGAGAGAGAGAGAGAGGCAGAGACAGACAGAGATGGAGACGGAGAGACAGATATAGAGATAGAGAGAGATGCAAAGAGATAGAGACACACATAAAGAGACAAAAAGAAACAGAGATACAGATACTGAGACAATCAGAGAGACAGAGAGACACATTAAGACAGAGGCAGAGTAGAGCAAAGTGCGAGCAGGACCAAGACAAAACCTTCAGATGGAAAAAGCAAAAACAGAAACAGGTAATAAATACTAGAGTGTTTTTTTGTTTTGATTGTTTGAAGGCATCACTAAAAGTCTAGTGACCCGAAATCATTTACTTCAAGCCTTAGTTACTGTTTAAACCTTGAAAACATCAGATGATTGACTGTGATATGATTTTTTTCATTAGTTTCTGAAGGAGAGTATTTTTTCTCCGAAGAATGAGTTTCTATCTTTCTTCCCCATGAGGACCATTGTTAACACACTTTGCCTTGTGATGATGTGAGGCAGAGATACTCTTGAATATCAACCCAAAATGCTACTTCCTCCCAGACACTCGCAAATGTGCATTCTAGGATACTCTGGGGAATGGACATGACTTCTCCATTGTTTGGAGTGGCTGTTCTCTGCAGTATTGTACTTAAACTACCCATGCCCTGATCAACTGAATTTTTGCCACCTATGAATTCCACTAGTTAATGGGCCTGGATATCACATTTGAAACAAATTATAGAATATTAAAGGTAAACCCCTCAGCATCACAGTGGAAAACTGCTTCAGTGCAAATATATCATTTACAACCTAACTGCTCATTAGTGGGACTTCCTGGACTGCCTGGGGTTTCATCCTGCCATTGACTCATTGGACCTCACTTGAGTAGTGAATGAAAGAATGGAGCATGATTTTGTAGAGTTATTGAGAGCCATTAAAGCAAATGATTTAGTTAAAGAGAAAGAAAGGTAAAGTTGTCATGGGGAGACTTCCCTAGTAGCCTTGAGATGAATGTACTTACATAGTCTGAACTCTACTTTCTGTGAGGACAGAGTCCTTATGTAAGCAGATCCACACTTAATTTAAGGAGGTAGAAAGTGGGGCAGAGGAAGTTAGTGCTCCATATTTATTCCTGAAGTTGTCTGGCATTTGTTAGGGCTGTAAGAATTTGTAGAAGCTGCTGCCAGTGTCTTCGAGACCCATTTGTAAAGATGAGACTGGATACTTTGCCATCTGCTATAAATGTTTCCTAGGAGATTTAGCTGCTCATGTCCCCTAGTTTCCATAGTTTATTTCCCTTCCACAGCTATTTATCCTATGGTGTAATTTGGGGATCCAATCTGCTTAAATAATACAATTTTGGCACTGCATGGAGTGTAATTCTTAATGGTTTTGCCCAGCAAAATCAGGTTGTCTTGGGTATCATGAGGCAAGTTGTATTCCTGAAGGCCTGAAGAGGACTAATTTTATGTTTCAAAATGGAGAACATTATTGAAATAAAGATTCTCTTTATGGGAATCATGAGAAAGCATTTGACTCTCACGCTAGATCCTCAGGATATTGATAAAACCAGAGCATTAGAGCTGAAGGGACCTTAGTGGTCATCTCATCCATTCCCCTCACTTCATAGACTAAAGAAATTGGACTTTTGAGGGAGGAAGTGATTGGCCTAAGACCACTTGGTAAGTTGAAGATTCTGAATTAAAGTCAGGGTTTCTAAGTCCAAACCCAGTATTCTTTGTGAAAATGTCACATCATTTCAATACTCTGTTCTATTCTAATTCCTTCAATTTCTTCTTCTTCTCTTATTGCTACAGCTAACATTTCTAGTACTATATTGAATAATAGTGGTGATAATGGACATCCTTGTTTCACTCCTGAGTGTTTTTGATATTTATCTAGCTTATCTCCATTGCTCATACTGCTTGCTGAAGGTTATAGGTAGATACTGCTTATTAGTTTATAGAAAGCTCCTTTTATTCCTACACTCTCCGATGCTGTCAGTGGGAATGAGGGTTATATTTTGTCAAAAGCTTTTTCTGCATCTATTGAGATAATCACGTGGTTTCTGTTACATTTGTTGTTGATGTGATCAATAATGCTAATAGTTTTTCTAATATTCAACCAGCCCTGCATTCCTGGTACAAATCCTATATGATCATAACGTATTCTTCTCATGATAAATTGCTGTATTCTTTTTGTTAAAGTCTTATTTAAAATTTTTGCATTTATATTCATTAGAGAAATTGGCCAATAATTTTCTTCCTCTATTTTGGCTTTTCCTGGTTTAGAAATCGAAACCATATTTATATCATAGAAAGAACTTGGGAGGACTGCTTCTTCCCCAATTTTCCCAAATAGTGTATATAGTACTGGAATTAACTGTTCTTTAAATCTTTGATAGAATTCACTTGTAAATCCATCTGATCTTGGAGATTTTTTCCGAGGGAGTTCACAGATGGCTTGTTCAACTTCTTTTTCTGAGATGGGGGTTATTTTAAGTATTCAACTTTCTCTTCTGTTAATCTAAGCAATTTATATTTTTTAAAATAATCATTGGGCAAAGTAATTTCTAATTATTGTTTTAATTTCCTCCTCATTGGAAGTGAGTTCACCCTTTTCATTTTTGATATTGGTAATTTGGTTTTCATATTTCTTATTTTTAAATCAAATTGACCGAAGGTTTGTCAATTTTGTTGGTTTTTTTGATAAAACCAACTACTCATTTTATTTATTAGTTTAACAGCTTTCTTAAATTCAATTTTATTAATCTCCCCGTTGGTTTTCAGTGTTTCTAGTTTGGTATGTACTTGGAGATTTTCAATTTCTTCTTTTTCTAGCTTTTTCAGCTGCATGCCCAATTCACTGATTTGCTCTTTCTCTACTTTATTCATGTAGGCATTCAAAGATATAAAACTTCCCCTAAGAACTACTTTTGCAGTATTCCATAAGATTTGGTATGGTGTCTCATTATTGTCATTCTGTTGAATGAACTAGTTGATTGTTTCTATAATTTGTTATTTAACCCACTCATTTTTTAGGATTAGATTATTTAGTTTCCAATTAATTTTTGGTCTATCTTTCCATAGGCTTTTATTACATATAATTTTTATGGCATTATGATCTGAGAAGGATGCATTCAGTATTTCTGCCTTTCTGTACTGGATTGTGAGGTTTATATGCCCTAGTACATGGTCAATTTTTGTAAATGTTCCATGTACTGCTGAGAAAATGGTATATTCCTTTCTATCCCCATTCAATTTTTTCCAGAATTCTATCATATCTACCTTATCTAGAGTTTTATTCACCTCCTCAACTTCTTTCTTGTTTATTTTGAGGTTAGACTTGTAAAGTTCAGAGAGAGGGGGAGGTTGAGGTTTCCCTACTAGTATAGTTTTTCTGTCTACTTCTTACTGTAACTCCCTTAACTTCTCCTCTAAGATCCTGGATGTTATACCACTTGGAGCATATATGTTTAGTAATCATATTACCTCATTGTCTATGGTGACTTTTAGTAAGATACAATTTCCTTTCTTACCTCTTTTGATTAGATCTATTTCTGTTTTTGTTTTGTCTGAGATTAGGATTGTTCCCCCTGCTTTATTTACATTAGATGAAGCCCAATATATTCTGCTCTAACCTTTTACCTTTATGCTGTGTGTATCCCTCATTTCAAATGTGTTTCTTGTAAACAACTTATTGTTGGATTATGGTTTTTAATTCATTCTCCTATCTTTCTCCATTTTATGAGAGAGTTCATCCCATTCCCATTCACAGTTATGATTACTACCTGTGACTTTCCCTCCATCCTCTTTCCCACCATTTGTACTTTTTATTCTCCCTTCTCCCTTCCTCACCACAATAGTTTTAATTTTTACCACCACCTCCCACAGTGTTCCCTTCCTTCTTTCAGCTACCCTCCCTTTTATTACCCTTCCCTTACTACTTCTTCCCTCCCTTTTAGCCTTCCCACTTACTTTATCCCTTCCCCTTCTACTGCCTATAGAGTTACTTTATATGTTTAATTTTGTTGTTCACTCCTTGAACCAAATCAGATGAGAGTACCTCTCAAACAATGCTCCTCTCCCTCCCCTCATCCCCTCTACTGTAATATAATTTTATACTTCTTCCTGTGATGCAATTTATCATTTTCTGCTTCTTCCTTTTCATGTCTCCTGTTACAAGCCCTTCAGATGCTTAAATCACATTTTTATCATTACATCATTTGCTTTATACCTACTCCTTCTATCTGTGTATATCCCTTTTATATTTCTTAATAAATATACAAGTCTCAAGATTAGTAAGTATCATCTTCTCTTATATGGATGTAAACAGTTTGCCCATATTGAGTACAAGTTTTTTTCCCTCTCTTTACCTTTTTATGCCTCTCTTCAGACTTGCGTTTGAAGACAGAATTTTCTATTGAGTCTCTGGTCTTTTCATCAGGAAGGTCTGGAAATCCCTTGTTTCATTAAATGTCCATCTCCTTGCCTGAAATCTTATGTTCAACTTTATTGGGTAACTGATCCTTGGTTGTAGTCCCAGCTCCTTTGCCTTAAGGAATATCATATTCCAATTCCTTCTATCTTTTAATGTAGAAGTTGCAAGGTCCTGTGTGATCCTGTCTGTATCTCCTCTTTATTTGAATGGTTTCTTTCTGACTGCCTGTAGTATTTTCTCCTTCAGTTGATAGTTCTGGATTTGAAAATGGCATCCCTTAGTATTTTCAGTTTGGGATCCCTTTCAGTAGGTGAACAATGGATTTTTTTGATGACTATTTCACCTTCTGGATCTAGGACTTCTGGGCAGTTTTCCTTGATGATTTCTTGGAAGATATTGTCCAGGCTCTTTTTTTTTTCATCATGACTTTCTTATAGGCCAATAATTCTTAGATTTTCTTTCCTTTATCTCTTTTCCAGGTCAGTTGTTTTTCCAATTACATAGTTTATATTTTTTTCTACATTTTCATTCTTTAGATTTTTTTGACTGATTCTTGATGTTTTGTAGAGTCATTAACTTCTACTTGCCCAATTCCATTTTCTTCAAATTATTTTCTTCAGTTAGCATTTGCATCTCCTTTTCCATCTGTGCAATTATTCCTTTTAAGGAATTATTTTCTCCAGTTGGATTTTGTACTTCCTTTTCCTTTTGTCCAGTTTTCCCAGTTAGATTTTATGCTTCCTTTTCCATTTTTACAATTTCCCTTTTTAAGGAGCTGTTTTCTTCAGTGAATTCTTTTTTCATACTTTTAAAATCATTGGCTAGTTTTTCTTCTATTTCTGTAATTTAACTTTTAAAATCCTTCTTCAGCTCATCCAAAAGCACTATTTGTGCTTGTAACCAGTTCATAATCTCTTCTGAAGTTTCAGATGGGAGTACAGTCTCAATGTTGACTTCTTTGGTATTTGTGTTTTGGTCCTTGTCCCCACAGAAAGATTCTGTAGTCTTTCCTGTTTTGCTTCTTACTTATGGTGACAATAATCACTCTTTTCCTGGATTTTAAAGTAGATCTCTGCTTCTAGGGCATGGGGAACTCTGTCCCACAGTTCTTGTGCATTGAAATTGAGACTTTGTGTATTATGGCCTCTGGTTCTTTCAGCTAGAAGCTAAAGTGATTCAGCTTACCTGGTGCTGAACTGGCTGGTGTGAGAAAGCAGAGGTCAGATGAAGTCTTTTTGTGTTTCCCTGGATTTGCCCTGGAACTAGCTTGCTAAATATGGAGTAGGGGTGGTCTGGCCACAGGAGGTCTCCTCTGCTGACCTAGAGCATAGCCAAGGACAGTGATTGGTGATCTTGGCTGCCCCAGTGTCTTCCCGACTCCCCTGTGGTGCTGAGGTATTCCTGGGGTCCTGGTGTAGGTGGTTGTGGGCCTCCATCCCACTGCAGTTCTGAATCTCCTCCCAGTTTGCTGAGGCGGGGCTGTCAGGGACAGCTCTGGTCCTGCACAGGTCCCTTTCGGCACAGCAAGAGGGACCTTCCTTAGCAATTTGCCTAGTCTCATATTCTAAGAGACTGTTTTCCCCTTCTGCTGACCCCATTGTTCCAGGATTTTTAGAGAAAAATATTCTATGATTCTTTCAAGGTCAACAAGGATAGGGGGAGAGAACATTTACTGATCACTCTGCCATTTTGGCTCTCAGACTTTCAAGTCTATGAAAACAGAAAACTTTAATCTAACCAGTCACATCATGCTTGCCATTTCTGAATGGTCTTTTCCACCTTAGGTAGTTTTTCTCTTTAGGCATGGGAAGCATTGTAAATGCATACTTTGGATGACTATGACACAGATTTAGAATTGGAAGGATTCCATGTAATCCAAGACCCTCATTTTATAAACAAGGAAACTGCGACTCACAAAGATCAGGTGACTTGCCTGATGTCAAACAGGCAATAAGACAGGGCTTCGATTTGTACCCTGCTGTTCTAACTTATACTACACAGTGTAGTATGATGTCTCATGGTTTAAATTAAGACATGTACAAAAGGACAATTTAAGAGAAAATGCTGCTTTCTTAACTTTTAAGTTATAGAAACAAGGAAAGTAAATCAAGAGCCTAAATAATTGGTGTTTCCTTAGGAAAGCTGGTGGAAAGATGCTGAAGTATGGGTACAAAGTGGCTGCCAGAAAAACATCGTGCTATAAGAGCCTTGCTCCCAATGGAATTTTCTCTAGATCATCTCCCAGGGCCCCAAACACCTCCCCAAATTCTTGCAACTGCCTTTCTTTTTGCTCTATTTCCAAAGGTATTTGAGGCCCTCCCTTGCTTTCTCTCCTGTTCAGTGTCTCAATTCTCCAGGCACTGAAGAGCTCAGGGTTCTACACCCTGCTTCCTCTCCTTCTGCCACTCTTCTCAATTGCCCTTATCCAGCAGCAATGGGAAGGAGAATGAGTTTTTCTCAGTTCTCTGAAGTCAGCCTGTGTTCCACTTGGATTCACAGAACATCTGTTTTAACAAGGTCAAAGTTATCAAAAGGCCTTCCACTGTTGCTTTGCACTGAATAGCAACCAAAGTGCATCTTAATATTTCCTGGGAGAGTCAAACTCTCCAAGCCAGTATATTCACTCTCTCCTCTACCACACTCTAAGCCTGATGCTGGAGACCTAAAATCTGATCCCAGTTCTTCTGGTCCCCAGGTTTCGTGAAGTGGAATACATCACAGTATATAATAAAGTCATTGACGTGCTTGGATGGGACATTGGGGAGGTTAGGTAGCACAATGGATAGAGCCTTGGACCTGGAGGTTAGGAAGCCCTGTGTTTAAATTCAGCCTTAGACAATTACTGACTGTGCAATCCTGGGCAAATCACTTAACATTGATATGGCTCATTTCACTCATCTGTAAAATGGATATAATTTTACCTAACTCTCAAGGCTATTGGTAGGTTAAAATAAGACAATTCTTACAAAATATTGTGAAAATGCTTTAAATGTTATATAAATGCTAACTATAGTGGTGATGATGATGATGATGATGATGATGATGATTATATGATGTAGGCAAAACCAGCATTATCCTCTTTTGATAGATGAGGGAATTGAGGCTAAAAATAGGTTAACAATGATTCCAGGGTCAGACAGTCAGTATATTTTAGAGATGGTTGGTTTCATAGTTTGATGGTTGTTTGCTCTCCTTCACTTTTGAAGAGAATTGAAATGATATCCCTATGTCAGAGTAAGGGTACAATACATCTGACTGTATCTAATTAAACCAATATGAGCTCAGAATGCTCTACCACAGACTGGGCAAAAATGGTCCATGTGAACACTTTCAGTGCATTCTCTAAATCTGCACATCTCATGTTTCTTTCGAGATGTCTCAATTCTGCTTTTCTCATGGAGCACAGCACCTTATCTGATGTGGGTATGCCATGCTGAGTGGTCCTGTGCCAGTGTCTCCCATGTCACACAATAAATTCCAAAGTTATTAAGAGAGACCTTGAAAGTGTCCTTGTGTCACCTCTTGACCACCATGTGAGGACTTGCCCTGTGTAAGTTCGCTATAAAATTGTCTTTAAGGCAAGCATATATTTGGCACTTGAACAACATGGCCAGCCCACTGAAATTATACTCTCTGCAATAGAATTTGAATACCTGGCAGTTTAGTGTGAGAAAGGACCTCAGTTTCTGCTACCTTGTCCTGCCAAGTGATCTTCAGTATCTTCCAAAGATAATTCAAATGGAAGCAATTCCGTTTCTTGACTTGACACTGGTAGACTGTCCATGTTTCACAGGCATACAACAATGTAGTCAGCGCAATAGCTCTGTAGATTTTCAGTTTGATAGCCAGTCTAATGGCACACTTTTCTTTGGAGTTTCCCAAACACTGAGCTAGCTCTGGCGATGAATGCATGCATCAACCTCATTAATCAACATGTACATCCCCATAAAGTATACTGCTGAAATAAGTGAACTTATCCACAGAATTTAAAATGTCTTCATGTGCTGTAATCAATGGTTCCATGTATGGATGGTGTGGTGCTGGCTGATGGAGCACTCGTGTTTTCTTGGTTTTAATTGTTAGACCAAAATTAGTACAAACCGAAAAGAGATGATCCATTTTTTGTTGTATCTCAGCTTCAGAGGCTGAATTCTCTGCACAGTCCTCTGCAAACAGAAAATCATACACCAACTCTCCCTCTGTTTTGGTTTTAGCTTGTAGCCTTTTCAAGCTGAAGAATTAAGTGAACCTTAATGCTGTGTTTGTCCTTACTGAGGACATCTGGCAATATGGCTGCTAAAATTCATGGGAACAAATATACACATTTTAGAGAGGGAGGACTTGAATGCATATGTTGACCCTTAATTCAATTCAATTTCCCTAGATCACACTAGACCAGTTGAGGCCCCTCATGTATCTTGATCCTGCTTTGCCTCCTCCCAAGTTTAGGCAGTTTTTGAATCTAAAGTCTCAGGAACTCACATAGCTTTGGAGTTAGGCTTGAGCGGATCCTTGTGATCTCTGAGACTCTCAAGTCAGTGGATCATTTTCATATTCCCTTGATGTTTCTAATTACTTGAAGGAATTTGGAGAGTTGCTCCGAACCAGTATGCTTTCCCATCTTCATTGTTCCCTCCATCACACTCTCAAAAGGGCATTTTATAAATGGATGATCATTCCAGCATAGCAGGACTTGTGTTGAAAGTCTACCCTGCCACTCATTGCCTCTGTGACCTGGGTCAAGTCACCAATTCTTTTAACCTTCCCAGGGTTTACAAGGAATGTGGGTGGGGCGGGGGTTGGAGTGGGTATAGTTATTGATCTATATGTCTACATTTAGCTTAAATTTATGATTCTGTGCAGAAAGGTGAGAGACTCACCTACTTGTAGATCTATTGAATAGTTGACCCAATGCTTGGAAAGAACTTCCATGAGCAAGAATGTCTCATGGAGGCTCTGCCTTCGTATATTATCACTTGGGTAAGATATAATTAAAATGAATGTGAAGAGCATCCTGTCAAGGAAAGAAGCCATAAGAGACTTTGAAGGTACCAAGGATTCAGTTCTCATCCCTATGTAGATGCCTCACAGATCTATTTCTCCAGCCTTGACCTCCAGGGCCACATCTCAAATTGAGTGTCCCTTAGAAATCTTAAACTCAGTATATCCTAAACTGAAGTCATCTTTTCCCTAAACTCTCCCCTCTTTCTGGTTCTCTCTATTGGCACCATAATCCTTCAGGTCACCCAGGCCTGCAACTTAGTTGTCATCTTCAATTCCTCACTCTCTCTTAAGCTCCCTGCACCATATCAAATCCATTTCCAAGCTCTTGCCTTCTTTCTCAGCAAATCTATATTCTGCTTCCTTCTATCCTGTCACACTGTCATCATGCTTGTTCAAGACTTTATCACCTCATTCTGAGACTATTGTCAGCCTACTGATTGGTCTCCTAGCCTCAAGTCTCTTCCCATTTCAGTTCATCCTACACTCAGCTGTCAAAATGATCTCCTTAAAGTGAAGGTCTGGCAATCTCAGACCTATATTCAATGAGCTTCATCTCCTCTAGGATCAAATAGAAAGTTTTCTGTTTGGCATTTAGTGCCCTTCCCATCCTAACCCATCCAGTCTTTCAAGTCCTCTTACACTTTCACCACCTTTATAAACTCTAGTTCAGTAACACTGTCCACATTCTTGTTCCTCACAAGAAGTACTGCATCTCTAGCTTCTGTACTTTCACTGGCTTTCCCCTATACCTGTGATAGCCTGTCTCCTCTGCTTCCTGACTTCCTCCAAGTATCAGCTAAAAAATCTCACCTTCTTTGAGAAGTTTTTCCTAGTCTTCCATAATTCTTTTGTCCTCCTTCTGACATTACCTTCAATTTATCTGGCATATAATTTTTATGTGGATGTTTATATTGGTGTTATCTTACTCATTAGAATATAATCCTTTTGGGGACAGCAACTTTCTGTTGACTTTTCTGTTTATCTTAAGCACTTAGCTCAATGTTTGATACTTAGTGCATACTTCATACTTGTTTGATAACTTGACTTAATTAAAATGCTAACCTCAGAGCTTTATCTTATCTTCCTCACAGAGGCAGGACTTCTATGACAACTCTTTCCATGGATCAGAATTGGAGGGAGCAAGACCAGACTTGAGTCTCAACCTGAACACTGGGCAATCAATTCTACTTCTGTTATTCATTTCCCTTACCTCTTCTCAATTTTTCTTTCCTAAGTCAGGCCATCATAAACTTTTCAGGATTAGTTGCTCTGATTTGGATGCCAGGTTTTCCCAGTTATAATCAGTCTTTGATAGTGCTTTTTATGTTAATTGGGGAATGAACAAGTCTAATGACATCAGACCATATGTGATACCCCATTGTCTGTGGAATTATTTTCAGACTTTTCAGCCCTGCTCTAATGGCAAAATCTAGCTCCAATTTATGCTGTAGTTCAAACAGATTATACTCTACTTTGCATTTATTATCTAATTTTCATTGTGGTTGTATACATGTATGTAAGTGTTATCTCTTTTGAGAGTCTAGATGGTGAAGTATAATAGGGACAGGGCTTTGGTGTCTGGAAGATCTACCTCTGGACATATACAGGCTGTGGGATACTGGGCTGGTCAGTAATTTCACCTCTCAGCATGTCAGACAACTCTCCAAGATACCAAGTGGTAGATCAGTTACCAACCTGCCATGGGAGAGGAGTTTCCTCACTTATCCTGAAGAAATGACAGACCTGATGAAAAAAAAATCTCCTTTATACATTGAATGCTTTCTGAGGGCCAGAATTACATTATGTTCAACAGTGCATCCTTACAGTTCATATAAAATTTCAAAGTTTACAAAACAATCTCTTCTCAACAATCCTGTGATGTTGCCAGTGAATTTATTATTATTTATGTTTTACAATGGAGAAAACTGAAGCTGTGAGAGGGGCAACAACTAGCCCAGAGTCTCACTTTGGGTGATATGAGAAACTACCAGGCCTTACGTCCTGCTGTCCAGCCTCTGAGCTTTGCAGGTCCTGTTTCCTGCCTTCTGATCTAGTGACATAATATCAGCACTACATCATCCATTTTATAGTTGAACCCTTAGAACTTGTAGCCTTTTCTATTCATCTCACAACTGAATGTTCTTTTATTGCTTGTCTCCCCCAGGTAGAGCATGAGTTCCTTGAGAGCAGAGACTGTTTTATCTTTTTATATTATGACCCTAACACTTAATATACTGTGCTTGGTTCAGAGTAAGCATTTAAGTGATTTTCATCCATCTGTCCATCCATTTATCTATCCATCCATCCCTCCATCCATCCATCCATCCATCCATCCATCCATCCATCCATCCATCCATTCACTGACCCACTTATTCATTCATCCAGTTATTTGACTCTTGGTTTGGGTCCTGATTCCATATCCAGCAGTTTTCTCACTATGCCACTGTCTTATTGTAAGCTACTTGGTTCAGACAGTCTCTGTAGTATGACAGACAGAGCAGGCTTGTGGTCAGTTTGGGTGCTTGGGCTTTATTTAAGATTATATGGAGGTGAGGGGTGGAGCCAAAATGGTGGAGTGGAAGGAAGCACTTCTAGAAGCTCTCCTCTCACAGCCCATAAAATACCTGTAAAGAATGACTCTAAACAAATTCTAAAGCACCAGAAGCCACAAAGCTATGGAGTGAAAGACATTTCCAACCCAAGGCAACCTAGAAGACTGACAGGAAAGGTCTGTCACACCAGGCATGGAAAAGAGCACAGACCAGCCTTGGTTGCACTGTGGCAAGTACTGTACTGGAGTGGCTTCAACGTGCCATCATCAGCAGCTGCAGGTTCCAGATTCCTCAACTCACAAATGCTAAAGACAACTTCAAAGATCAATGAGAAAGCTGTTTCACCTGAGTGAAAAGGGAATGTAGCAGTGTAGCCCTGGCCTCAGGTGGCAGCAGCTTCCAGCTCTTCCACTGAAGAGGAGCCCTGGCTGGTGGAGCTGGTGAGGGTTTTGGAGAGGGAATTCTATTCACAGAAAAGAGTGCTTGTAGTTGCTCCTAGACCAGAGTGCAGGTCAGGAGAGGACTAATTCCTTTCCCTTTATTGTGCCATCCTGGAGGAACTGAGAACTTCCAGGTCCCTAGAGTATACCTTCCTCCCAAAAGGGAAAAAGAATAAGACAATAGAAGGTTACTTTCTTGGTGAGTAGATATTTTCTTCCATCCTTTTGGATGAGGAAAAACAATGCATACCATCAGAGGAAGACTACAAGTCAAGGTCTCTGCATCCAAAACCTCCAAAATATATGTGCAATGGAAATATGACCATGGAAGAACTCAAAAAAAGATTTTGAAAATCACGTAAGAGAGGTGGAGAAAAAATTGGGAAGAGAAATGAGAGTAATGAAAGAAAATTATGAAAAGTGATTCAACAGCTTCCTAAAGGAGACTCAAAAAATGTTAAAGAAATTAACACCTTTAAAACTAGACTAACTCAAATGACCAAAGAGGGCCAAAAAGCCAATGAGGAGAAGAATACTTTAAAAAACAGTGTTTGCCAAATGAAAAAGGAAGTTCAAAAGCTAATTGAAAAAAATAGTTCTTTAAAAATTAGAATGGAGCAGATGGAAGCTAACTTGACTTTACGAGAAACCAAGAAATTACAAAACCAAACCAAAAGAATGAAAAAATAGAAGACAATGTGAAATATCTCATTGGACAAACAACTAACCTGGAAAATATATCCAGGAAATACAATTTAAAAATTATGAAAAAATTATGAAAGCCATGATGAAAAAAAGAGCCTAGACATCATCTTTCACGAAATTATCAAGGAAAACTGTCCTGCTATTCTGGAACTAGAGGGTAAAATAAATAGTGAAAGAACTCACTGATTGCCTACTGAAAGAGACCCAAAAAGAAAAACTCCTAGGAATATTGTAGCCAAATTCCAGAGCTCCCAGGTCAAGGAGAAAATATTGTAAGCAGCCAGAAAGAAACAATTCGAGTATTGTGGAAATATAATCAGGATAACACAGGATCTGGCAGCTTCTACATTAACGGATTGAAGGGCTTGGGATATGATATTTCAGAAGTCAAAGAAACCAGGCTTAAAACCAATCACCTACTCAATAAAACTGAGTATAATACTTAAAGGGGACACAATGGTCATTCAAGGAAATAGAAGACTTTCAAGCATTCTTGATGAAAAGACCAGAGCTGAATAGAAAATTTGACTTTCAAGCACAAGAATCAAAAGAAGTATGAAAAGGTAAACAGGAAAGAGAAATCATAAGAGAATTGCTAAAGTTGAACTATTCACATTCCTACGTGGAAAGATAATATTTGTAACTCTTGAAACTTTTCTCAATATTTGGGTACTTGGCGGGATTATACATACATACAACTCACACACTGAGTTGAATAGGAGGGGATGATATTGAATGAATTAAAATTAATGGGTGAGACAGGAATATATTGTGAGGAGAAAGGGAGAAATGGAATAGGGCAAATTATCTCTCATAAAAGAGACAATAAAAAGATTTTTCAGTGATGGGGAGAAGCAGGGAGGTGAAAGAGAAAAAGTGAAGCTTACTCTCATTACATTTGACTGAAGAAGGAAATAGCATACACACTCAATTTGGTTCTAAAATCTATCTTACACTACAGGAAAGTAGGGGAGAAGGGGATAAGTGGGATATGGGGGGATGATGAAAGGTAGGGAAAATGAGAGGAGGGGGTAATTAGAAATAAATACTTTTGGGTAGGGATAATGTCAAAAGAGAGAATAGAATAAATGTGGGGCAGTGTAGGATGGAAGGAAATATAGTCTTTCACAACATGACTATTATGGAAGTCTTTAGCAAAACTACATATATGTAGCCTATACTGAATAGTTTGCCTTCTCACTGGGGATGGGTGGGGAGGGAGGCAGGGGGAGAAATTGGGACTCAAAGTTTTTGGAATGAATGTTGAAAATTGTTTTTCCATGTAACTGAGAAATAAGAAATACAGCTAATGAGGTATAGAAATCTATCTTGCCCTACAAGAGAAGAGAGAAGATGGGGATAAGGGAAGGGAGGGGTACGACAGAAGGGAGGGTAGATTAGGGGAAGGAATAATTAGAATGCAGGGTGTTTTGGGTTGGGGGAGGGGAGAGATGGGGAGAAAATTTTTAACTCAAAATCTTGTGGAAATAAATGTTGAGAACTAAAAATAAATAAATAAATTTTAAAAATGATTACTTCGATGTGCCAACAGATGTTAAAATTCTTTAGATGAACCTATACTTCTGACTTTTTCTATCCTCATAAAGAAACTACTTTACCGTGGAAGTGTGATTCCTCTTGGACTTCACACATTATGTCCTCTTTTCCTTCAGTCTCTCCTTCCAATTGTCTGGCTTTTCCTAGAACTTCCATTTCAAGGAGGACAGCCAGGCCAATCATGTTGTTATGTTTACCTGGTTTCCATGTTGAGGTTCTGAGTTTCCTTCTTTTACTACAATGTAAACTCTATAAGGGCAAGGACTATCTTTCTTTTTTTATTTGTATCCTCAGCACTTAGCATGGTGTTTAGCACATATTAGCTTCTTAGTAAATGCTTGTTGACTTGACTAACAGCTTCTCTGGATAATCCCTATGGTTACAGGACCCTCTGAATCTAACCAAAGACAGAGTCAGTGCAGAGAATTTGCCTTGTGAATGTTTAGATTTATGTTGGTGCTCAGGAACCCACCCATTCATGGGGTGTGGATGGTTTGTGTGTGTGTAGGGCCTCTACTGAATGATTCTGTTTGAAGGGGAGGCTGGTTCTACCTCAACAAGTCTCAGGTGATATTTACCTCTCATATTCCTTTCTCCACTCTATGTCCCAGAACTGGGAATATTCAGAAGGCTTGGAAAATACATATAGAACTTAGAAAACTGTCACGGGTATTGATTTATATACAACAACCGTAATGGCCATCAAATGAACAAATGCTTTCATAGAGTAGGTATTTATTTGTACAATTTATGTGAAAGACAAAATCATCCTGATTCTCAGCTCCTAGTGGAAGTTTCAGGTTCTGAGATTACCCCATCTGAACTTGCATCCTTGGGAAAGACTCATGAACTGGTTCAAACGTTGTGCATCAATAATATTCTTTGCTGTGCAATGGAAATTATTATTTATAATACCAATGACTGAATTACTCCCTTGCATTTTCCCACAAAGACTGAAGTCTTTGAGGTAACAATACAATTTCAACCTGAAGACAGGGCAGGCAGTTTGCAGATTTTCTGAGGGAGAGAATTTTGTTTTTGCCTTTCCTCATATAGAGGAGTTGGATTTTGACCTTCTAGCAAAGAAACTAGAATATGATCACAGAAAGTAAGAGCCAGATATTGGGGTGTTCAACTAACAATTAAGGCTAAATGATTGATCCTTTGAGAAATGGGAACATATTTACTTTCAACTGACCTTTAAAAACAATTAAAAGACTTTTAATTAAGGTGAATCAAGGCCAAAAGCAATTTTGTTGATTTTTTCTTTCTTTCACAATTCTAGTAGAAGATGAGAGAGGAAATTTCTACATTTTTCCCTCCACACACTTTGAAATAGTTACTTGCCTAGTGTGAGACAAGGATCTAGTAAAGTTCCTTTTCAGAGAGTTCAAGGCACACTAGAGGAGGCAGACATAACCTATGTAGGCAAATGTCTGTCTATATCTATCTATCTATCTATCTATCTATCTATCTATCTATCTATCTATCTATCTATCTGTCTAATCAGAAAGGTAATAGTTTCAAGGGCCAGGAGAGTAGCAGCAGTAAAGAGCCAACTGGGAATGCAAAGCACTGCTAGCTCCATCAATTGAACTCTGATGAGGTGCAGACCCTGAGAATCCAGGTGAGCACTCCATTTAAGCAGAGATAATGGATCCAATAGAAAGTGTTGAGAGTCCTATAAAAGCAGAGCAAGGACTTTCAGGTCCTGCAGAAACAGGCAACATTGCATGCTATAGCATTTTTCTATTCTTGATGATGTGAGGAAGGGGTGGAAAGATGGGTATTTTGCAGATATTTTAACTTTCTGTTAATATTTTTCCTGTCCTTTTCTACTACCATGCTCAGCATTCTACTAACTATCTGGGAGATATGATGTAAGAATAGATACACAGGCAGAAGTGAGGTTTTGGAAAGGAATATTAAGAATGAGAAAAAAATAGATGAAGAACTGACTAGGACATAGCTATATGGATTATGTCATTTCGGCTTTTTGGAGACTGAGATTTCTTTTTGCCACCTGCTGCCATGCAACATTAGGTGCTGATTCAGTCCCATTGTGTTAGGGGCCAAGCTCTGGACCAGCCTTCAGGAGCTGGCTCCACCCTCAGGGAGCTGGCTCTGCCCTCAGGGAGGAACATGGGCGGGGCTCTGGCTGGGGATATAAGGAGCTGTCAGGGAGGGATCGGGGAGAGAGATGTAACCAAGAAAGAGATGTAGAGGACACCATCAATAAAGAGAAGAGCACTGACATCCTTGGGGGTGTGTGTAGTCATTGTTCCCTCCGTGGAGGAGGGGATAGCCCTGTTGCGCAGCTAGGCCATACGGTCGCATGGCAGGGACCGGAGACGTCTGAAGACCTGGAGGAAAGGTTTCCCAAGGGAAGTCTGGGGTAAGGAATTGGGTCCTCTGTTAGAGTACCGCCTGGAATATTGGGCGAAGACCCCAGAGAGATTACTGCCTGGAATAGTAGGCGAGGCCACCTGGCTTAGTAGCCAAGTGAAGGCCGGGGATTAGCCCCGAGCAGCTGCCTGGAATAGTGGGCGAGGCCGCCTGGCTTAGTAGCCAAGTGAAGGCCGGGGATTAGCCCCGTGCAGCTGGCACCCAACGTGGGGCAGCGAATTTTGGGTACCGCTTGGAAGGACTACACAACCTTGCTGTTGCAGCGGGAAGCCGGGAAGGGGTCCCGGGATTATATTATGGGTCAGGGAAGTAGCGTTCCGCTGATCCGGCCTGAGGATAAAGAAGTGCTGGCATGTCACCTGTATAAATTATGTAAAAAGGAAGGAATGTGTCCTCATATTAAGACATGCCTGTAGCTTTGTTGAACAGAGTTGGGAGATAGTGAGCCAACAGATGGCCTCTTATGTGGACGCCACCCCTGGGTTGCTCGTTGAGACTGATTTTGTCACGTATGAGGTGGAAAAAGCAGCCCTTGTGGGCTCCCCATGTCCAACTTGCTCAGCCACTGCTTGTACAATACAAACGGGAGACTCCCTAGTGGAGATTTCTGACGAGGAGTTGAGACCCCCACCTACCACCCCCTCTTTTTTATCTTTGGAGCGTTGGCGGTCAGGGAGCTCAGGAGACAATCATGACCAGATAGGACAGAGAGGAAAGAGGGAGTTGGCGCAGACAGAAATTGAACCAGGAAATACATCCAGAGTTGGCCCAGGGCCTGGATTTGTGGCGCAGCAAAAAATTTGCCCCAAGGCCTGGATTTGTGGCACAGCAAAAAATTTGCCCAGGATCTGTGGCGCAGTGACGAATTCAGTGGCCTGGATGTTCTTCCAGCCCTGGCACTCGACACATATCTATGGTGTAGTAAAAAGTTGCAAAAGTAAGTCTAAAAAAGGAATCTTGTACAGGAGAAGGTCTAGACAGGGAATCTTATACAAGGCTTAATTACACAGTGATAGAAAGTAAGCCAGAGTTATAATGTGTACAGAGGATTTCTGACAATTTTTTCTCAGTTTTTGGATTCTTTTATTGTCTGTATATGTGTTCTGTCTTTACATGTTCTGTGTGCGTCTGTTTGTGAGTTATTACGGTCAGCTCCATGGTAGCTGGACCTTGGAATGTTATCTCTTTTCCTCCCCCTCTTCCCTTCTCTCTGATGGCTGCAGCATCGGGGAGAAGCATGGGAGAGAAAAAGAGAGGAACTACTCTTATATTATTTAGTTTATATGACTGCAAAAATGCAGTTTTGGATAAAAAATGCAAGGGAATATATAAGTGTAGTTTTAAAGGGGCTTTAATCAAAGCCCATTAGGAAGACAACATGGATATGAAATTTAGGGAAAGCATAAAAGTTTTGGAAATTAATGGAAAGTTTTTGGTAAAACTCTCTCTCTCTTTACTTTCTAATCCTGGCCAGATTGTGAAAGTAGAGAGAAAGACAAGAGGAGATCAGAGGCAGGCTGATTAGCATTTTCCTTATCTCATGCCTCACCTAAAAGAAAAGTTTTGTATAAGGAGAAATAACCAAAACGTAGTTATTCTGGTCATAATTTAAGTGAAACGTGTCACTCCTAATTGGATGCTTAAAACAGATCAGGATTTGTTATATCATTTGGCACTAAGGCAAATTGGAAAAATGCATATTAAAGAGACACCTCAGCTGAGATAAAGCTTTTGAAACTCTGCAGCAAAACGGAACAGACTTGGCGCCACTGGACAGTTGTCCAGAAGTCTCCCCCACTTCGGCTGATGAATTTCAAAAGTCCTCTTGTTCAAAGACCTTCTTAAGGAGTGGACACAGAAGTAAAATCTACTTGAGTAAATGTTAGAACCATTAAGATTTTTGCCCTGCAGTCCCAAATCATCATTCAGCTGGGTCTGCAGTGAATTGTATCTCTTATCATTCCAGATTAGATCTAGGGAAGAGAGCTATCATTTTGAAGGTTTTCAACTAAAATTTTTATAAAAGTTTGATGACTGCTAACAACAAAAAAAATTTTAAAACAGTTTTAAATTTTCCTTTTCAAGGTAATGTATCAATAAGTTAATATGTAACACTCTATAGAGCAGAAAAAAAAAATCTTGCTCTTTTAATCTGAACTTGTACTCATTCCCAGGCCCAATTGCAACTTTCCTACAAAGAACATCAGTATCTTCAGGAACATCAAGTTCCAGGGTCATAGTTCCTGAGTTCCCAGACCCAATTGCAACTTTTCTGCAGAGAACATCACTATCTGCAGGAACATTAGGTTATCACGTTCCTGAAGCTAGCTCCAAGCAAAAGTTAACTTTAGTATTTGAACTTATTAACAACCTAATTTCTAAAGAATTTTTCTTCTAGAGTATAGGTAATCAGAATAGGAGAAACTAGCCTATGAAACAATGATGTCCATCTATTCAGTGGTCAGGTCTAAGTTTGAAATCCCCTATCTTAGGTTCTACAAAGGTTACAACTTTAAATTGTCTTTCAAAAATTGATAGGAGAAATTCAGTGTTGTGGACCACAATTGGGGATCACAACAGATCGAATGAAACCATTATGTGATTTATTGAAAGGTCCTTCTCAATTAAATTCACGCAGAAGATGGACAGATGGAGCTCTGGAATGTTTGAAATTAGTGCAGAAAAAGATTAGGGGATGCACTACTAGCAGAATATTAGAATTACAGGACTTGAAAGTCACAATCTTATTCACTGAGAAAAGACCCACTGGAGCTTTTCATCAAAAACAAGGAATTATTGAGTGGGTACATTTAGCCCATATAGAGAACAGAGCTTGTGTGCCTTATGCTGTGCTAGTAGGCCAAGTAATACATGAGGCAGTGGAAAGAGTGAGGATGTTAATGAGACAGGAACCTCACACGATATATACTATGTATACAAGTCAACAAATAGAGAACTGCATACAAGAATTTGTGGAATGGCAGATATTGATCAATCACAATATTCAACATGGCCTCCCAATTCCTTTCAGCCAGCAATTTCCCACATGACCATGGTCTTGGGCTGAAAAATGCTCTTCCTCACCAGTAAAGGAGTTGATGTTTTTTACAGATGCAACCAAATTTTAGGGCACCTATGTATATTCCATCCACAAAGGAGATGCATAAATTTAAAACAACATTTACTTCTACCCAACAAAATGAATTACATGCAGTATTGCAAACATTGTTATATGTGAAAGAACCTTGTAATATCATCACAGACAACAAGTATACAGCACTATTGAAACCTAGATTGGAGTCAGCTTATATCCCTGATAGGGCAGAAAGTATTAAACAGATAACTATGGAAGTTCAATAGGCAATAAGGACCAGAACAACAATATTTTATATTACACACATTCAGTCGCATTCTAATTTACCTGGACCACTGATCGAGGGTAATGAGATGGCAGACAATGCACTTCAAACATTTCATTCTACTGAATTGGCAAGACAAGCACACTCCAAATTACACTTGTCTGCATGGTCTTTAAGACATATTTATGGTATTTCCAGACAAGAAGTTAGATCTATAGTTAAGCAGTGTGTACAATGTGTTCCATTTTTACCCCCACCTTCTTGTCACCCTGTAAACCCTAAGGGTGATGGTCCAAATTCTATATGGCAAATGGATGTTCCTCATTATCCATCATTTGGAAGAGCAAAATATATTCATGTTACTGTTGACACATTTTCAGGTTTTATAATGGCAACAGCCAAGTGCGGAGAAGCTGTTAAGGATGTGAGAGCACATCTCTTACATTGCTTCGCAAATCATGGAGTACCAAAGAGCATTGAACCAAACAATGGTCCACCTTATATCAGTAAAGCCATTGAACAGTTCATGGTGGAATTTTCCATTTTGCATGTCACTGGAATCCCCCATAATCCCACTGGTCAAGCTATAGTGGAACGAGCAAATCGCTCCCTGGACACCTACTTGCTTAAACAAAAAGGGGGAGTTGGACCAGGAGTTGATGATAAATTTGCAGTTGGCTGTTTATACTCTAAATTGATGATAAATTACAATTGGCTGTTCAGCTGTTTATACTCTACATTATGTAAAATTGTGTATATTCTAAATTGATGAAAAATTACAATTGGCTGTTTGGCTGTTTATACTCTGCATTATTTAAAATTCGATAATGATGGCTTATCGGCTGCTATGAAATTCTTAACATTTCCTAATAAGGAGTCTACAAAGAATGAATCAGCAATAACAAGTGCCCTGAAAGCAGCCAGTAATGTTGCACAATGAGAATAAAAACTGGTTTGGTCCTCATACAGTGTTAACGTGGGAAAAAGGGTATGTTTGTATTTTAATATGATAATAAAGAAGTTTGGGTTCCAGTGAAAAGGATAAGAGTGATAGAGGACAACCATCAAGGTGGAGTGGTCACAGGGAGCAAGGAGGTGCTATCAGCAGTGAATGAAAAAACTTCTGGAGAAATTCACTCAACTAGGTCACGATGACTCCTCTCATTCTTCTCGTACTTATCGTGACACTCAACAACACTGCGTCCTTCAACCCAATGTTAAAGGAACAACAGAGATGGGCATTCATCACAAATCCACCATGGTTAAGGGCCTGCTTACAATCTATTCACATGGAGGATACATGGGACAATAGTAGTTTGGTCAAACAAGGACTTTGTGGGACTTGCTCGTGGGATGAAATATAGACCATTTTGTAACTTACAAAAGATGAGAAATGTAACCCTTTGGCATCTGTATATAGGGTTTTTACCATTTAAGAATTGTCACACACGCACTTGACAGGAGACAGAATTGATTATGGGAAACCACACAGAAATGTTGTATTTATGTCACAATTTTGCATACTTGCCTGATAAAAAATATGCGCCAAATTTTCCTAGACAAATGTACATTACTTACAAGGGATATCCTGAAGTTGGGAGGCCTGTTCAGGGAATAGATAAAGTTATCTTAGTAATGGGAGGACAAGCAGTGTGGGGAATGCCTGCTGTAGTATCACCAAGTAAATCTAACAACATTACTTTAATGGGCAAAGTATGTCTAGGGAACAAATATATATATATTTCTATGGGATAGAGACCAAAGATATAAATCAGAGGCATATCGGAACATGATGGGAATTTTCAATTTTACATGCCAGAATTGTTCTGCACAAGAATGTATAAGACCAAAGACAATAGGGAGAGTGTTTATTCTAACAAGACCTCGATATGCCATGACAGTAATTAAGGATAAAGGATGGTACGGAACACCTCATGATAAGTTCTACATATTTGGACAAGCAATTAACCCCTATAACTACTAAAGTATGTGGATGTGTTTCTTGTGTTAGGAATCATGTTATTAGTAGAAGCTATTTTAGCATCCACTGCATTAGCTGTATCTATCTCTAAAACACACAACACAATAGTTCAAGCTTCTGAATTGCATTCCCTTATGAAAAATGTATTTGCAGGCTTTAAGCAACAAGCAAAATAGACAATGAATTTTATGAAGCCATTCATACACTCCAAAAGGTAGTTGAAGTCATTGGTGGAGAAGTGTTTATGTTACAGTTACAACACAAATTGCAATGTGATTATAGATATAATGCCTTTTGTTTGACTACGAAATTGTATAATGGGTCACAAGTCCAAAGGGAAGAAATTAGAGCTCAATTGAATGGGCTAATTCCAGATCATGTCACTCTGGAAATCCAGAGATTAATTGAATTGGCAGAAGAATTAGACGAGGAAGCAGATGTTGATTTTGCCCCTGAACAAACGGCTTCAAAAATACCTCAGTTCTTCGATAGCTTAAGTTCATGAGGTCATGTAAAGACCTGTTTTTCACCTTTACAGATAGGTTTTGTTGTAGTATTGTTAGCACTGCTGCTTGTGCCACTATGTATCAACCTTGCTTTGCATAGTGTCCAGGACTCCCTAACATCCGGTAGGCAGAACATCATTGTCCTGAGGGAAAGATTGAGTCAAAACAACAAAGGGGAATTGTAAGGGAATTGCCAACCTCCAGCCTCTTGGACGGCATTCACTGGTCACGGCTCAGGTAAACTGAGGGGAGACTGGTAAGGCATGAACAAGATGGCGCTGGGAGGAAGGATTCCCTTACAATGGAATTGCCAACCCCCAGCCTCTTGGACGGCATTCACTGGTCACGGCTCAGGTAAACTGAGGGGAGACCGGTAGGGCATGAACAAGATGGCGCTGGGAGGAAGGATTCCACCCCTGTTTTGCTCAAGGCTATTTTCCCGGGCTTTTCTGAGATCAAGGAAGCCAAAATGTTTTTCTTTCTTGGGGCTATATGTCCACCCTGGGCAGTCCTGATTGAAGGTAGAATTGCTGCCTTTTGTATTCCTTATTGCCTCCTTCTCACATGTTGCATTAGATTCCTTTGCACAATGATAAGACAGGCAATACTAGAAGCCAAAGCAGATTTGCATTCCCTCCTGTCCTCCCCCAAACTCTCTACCCCTTATGATACTACTCCTGTTTAAGCAAAAAGGGGGAGCTGTTAGGGGCCAAGCTCTGGACCAGCCTTCAGGAGCTGGCTCCACCCTCAGGGAGCTGGCTCTGTCCTCAGGGAGGAACATGGGCGGGGCTCTGGCTGGGGATATAAGGAGCTGTCAGGGAGGGATCGGGGAGAGAGATGTAACCAAGAAAGAGATGTAGAGGACACCATCAATAAAGTGAAGAGCACTGACATCCTTGGGGGTGTGTGTAGTCATTGTTCCCTCCGTGGAGGAGGGGATAGCCCTGTCGCGCAGCTAGGCCATACGGTCACATGGCAGGGACTGGAGACGTCCGAAGACCTGGAGGAAAGGTTTCCCAAGCGAAGTCTGGGGCAAGGAATTGGGCCCTCTGTTAGAGTACCGCCTGGAATATTGGGCGAAGACCCCAGAGAGATTACCGCCTGGAATAGTAGGCGAGGCCACCTGGCTTAGTAGCCAAGTGAAGGCCGGGGATTAGCCCCGTGCACCATTGTTCATTTCTAAGAGCTCTCCTGCCTTCTGCTAATGCCTGTTTTGCATGTGGTATGGTTCCTTCCAGACCCTTCCCTTCTATTGGAGAGCAGAGCTCCTGGGTTGGGCCAAATTCCTGACTAAGCAGTTCTGGCTTCCTGATCCCAATGACTTGATGTTCCTACGGTAATTGGAAAATTACCATCATATTGTTCTCATGTTTTCTTGATCAATCTACAAGGACAGATGAGGTTGGAGTTAGGACTGACCTAACTAGATTAATTACCTTCCATCCCTGAAGTTTGGTAGAATATAAAGTTGTTTGCTTGGCACATGTATGTTGGCAACATTTATTTTCCATGTATTTTTTAATCTCTCATCTCTAGGTATATTTTTTTAAATATAAATTCATTTATTTAAATTTTTACATTCATTTTCATAAAATTTTGGGTTCCAAATTTTCTCCCCATTTATCCCCTCCCCCACCCCCAAAACCTGAGCATTCTAATTTTCCCTATCACCAATCTGCCCTCTTCTATCATCCCTCCCTTCTCTTCTCCCCATCTTCTCTTTTGTCCTATAGGGCCAGATTACTTTCTATTTCCCATTACCTGTATTTCTTATTTCATAGTAGAAACAACAATACTAAACAGTTGTTCCTAAAACTTTGGGTTCCAAATTCTCCCCATCCCTCCCTCCCAATCCATTCCCTTTGGGAAGGAAGGCAATTCAATATAGGCCCTACCTCTGTAGTTTTGCAAATGACTTCAATAACAGCTGTGTTGTGTAAGACTAACTGTATTTCCCTCCATCCTATTCTGCCCCACATTGTTTCTATTCTGTCTTTTGATCCTGTCCTTCTCCAAGAGTGTTGACTTCAAATTGCTCCCTTCTCCCATTGCCCTCCCTTCCATCATTGCCCCCACCCTGCTTATCTCCTTCTCCCCCAATTTTCTGTACTGTAAGATAGGTTTTCATATCAAAATGTGTGCGCATTTTACTCCTTCCTTTAGTCGAATGTGATGAGAGTAAACTTCATGTTTTTCCTCATCTCTCCTCTTTTTCTCTCCACTAAAAAGTCTCCTGCTTGCCTCTTCAATGAGATATAATTTACCCCATTCTATTTCAGCCTCTCTCCTCCCACTACATTTCTCTCTCAGCATTTACCTTAATTTCTTTTAAGATATAGTCCCATCCTATTCAATTCCCTCTGTGCTCTGTCTCTGTGTGTGCATGCATGTGTGTATGTGTGTGTGCATGTGCATGCATGTGTGTGTGTGTATGTGTGTGTGTGTGTGTGTGTGTGTGTACATCTGTGTGTGGTCCCACCAACTACCCAGATACTGAAATATTTTAAGAGTTACAAATATTGTCTTTCCATGTAGGAATGTAAAGAGTTCACCTTTGGTAAGTCCCTTATGACTTCTCTTTGCTGTTTCCTTTTTCATGCTTCTTCTCATTCTTGTGTTTGAAAGTCAAATTTTCTTTTCAGCTCCGGTCTTTTCATCAAGAATGCTTGAAAGTCCTCTGTTTCATTGAAAGACCATATTTTTCCCTGAAGTATTATACTCAGTTTTGCTGGGTAGGTGATTCTTGGTTTGAGTCCTACTTCCTTTGCCTTCTGGAATATCCTATTCCACACCCTTCGATCCCATAATATAGAAGCTGCTAGATCTTGTGTTATCCTGATTGTATTTCCACAATACTGGAATTATTTCTTTCTAACTGCTTGCAATATTTTCTCCTTGACTTGGGAATTCTGGAATTTGGCCACAATGTTCCTAGGAGTTTCACTTTTTGGATCTCTTTTAGGCAGTGATTGATGGATTCCTTCAATACTTATTTTGCCCTCTGGTTCTAGAATCTCAGGGCAGTTTCTCTTGATAATTTCATGAAAGATGCTGTCGAGGCTCTTTTTTTGATCATGACTTTCAGGTAGTCCCATAACTTTTAAATTGTCTCTCCAATTTTCCAGGTCAGTTGTTTCTCCCATGAGATATTTCACATTCTCTTCCATTTTTTCATTCTTTTGGTTTTGTTTTATGATTTCTTGGTTTCTCAGAAAGTCGTTAGACTCCATCTGTTCCATTCTAATCTTGAGAGAACTATTCTCTTCAGTGAACATTTGAACCTCTTTTTCCATTTGGCTAATTCTGCTTTTGAAAGCATTCTTCTCCTCATTGGCTTTTTGACCCTCTTTGCCAATTGAGTGAGCCTATTTTTCAAGGTGTTATTTCCATCAGCATTTTTTTGGGTCTCCTTTAGCAAGTTATTGACCCATTTTCATGCTTTTCTTTTTTTTATCATTTTATTTATTTAATTTTTACATTCATTTTCACAAATTTTTGGGTTGCAAATTTTCTCCCCTTTTATCCCCTCCCCCACCCCAATACCCCAAGCAATCTAATTTTCCCTATCTCCAATCTGCCCTCTTTTCTGTCATCCCTCCCTTCTCTTGTCTCCATCTTCTCTTTTCTCCTGTAGGGCCAGATGACTTTCTATTCATTCCTCATTAACTGTATGTCTTCTTTCCTAGTTGCAACAACAATACTAAACAGTTGTTCCTAAAACTTTGAGTTCCACATTCTCCCCATCCCTCCCTCCCCACCCATTCCCTTTGGGACGGCAGGCAATTCAATATAGGCCCTATCTGTGTAGTTTTGCAAATGACCTCCCTGATAGTCGTGTTGTGTAAGACTAACTGGATTACCATCCCTCCTAACCTGCCCCTCATTGTTTCTCTTCTGTCTCTTGATCCTGTCCCTCCCAAAGTATTGACTTCAAATTGCTCCCTCCTCCCTTTGCCCTCCCCTCCATCATCCCCTCCCTTGCAATATCTCCTTCTCCCCCACTTTCTTATACTGTAAGATAGGTTTTCATACCAAAATGAGTGTGCATTTCACTCCTTCGTTTAGTCAAATGTGATGAGGGTAAACTTCTTGTTTTTTTTTTTTTTTCTCAGCTCTCCTCTTTTTCCCTCCACTAAGAAAAACTCCTACCTGCCTCTTAAATGACATATAGTTACCCCCTTCCCTTTCCCTCTCTTTCCTCCCCCTACATTTCTCTCTCACCATTTACCTTAGTTTCTTTTAAGGTATAGTCCCATCCTATTCAGTTCAATCTGTGTTCTGTATCTCTGTATGTGTGTGCATGTGTGTGTGTGTGCATGCGTGTACATGTGTATGTGTGGTCCCCCCAACTACCCAGATACTGAAAAGTTTTAAGAGTTAGAAATATTGTCTTTCCCTGTGTGAATGTAAAAAGTTCACTTCTGGTAAGTCCTTTAAGACTTCTCTTTGCTGTTTGCTTTTTCATGCTTCTTCTCATTCTTGTGTTTGAAAGTCAAATTTTCTTTTCAGCTCTGGTTTTTTCATTAAGAATGATTGAAAGTCCTCTGTTTCATTGAAAGACCATATTTTCCCTTGAAGTATTATACTCAGTTTAGCTGTGTAGGTGATTCTTGGTTTGAGTCCTAGTTCCTTTGCCTTCTGGAATATCCTATTCCACGCCCTTCGATCCCTTAATGTAGAAGCTGCTAGATCTTGGGTTATCCTGACTGTATTTCCACAGTACTGGAATTGTTTCTTTCTAGCTGCTTGCAAGATTTTTTCCTTGAGCTGGGAGTTTTGGAATTTGGTCACAATGTTCCTAGGAGTTTCTCTTTTTGGATCTCTTTCAGGTGGTGATCGATGGATTCCTTCAATACTTATTTTGCCCTCTGGTTCTAGAATGTCAGGGCAGTTTTCCTTGATAATTTCATGGAAGATAATGTCTAGGCTCTTTTTTTGATTATGAGTTTCAGGTAGTCCCATATTTTTTAAATTGTCTCTCCTGGATCTATTTTCAGGTCAGTTGTTTTTCCCATGAGATCTTCCATTTTTTCATTCTTTTGGTTTTGTTTGGTGATTTCTTGGTTTCTCATAAAGTCATTAGACTCCATTTGTTCCATTCTAATTTTGAGAGAACTATTAAATTCAGTGAGCTTTTGAGCCTCTTTTTCCATTTGACTCATTCTGCTTTTGAAAGTTTTCTTCTCCTCATTGGCTTTTTGAACCTCCTTTGCCAATTGAGTGAGCCTATTTTCCAGGTGTTAATTTCCTCAGCATTTTTTTGGGTCTCCTTTACCAAGGTATTGACCCGTTTTTCATACTTTTCTTGCATCTCTGACATTTCTCTTCCCAGTTTTTCCTCCACCTGTCTAACTTGCTTTTCAAAATCCTTTTTGAGCTCTTCCAGGGCCTGAGCCCACCTGCCACCGCCCTGGGGTGTCTGGGGTACTGAGGCCCCGCCCTCCACGTCTTTCCCTGATGGCAAGGATACGTCCTCGTCATCAAATCCGAAGGTCGGGATCATTTGCATTTGTTGGAAAAAACTCTCTAAAGTCTTATTTTTCTTCCCTTTTCTAGGCATTTTCCCAGCCAGTTACTTGACTTCTGAGATTCATTTCAACCTCTGCCTGGATCCATCCAGCTAGTGCTTGGCCTCTGAGATTTAAATGGGCTTTCCTCCTGCCGGCTGTCAATCAGTGAGCTTTAGTTCAGGGGCTGGGGTGGGGGCAGGGCCGCCTCCCAGGCTCAGATCCCTCAGGGGCTTTATGTAGAGACTTTCAGGAATGGAGCAGGTGGGGGTGGGGTGGGGGCCCACCTCCCAAGTTCAGTTCCCTTGGGGGCTTTAAGCAGAAACCTTCAGTACTAGAGCGGGGTGGGGGCAGGGCTGTCTCCCAGGCTCAGCTCCATCAGGTTTTATGCAGGAATCTTTCATAATGAAGATCCTGCCTGCTGTTGGGGGATTCCTGAGTCCTGGGCCGCTGCTGCCTCAGCCGCCGCCCATACCTCTGCCTCCGCCACTTTCTGACCCCGTCTCTGCCGCCGCTGCTTCCTCCCGAGGGGGCCCGAGTTATGGAGAAGCCCTGCTCCCACTCTCCTCCAGCCCGACCTTCTCTCTCACTGACCTGCACCTTCTGTGGGCGGAGAGACTTTCCCGGCTTCCGGAGCTTCCGTCTCTAAAGCCTGCTTGGATCAGCTTCTCTGGGGCCGTAGCCAGGGCAGCGCTGGGGGTGGGGTTCGCTTTCCGGGGCACGCCTGACCCTGGGGACGGGTCTCCAGGGCTCCCTGGAATGGAAATCTCTTCCACTCTGTTTCTGCACACCTTGTATTGACCCAGAAGTTATGGGGGACTCTTTTTACATTAATTCTATGGGCTTTTGGTTTCGGAGCTCGTAAACGTGCATCCTTCTACTCCGCCATCTTGGCTCCGCCCCCCTCTAACAAAGTCTTAATCTTTCATGCTTTTCTTGCATCTCTCTCATTTCTCTTCCCAGTTTTTACTCCACCTGTCTAACTTGCTTTTCAAAATCCTTTTTGAGCTCTTCCATGGCCTGAGCCCACCGGACATCCACTTCGGATGTCTAGGATAGAGAGGCCCCGACCTCCACATCTTTCCCTGATGGCAAGCATTGTACTTTCTCATGAGAAATGAAGGGAGGAAGGAACATCTCTTCCCCAAGATAGTAGCTCTTTATGGTCTTATTTTGCTTCCTTTTTCTGGGCATTTTCCCAGCCAGTTACTTGACTTCTGAGATTCCTGTCCACCCTCGCCTAGATCTGCCCAGCTAGTGCTTGGGGTCTGAGATTCAAATCTGCTTCCCAGTTTCAGGGCTTTCGGCAGTGGGAGCAGCTGCTATTCAATGTGAGCTTAAGTTCTGGTGCTTGGGTGGGGGCAGGGCTATCTTCTAGGCTCAGTTCCCTCAGGGGGTTTAGGTAGAGACCTTTGGTAATGGCCCTCAGCTCCTGCCTGCTGCCCCAGTAGTACCAGGCCGCCATTGCTGCCTCTGCCACTCCCTCTGCTGCTGCATCCTGAGGGGGCCTGAGTCATGGAAACACCCCGCTCCCCTATAGGCCAGCCCAGAAGTCTCTCTCACTGACCTCTAATGCCTCTGGGTGGAGGGACCTTCGCAGCCATTGGAGATTCCATCCCTGAAGCCTGCTTGGATCTGCTCCTCTGGGACCACATGGCAAGGACAGGGCAGAGGTGGGCTCTGCTTTCTGGAATGCAATGGACCCCTGGGGATGGCTTTCCAGGGCTCTCTGAAATGGCAATCTCTTCCAGTGCGTTGGTGCATGGCTTGCTCTGCTCCAGAATTTGTGGGGAGTTCTTTTTACAGGAAATTTCTGGGCTGTGGATTCGGAGCTAGCATACGTGAGTCTTTCTACTCCGCCATCTTGGCTCCTCCCTCGAGCTCTAGATATTTTTGAGAAATAGTTTTTGGGACAGCCAAGATGGTGGAGTAGAAAGACTCACGTATGCTAGCTCTGAAACAACAGCCCATATATTTCCTGCAAGAAGAACTCCCCACAAATTCTGGATCACTGTAAGGCGCACAGAAACACAGTGGAAAAGATTTCCATCCCAGAGAGCCCTGGAGAGCCATCCTCAGTGTCCATCGCACCCTGGAAAGCGGAGTCCATCCCTGTGCTGCCCTGGCTGCGTGGCCAAGAGAAGCAGATCCGAGCAGGCTTCAGAGATGGAACCTCCAGCGGCCCAGAAGGTCCCTCCACCCACAGGCGCTGCAGGCGAGTGAGAGAGACGTCTGGCTTGGCCGATAGGGGGGTGGGGTGTCTCCATGCCTCGGGCCCCCTTGGGAGGAAGAGGCGGAGGGAACGGTGGAGGCAGCGGCAATGGCAGTGGCGGGGGCAGCAGCGGGGACAGTGGCAGAGGCAGCAGCAGCGGCAGCCCGGGACTCCCTGAGCAGCAGGCAGAAGCTCAGGTCTCTTTATAAACCCTCTGAGGGAACTGAGCCTGGGAGGCGGCCCTGCCCCCACCTAAGCACCAGAACTTAAGCTCACATTGAATAGCAGCCACGCCTGCCACTGAAAGCCCATTTGAATCTCAGACCCCAAGCACTAGCTGGGCGGATCTAGGCAGGGGTGGGCAGGAATCTCAGAAGTCAAGTAACTGGCTGGGAAAATGCCCAGAAAAGAGAAGAAAAATAAGACTATAGAGAGCTACTTGGAGGTGGTGCAAATGTTCCCACCTTTCAATTCTGATGACGAGGAAATATTCTTACCATCAGGGAAAGATGTGGAGGGTGGGTCTCTGTATCCCAGACATCCCAGGTGAATGTTGGGTGGGCTCAGGCCTTGGAAGAGCTCAAAAAGGATTTGGAAAATCAAGTTAGACACTTGGAGGAAAAACTGGGAAGAGAAATGAGAGAGATGCAAGAAAAGCATGAAAAATGGGTCAATAACTTGCTAAAGGAGACCCAAAAAATGCTGAAGAAAATAACACCTTGAAAAATAGGCTCACTCAATTGGCAAAAGAGGGTCAAAAAGCCAATGAGGAGAAGAATGCTTTCAAAAGCAGAATTAGCCAAATGGAAAAAGAGGTTCAAAAGTTCCCTGAAGAGAATAGTTCTCTCAAGATTAGAATGGAACAGATAGACTTTCTGAGAAGCCAAGAAATCACCAAACAAAACCAAAAAAATGAAAAAATGGAAGAGAATGTGAAATATCTCATGGGAAATAACTGACCTGGAAAATAGATCCAGGAGAGACAATTTAAAAATTGTGGGACTTCCTGAAAGTCATGATCAAAAAAAGAGCGTAGACATCATCTTCCATGAAATTATCGAGGAAAACTGTCCTGATATTCTACAACCACAGGGCAAAATAAGTATTGAAAGAATCCATTAATCACGGCCTGAAAGAGATCCAAAAAGAGAAACTCCTAGGAACATTGTGGCCAAATTCCAGAATTCCCAGGTCAAGGAGAAAATATTGCAAGCAGCTAGAAAGAAACAATTCCAGTATTGTGGAAATACAATCAGGATAACTCAAGATCTAGCAGCTTCTACATTAAGGGATCAAAGGGTGTGGAATAGGATATTCCAGAAGTCAAAGGAACTAGGACTCAAACCAAGAATCACCTACCCAGCAAAACTCACTATAATACTTCAGGGAAAAATATGGTCTTTCAATGAAACAGAGGACTTTCAAGCATTCTTGATGAAAAGACCGGAGCTGAAAAGAAAATTTGACTTTCAAACACAAGAATGAGAATAAGCATGAAATAGGAAACAGCAAAGAGAAGCCATAAGGGACTTACCAAAGGTGAACTCTTTACATTCCTACATGGAAAGACAATATTTGTAACTCTTAAAAAATTTCAGTGTGTGCGTAGTTGGTGGGACCACACACAGATGTACACACACACACACGCACACGCACACACACATACACACATGCATGCACACACAGAGACAGAGAGCACAGAGGGAATTGAATAGGATGGGACCATATCTTAAAAGAAATTAAGGTAAATGCTGAGAGAGAAATGTAGTGGGAGGAGAGAGGGTGAAATGGAATCGGGTAAGTTATATCTCATTGAAGAGGCAAGCAGGAGACTTTTTAGTGGAGAGAAAAAAGAGGAGAGATGAGAAAAAAACATGAAGTTTACTCTCATCACATTCGACTAAAGGAAGGAGTAAAATGCACACACATTTTGGTATGAAAACCTATCTTACAGTACAGAAAATTGGGGGAGAAGGAGATAAGCAGGGTGGGGGCAATGATGTAAGGGAGGGCAATGGGAGAAGGGAGCAATTTGAAGTCAACACTCTTGGGGAGGGACAGGATCAAAAGACAGAATAGAAACAATGTGGGGCAGAATAGGATGGAGGGAAATACAGTTAGTCTTACACAACACAACTGTTATCAAAGTCATTTGCAAAACTACACAGGTAGGGCCTATATTGAATTGCCTGCCTTCCCAAAGGGAATGGGTGGGGAGGGAGGGATGGGGAGAATTTGGAACCCAAAGTTTTAGGAACAACTGTTTGGTATTGTTGTTGCTACTAGGAAATAAGACATACAGTTAATGGGGAATAGAAAGTCATGTGGCCCTATAGGACAAAAGAGAAAATGGGGACAAGAGAAGGGAGGGATGATAGAAGAGATGGCAGATTGGTCATAGGGAAAATTAGAATGCTCAGGTTTTTGGGATGGGGGAGGGGATAAATGGGGAGAAAATTTGGAGCCCAAAATTTTGTGAAAATGAATGTAACAAGTTAAATAAATAAATTTTTATTAAAAAAATAAAAAAAGAAATAGTTTTTGTTTGTTACCACTGACATGAATTTTAAGTAATTTGTTAGGAACAGCTAATTTCCATATATATATATATATATATATATATATATATATATATACACACACATATATATATTAGAATTTGCCAGTGAAAAAGCGTAAATATAAGGTAAGGAGAGTATCTAGAGCTTGGAAGTGAGAGGGATGGTCCTATGACTATATAACTGACCCAAGCAATCAAGTTAAAAGCATTTATTAAGCACTTATTAAATGCCAAACACTGTTTCATGATAGGGGTACAAATACAATGAATGAAACCTTTCCTATCTGCAAAGAACATGCATTTGAAAGGATGCAGTTTGCTGTCTTTCCATTGCTAAGAAAAGTCACTAAAGATACCAGCTTTTGAGCTAGAAGTGACTTTCAAGGTCGTTTAGTCCAATCTTCTCATTTTACAAATGAGGAAAATGAGACCAGGAGGTTCACAGAAAATCTACAGAGAAAATCCACTCTTCAAAGATGTGAATTTGACATTTTTAGGGCCTGAATCCAATATGGTGAACAAAAAGACATTTAGGATTGCTAAGAAAAAGTGGGGAAACCCAGTTTGAATCTTGACTGGGCAGAATTTTTGATAGCAGATGTTATCAGTAATTTCAAGGTACCTGACTAAACTAGAAGGGCTCATTATTATTTCATGGTACTGCACTCTAGAACATTTTAATCGACTTTCTTGCTTTTCAAGATTAGTGAATCTATGCGTGTGAGGGCATAATTAAATAAAATTAATATTTTAATAAAAGATTAGCCATACCTCTCATAGAGTATATTAAAATACATAGGTATTAACATATGCGACTTTTAAGGATTTCAAGTATAGTATGAGAAGAAATTATTTTCAATGAACAAAGGTATTGTGGAAAGACACCTGGATCTAAAGTCAGGTGACCTGAGTTCAAGTCCCAGACCTGTTAATGACTACCCCTCATCCCACCTTTAACAATGGGAAAGTCATTAAGCCCCTTTCCCCTTTTATTCCCATTGAGGGGAATCAGTTATGTTGACAAACACTTATTGGGTGCCTACTATGTGCCAGGTACTCCTAAGGACTGGGGATTCAGAGAAGGACAAAAACAGTCTCTAAGATTCCTCCTAGTTCTGAATTTTACGAAGCTAGCTAGATACTTGAAGTATAAAAGTTAGCCAAACATTCAAATTAATAACCTTGATCTGTTCTACTCTTTAGGGTTTTAATATACTTTCAATGGGTAATTCTATGAGGACTGCATAACTATTGCAAAATTTAGTAAATATTTATCGTGTGCAGATCGTTGTGCCTATGGTAGTAACAGGGGTTGTAAGGTTCAGATGAAATGTTTTGTTGTTCTCAAGGAGTTCACAACCTGGCATATAATTGTATGCAATGGATCTATGATCTTATTGATAGGGGTCTTCCCTCCACTGATCAATCAACTATTATTTCTTTTACATTTACTGTATTCAAGGCACTGTGCTAAGTTCTGGAGGATGCTGATTGCAGCCCACTCATGTCTTATTTATACTTTGCAACTTAGATCATGTCCTCTTACCTATTCTTAGATGGGTTCTTTCTATTCCTTTCGCATTGTCCGGCTACCAGTGAAGAACCCAGGCTGTTTGTAAATTGGTCATTCTTGCTACATAATCAATCAATATTTGTTTTATTTCGAGGAGGGTCATTCATTTGTCTGATTTGTATGACATCTCTTTCATAGTTCTCACCCACCATGTACTCTTTCACTGTCATCTGAGTGATCCTCAAATACAAATTTTCATAATCTTCAGTATTCTATACATCATGGATATATAGATTACCAGGAGAATATCACAATAAGTATTTGTTTTAGTGAGAAGCTTGGAGTCATTAAAATAATTCTGTGATTTGCCAAATGATTTGAGCTGCTTTCCCTCTCCTGTTCAATGATGGGCCCTCTTCTTTGCCTATTTCCAGTCTGTCCTAATGGACAACTTAATGGATAGTCAATCCAAAAGCATATCATAGTCTGGATAACAGGCATTTTTCATCCACTTGCTGTCTATTTGTTTTCTGTGTGGATCTAAGTTCAAACCCTTTTGAGTGACTGTGGATCTCATTTAAAAGGCTCTGAAACATTCATGAAGCAATTAGCACAATGTTATCCCCCACATAGGAATATTTGGAGAACCTCATGCAAGAAATAGTGGAGAGTAGAAGCAGCATGACAAGGTGAAGGGAACAATGTGTTTGAGATTTAGCCTAGCATTGTCACCTGCTATATAACTTGAACAAGTAACTTCATTTTCCTATACTTCAGTTTTCTCATCTGTAAAATAGGGTCAGTCTACTTTCACTAGAAGCTAGGGACACAAGAACAATGAAATCAATGACCCCTATTTTCAAGGAACTTGTATTCTTTGGGCATTCATTTCAAGTTGATTTATGCTTATGTAAGAAAGGTTACCAATTTGTTCATATCCTTTCACCCAATATTTTTGTTACCTGTCATTTATAGCACAGAAAATCAAAAGTTTGATACCCATGGATATATTAATTACTAGCATTTTTCTGGGTAGTAAAACACTGGAAACAAATTGGGTGACAATTGACTAAATAAACTTTCCTATATGAATGTAATATTACTGTGCTATTAGGATTGATGGGACTAAGGGATGAGTAAGGAATGAGAAGCAGCATAGTGTAATGATTTGAGAGATGGTCTTGGAATGAAGACCTGAGATTGTCTCACTCTTTACAGGGTCTTTGTGACCCTGGACAATTCACTTAAGTTCTCCGTACTTTAGGCAGCTCTAGAGGTACAGAGATGATGCTTATTCTGTATTAATAGAGGGAGATCCATGTGCCATTGAAATTACATGTTCAATTTCTATCCTATCTCTAAGGAATGATGAATATAAGGAATTCAAAGTAACATGGGAACACCTGTAGGAACTAAAGGAGGATGCAGAAAAATGAATGGGGGAAGGGAGAATATACACTATTACTGCAATTCTGTAACTGTAGGTCATTTCCAGTCATCAGAACCTATGTCTTGCCACTGGACTTGGATGACCCTGGAGGAGATAATGAGATTGATAACTTTGCATATCCCTGCCCCACTTAAATGTAATTCACCTGCAATTCAAGACATCCCTCCCCCTACACCGATGTCATTGGTTCTCTTTGAGAATGAAGGGCAAACAATAGGAACAGGCATCCCTAAAAGATAATAGAACCAGGACAAAATGCAATGGTCAGTATTGGTTCTGGGTGACCACTTATATACATGCTCCTATATGAAAAACGATGGGGTATTCTTGGGAATGCTAATTTGCTTTGGAAGGCTTTGCTTATTTATTTATTTTTTTGTAGAAGGCTCTATGGAGGTCGTAATAGGGACGTGATTAATGACAACCTAAGTCACCAAATGCATAAAATAATATAAAGGAACTTAATAAAATAAGGAAACTTAACTAGAGGGCCTCTATCTCTGCATCATCCCATCCCAATCTCCAGTAGGAAAATCTAGAATTCTTCTATATCAATAAGATAATATAAGTCTTTTCCCTAAAGGAACAGAATTCTATGTGTTGTTTAGCAAGATCTGAGGTTCTAATTCAATAGTCATTTCTATTTCACACAAGTTCCACAGGGTATGACATTGTTTACACATAGTTTATCTTCATATGCTTCTCCTTTGTGTCCCTGCAGTTCAATGCATATTAATTTGTTTGCAGTACTGTTATGAATGGTATTGTAATGATATTAATCAGCTGTTCAGCCTGAAATACATGAGTTAGTTTCTCTGTCCATTTTATCTGAATATATCATCTCCCTTTCAAAATGCCAAAACCAAATTTGGAAAGTTTAAAGGAGAAATAGCTATAGATTACAGCTGGCCTTTCTCACGTGTATTCTAAGTGCACTGTTGTTGGATTATGTTTTTTTTTAAACAGTCACATGCTGGATTGTGTGACCATGGCAATTAATTTGGTTCCACAGTCTCAGTTTTTTTCATTTATAAAAATGAGAATGGTAATACCTGCAATATCTACTTCCCACCATGGTATGAATATCAAGTGAGATCATAAAATATTTTGTACTTTACAATCCATCAATAAGTATTTTCTTAGCCCAATATGTGTCAGACACTGGGGACACAAAGACAAACATGGAATTGTCCCTGTCTGCAAAAAGTCTACAATCTATCTGAGGGACACAATCAGTACATTTATACAGTCAATTTGCAACTTCTGTGGGGGCAATGTTACCAGAAAATGAAACAAAACTAAAAAATGCAAATGTTGATGCATTGAACCCTTGGGAAATAAAGGATTAGGTTTTGGAGATCACTAAAAACTATAATTTTTCCATAGGGATTGCAGAAAACACTTTTATGCATATGATTCTTTATAAGAATATAATGTTAGTGTCTGATAATGTTGTTTTTCCTTTGTTTAGAAAAGGAACAATGATGTCACAGAGTGGACTTTACTTGTGTGTGAATTAGATTTAGGTCAGGCAGAGTTTCACAAAGTTGTCACCCTCTATCTGTCTTCTCTAGTCATTGAAGTCCAGTGGCAAGACAAAAGTCAAGATGCTGACTGATAGCCTAGGATGCAGTGGGTGACCTTGGAGTCTTTGATGTCTGACCTAGCTCTGAGCACTCCGTTATCAGAATTCATGTATGGGAGCCTAGCAGAGCCTAACAGGATGCCAGCCATTCTCCCAACTTGTGTGCATTGTGTCTCCTTTTGTCCTCTGTTGCACACAGTCATGAATGTGTATGCTTGCCAATGTGAAAGTAAAAATGCTATTATTACTGTTTTCAGTCATGTCTGACTCTGTGTGATCCAATTTGGGATTTTCTCAGTGCCTGGAGTAATTTGCCATTTTCTTCTCCAGCTCATTTTACAGATGAGGAAACTGAGGCCAGCATGGTTAAGTGACTTGTCCAGAGTCACACAGCTAGGAAGCATCTGAGACCAGGTTTGAATTCATGAAGATGAGCCATCCTGATTTCATACCTAAGGTTCTACCCACTGTGACACCTTGCTCCTTAACTGTGAAAATGAGGTTACTAATAAAATCAGAAGACTGCTTTAAGTCAAGACAGTTAAACATAAGAATGCTGAGGATTAACTGTAATACATGTGTCTGTATGTATAATAAATATGACTCTTAAAGCATTACCAAAAGTGATGTATTTTGGGGTTTTATCATCATTACTAGTGAAGCTCAGTGGACAGAAAACTATCCTCAGAGTCAGGAAGACCTGTAGCCAAGGCCCACCTTTGATGCATCTAGGCTGTGTGACCAAGACCAAGTTATTTTATATTTCAGTGCTCTAGGCAATCCATAAGACTATTATCTTTCAGAGAAGGTACTTCCTTATGTTGGTAGAGAAAAGTTTTTATTAGGAGTTTCCCATATGGATGAAATAACTAGTCCAATAATAAATAAGAACATATTATATGTACACAAATATGTATATATGTGTAGGTATATTTGTATGCATACACATAATTTATACATACATGTCTACATAATGAATGCATGGCTTCTCAAGAGGTTAGTCATTTGGAGTTATTCAAACTCCAAACCACTTGGGACACTCAGTATATCAGGTTCAAGTGCAGGATATTTTCGTAGACTCTCCACCGCTGTATTGACTCAACGCTGTGGGCCAGTGTGAAAAAGGAAGTTAGCAGAAGAGCTTTGGAGAAGAGACATTCTTCCACCTTCCTGTTTAAGAGGGTATTTATTATACCAATTTCCAAAGAGAAATATAATGCTTCAGCAGGTAGACACCAAAGAAAAAAAGTGACTGCTCTGTATGTGCTGATTTCTAGTTTGCCTTCTACAGACTTCGGGGCATTTCTCTCTCCTTGTGTGAGGTCAGGGTGCCTTCTTCATTGTGTTTCTGTGAGAGGGCTTTTTCATGTTGTTTACTCTCTGGTATATTCCAATCCACAGATGTCAAACTCACTTCAAGAGCCTCTCAAACTCCAGAGTACTGCCCATACCAGATTAAACTGTAACTGTGAAATGTTTAACAAAATAAATAAGAATATAATAGAACATAGATAATATTAATTTGTGATTTTCTAAGTCAATATGTGGGCAAACTAGATGATACTGTGGTGGAGTGCTCAGTCTAGAATCAGGTGGTCTTATCTTCCTGAGTTCAAATTTAGTGTTGGACACTTTCTAACAATATGACCATGGGCAAACCACTTAACTCAGTTTATCTCAGTTTTCACATCTATAAAATGAGTTGGGGAAGGAAATGATAAACGACTCCTGTTTCTTTGTTCTCAAAAGGGGTCAAGAAAAGTTGGACACCAGTGAAAGGACAGAACAGCAACAAAGAAGCAGAAGTCAATAGGTAGCCCACAGATGGCACCCCTGTTCTAATTTGAGTAACTCCCCTGATATCTGTTGGCTGTTTCCTTGGATAAATGGGTTATTCCCTAATATCTTTTAGTGGCAGCTTTTTGTATGACCATAATTTTTTCAGAAGGGATAAGATATGAGCCTGTCTTTCCACCTCCTTTTCTAGGTATAACAAACAGAAAAATGGCCTGAACTTTAAAAAATAAATTATTTAGTGAGTGTAGGGTGTCTGCTGGAATGAGGTGACAAAGGGATCTATTGATGCATCTGCAGCAACTATATGTAGAAAACATATATAGACATATACATAACCTACAAGGCAATAAACACTCCCTTCATATATACATGCACATGTACATATATATACACACATACATATATACACATATGCATGTATACACAACATACATCTTATATATACATACACACATGTATATATATGTATGTCATATATCTACCCCATATATACATAAATATATGTATTTACACATACACCCTCACCATACATACGTGTGTGTGACTGCTGTCATCATAATATAATTCCCTGCCCTTCTATGGGAAAAAGATCTCTAGTCTAGTTTTAATATCTATCTATTTTTGTCCTTGAATGTCAATCCTCTTTCCCCCTAAGACAGATATCTCTCAGCTTGAGGTGCTTCTGTGCAGTGCTGGCTTTTGGATTGGAAGACTTTTTTTCAAATCCCAGCTATCCACTCACCTTCTGTGTGATCTTGAATAAGTCACTTAATCGCCATGGGCCTCAGTTTCTTTATAGAATGAGGGCATTGGAGAAAATGACCTGTAGATCTCCTTCCAGCTCTAAATCTACGTTCAGGTATATAAAAGGGAATCTGACACAATGGCCTGGATGTAGAAATACTAAAGGAAGTTGTCTATATTATTGACTGCCTCTCTCTGCTTCTCTCCACCTTTCAGAGCTAATCAACACAAGCTTTTTCTTTTTCTTTTTCTTTGTTTTGCCTTTGGAGGTGGAAGGTTCTGGCTTTCATCAAATCTCAGGAATGAATATTGGTATTCAGTGTAGAAAACCACACATTAAGGTTCTTGGTAATTAAGCCAAAGCAGATGGCTGTTCACAGCATTTATAATGTTGTTTAAATTTTATTTTGATTCATTAATGGAACTATAAAATCCCATCATGAAGCATGGGGACAAAAAATCCCAAAATGGAAAGCAGATGATTAGCTGGGCTTCTATTACCCAGGCAATAAAAATGAACAAGTAAACACCCAAAGCCTAACCACTATATTATTTATAGACTTTTCTTTAACATAAATATTTTTGAATATGGACTCTATATTTCCAGGTAGACTTGGCAGCATAAGCAAGAAACCCAGCTCAGAGTGAAGTTCTATGTTAAAGCATTCAAAGGTTCCATGCTGTCATGGGCATAGCAGCAGGACAGGCGCTGTAGAATCCTAACGTTTTGTGGTTGAAGGGGCATCAGTAGCTTCCTTCCTTATGTAGTTGTCACTCAGTTATTTTAGTCATTTCTGACTCTTGGTGACCCCATTTGGAGTTTTCTTGGGAAAGATACAGGAGTGGTTAGCCATTTTACTCCAGTTCACTCCAGTTCATTTTACTGAAACTGAGACAAACAGAGTTAAGTGACTTTCCCAGGGTCACATAGCTAGCAAAGTGTCTGAGGTCAGGTTTCAACTCAGATCTTCCTGACTCCAAGTCCAGTACTATATGTACTGCAACATCTAGTTGCCCAGAGGCTGTCTAGTCCACCTCATACTCCCTTCTACCCAAGAATCTCTGGCAAACACCTGGCAAAGGATATTCTAGCCTTGGTCCAAACACCTCAGGTGGAAAAGTGACCCAAGAGTCTAATGCATTTATGAGACAGCTGTAATTTCTGAGAAGTTTTTCATGAGCTGAGCCTAAATTTACTTCTTTGAAACTGTAGGAAAATATTTTTTATTGTTTATAAATATTGTTTGAAACTTGCTGTACATGACTAGAAAACTGTGAAATCAAAGCTTCTGGTAGAGGGCAGGTTGACCTCAACCAGGGGGAAGCCAGATGATTGCAAGGAATTCTTAGAGCCCAACCATGGATTGTTTTGGTTCCACTCAAAGCTTGTGTTTTGGCTTCTCCTAATTGAAATGTTTATGTCCACTTGTTGATATACACCCCAAATTGCTTAACTGTAACCACTCAGGAAAATTTCTTGCAATGTTGTCTGAACCCCAGATGATGTAACCTCACAAAGACTTGACAAGACAAAACCATCTTTTTCCAGCTGTCTCCTTTGCCAAACAGTCTCCTAAGATTTTTCTAAAATGATTTCAGGTTTTGCACTTTGGTGTCAACCAAAAATTACTGAAACAACTTCCATTTATCACTCCTAGTTCTACTCCGTAAGTGAACAAGTCCATTTCCATCATCCCCAAGGAGCTCTTTAAATATTTGAAGAGAGCTAACATGTCTTTCCCCTGATGATACTAAATCTCCTCCATTCTTTGAAGTGAATCTTCACATTGCATGAATTTGAAGCCTGTCATCATCCCAATTATCCTCTCCTTTTTGGCTTGTTCATGTCCTTCTTAAGCTGTGGTGCCACACTAGACATACTGGACCATTTGTGTTCTGTTAAGGGTCATGATTGGGTGATTAATTAAATTAACTGGATATTAGAGGTCATCAGCAGGCAAGGAGTCCAAGTCCAAGTGACACAAAAAGAAACATGAATATTTGGATTGACCCATGATGTAGCCATGAAATCATAACAAGACTAGCAAAGTCCCAATATTGGAAAAGAGACCTTGTTCTCAAGGCAAGGATTTACAACAATACCTTTAATTCACTTCGCTCAGATGCTAGAAAAGTGGGACTGCTTCTTCCTTATTCCCAGATGTTATGCCTCTTTTCATCCACTCCAATGTTACATTCACATTCTTTGCTGCCAAATCCCATTGTCAACACATACTGAGCTTGTAGTCCATGTAGTTCATCCTTTTCCTGAGAAATTGTATCACCAAGGCAATATTCACAGCACTGGTGGTGACTATGAACATGCCAGCGTCATTCTCAATCATAAAATATAAAAGACTCTCCTTATAGAAGGCAGAAGAAAATCGTTTATTTAAACACCAGAATGCCAAATAGCAGAACCAGAAAGCAAAATCCATCAAAGTGACCAAGAAGTTAATAACCATGAACACAGCAGGGGGAAAAGCCATTCTCAAACCTCCCCTCCCCCACTCAGGGCCTTCTCACTATCAGCTGTCACAATATGCCAGTTGGACCTGTGTCAGTTGGCATGCATTCTTTCCCCTCTGACCCGAACTCACTCACTCATTTCCTCTCAGTTCTACTCCACCCTTCTTATTCTGCCTCTTCAGCAAGCTCCTCCTGCCACATGTGACCCAGGCTTTCAGGCACTTTAAGCAGATGATATGGGCCTACTAATAAATGAGAAAGATCTTTCTATTTAAATTACTATTACAGAAACTTTTGATTTGGGTACCTTCTCTATCTTGTACTTGTGAAATTGATTTTTTGAACACAACTAAAAAACTATTTTACATTTATACATCAATCACTCAACACATATTTAAGTGCATACTATGTGCCAAACATTGGATGACTTAGAGTGATGCATACAATGGAATTAGGTTTGGAACCTTAAGAGTTCATACAGGATATTTGAGAGAACAGGATGAATCCTTGACAAATAATCACAGTGAGAGATAGGGGCTGTTTCATTTCTCTTTTTTGCCTGACAGTGAGTGTTTAGTAGGCTCTTAATAACTGATCCAAATCTATCATCTGACACTGAGTGAATATGGGTACAAAGACATTAAATAATTTGCTCAAGATCACACAGGCAATCAGCGACAGAAGCAAATGGAACTCATATTATCCAATTCCAACATCATCATTCTTTTCACGACACCAGGCCAAAGGTCTCTGTTATCTTTCTTTCTTTTTTTGTTTCCTTGGCTCTGAGTTAGTTCTCTATCCATTGGTCTGTATACATTTATGAAGTACCTACTATGTAAAAGGCATCATGTTAAACCCTGGGAATAAAAAATAGGCAAAAAACATTTCTTGCTCTCAAGAATATCACAGTCTAATGGAAGAGCTCACAGAATAATTGTCTGATTCTTTTCTGTGCTTTCCCTCAAATCTAAAGGCATTACAAAATAACAATTTAACTGGATATATTTTTTAATTAGCCAGTTCAGTAGAAATAACGAACTAGCATTATGGTGCACTCATTAACCTATTTTTTGAAAGCCTGCCCTCAGAAAATTTACAGACTGACTTATATTCCATTACTTTGTTTTTTATTGGTATGTTCATATGTTGGTTCAGTACTATTTAACTTACTTTCTTAATTTTGTAATTCATTGAAAGATAAATGTATCTGTAACGATGAGTGTTCCTATTTAAGGTCATGGGAAAAGAGACAAGAATTGCTGAAATTCAAAAGGCTTTGAAGATGGAGGACAGACTCATCAGGCTTAAAGGCTGTTGTCAAGTTCTTGCCAAGAACCACCCCCAAGGGACAGCCGGTGCTTTGAGGTTGGAATTAATTGAATAAAGAAGTAGCACACATTACTTATCTCGACCCATATCCCAGAGAGTACTGAAAGATAGAACATAGAAGGCACTAAAGAAAAGAGGTTAAAGAAGAAAACAAATTATTAAAAACTGTCAAATGAATCTAGCTTGATTCCAGTTTGGATGATAGCTGGGAATCTTGAGCATTTAAAAATAATAAATATTGAAACCTAATCTAAGATTACACAACAGAGAGACAAACCCATATCTATTGATTATTTGATTTTATACATTTACACACACAAGGACCTATATTTCCTGAGGAAAGTTGGATCTGTATCTTGTGATTTCATCAATGTTGGAAATTACAGGCATAGAAAATAACTCCACTGAGAATTAAGTGACTAAGAAGTTAAATGATTTTTCCAGAGTCACAAAATCTGAATAAAACAGAGGCATAGCTTGAAAAGAGGTCTTTCTGATCTCCCAGATGGCCATTCTATCCACTTTGCCAAGTTGTACCAAGTTGTATTACATAGAAAAAGCATTTTCTTTGTATTACAAAGAAAACTACATAGAAAGCCTCAATAATTCTATATTATTAAGGTAATTGACAGAAATGTGAGCAAGACTTGCAAGGGAAAACTGAGTTTAATGCCTTAAAAATCTTTAGAAATTAAGAGGAGAGCTAATGAACAAAAAGCATTCTGTAAACTTGGTAAACTATGTAAAGAAGTCAATTTTCATTATGTATTATTTTACCATCCTTCCATTTTTAGCAAATACTCTTGCATTCATCCATCTTGACTATATGTTTGTGGTTGTCAGAGATAGGGATGGACACTTAATACTAATAACCATAAACATATAGAATATTTGAGACTCTCCAAACATCCCTATTCACAACAACATGTTCAAGGAGGTAACACAAATTTTCTCATTTATTTGTTTAAATCTTTATATTTTATTTTTGCGTAATTACATGTGAAAACAATTTTAACATTTTTTAAAAATTTGAGTTCCTATTTCTCTCCCTCCCATCCTTCTCTCTCCTTGAGAAGACAACTAATTTGATACCAATTATACGTGTACAGTCATGCAAAACATATTTCCATATTAATCATGTTGCAAAAAAAATGGAGAACAAAAAGTAAAGTAAAAAAAAAGTACTCTTCAATCTTTATCTGGAAGTGAATGATATTTTTCACAAGTCCTTCAGAACTGCCTTGGATCATTGCATTTCTCAGAATAGTTAAGTCATTCATAGCTGATTGTCATACAATATTACTCTTAGTGTATACAATATTCTTCTAGTTCTGTTCACTTTGCAGAAGTTTGTAAAAGGCTTCCCAGTATGTTTTTTTCTGAAGGCATTCTGCTCATCATTTATTACAGCACAATAGTATTCCATCACAATTATATATCACAGCTTGTTCAGCCATTCTGCAATTGATGTGCTTCTTGTCAATTTCCAATTCCCGTGCTCCCACAAATGTTGCTATAAATATTTTTCTAGAAATAGGGCCTTTCTCCTTTTTAAAAATTTCTTGAGACACGGAGCCAGTAGTGGTATTGCTTGGCCTTTGCACATAGTGCAAAATTGCTCTCCAGAATGACTGGATTGATTTACAACTCCACCAACAGTTTATTAGTGTCCCAGCTTTTCCACATCCCCTTCATTATTTGTCATTTTCTTTTTCTCTAATATTGCCAATCTGATAGCAGTGAAGTGATACCTCAAAGTTGTTTTACTTTGCATTTTTCTAATCAATAGTGATTTTTAAGATAGTGTTTTATTTTTTCCCCATTACATTTGAATATAATTTTAAAAATTAATTTTATAAGATTTCAAGTTTTAAATTTTTCTCCCTCCCTCCCTTCCATTACCTGTCCCTTGCTCCTGTTCTCCTTCCCCAAGATGGCAAGCAAGGTGATACAGATTATACATGTGCAATCACAAAACATTAGCCATGTTGTAAAAAAAGAATCAAAACAAAAGGGAAAAATCACAATCTCCCCCTCAAAAAAAGAGAAAACAGTATTTTTGACCTGTATTCAGGTCAAGAATTCCATAGTTCCTTCTCTGAATGTGGATAATAGTATTTTCCATGATGAGTCTTTTGGGATTTTCTTGGGTTATCGTATTATTGAGGAGCTAAATCAATCATGGTTGATCATCACACAATGTTGTTATTACTGTGTACAATGTTGTCTTGGTTCTGCTCACTTCACTCAGCATTATCTTGTGTAAGTCTCTTCAGGTTTTTCTGAAATCCAATTGTTCATGATTTCTTATAGTACATTAGAGTTCCATTATATTCATAAACCATAACTTGTTCAGCCATATGTCGGTTGATGGGATTCCCTCCATTTCAAATTCTTTGACACCATAAAAAGAGCTGCTATAAATATTTTTGTACACATAGTTCCTTTTCCCTTCTTAATTATCTCTTTGTGGTACCTATTAGTGGTACTGTTGGATCAAAGATCATGAACAGTTTTGTAGTCCTTTGGGCATAGTTCCAAATTACTCTCTAGAATGGAGGTATCAATTCACAACTCTACCAACAATGCATTAGTGTCCCATTTTCCCACATCTTCACTAACATTTGTCCTTTTCCTTTCCTGCCATTAGTCAATCTGATAGGTGTGAGGTGATACCTCAAACGTGTTTTAATTTGAATTTCTCTAATCAGTAGTGATTTAGAACATTTTTTTCATGTCTATATGTAACTTTAATTTTTTTGCCCTGAAAACTGTCTGTTCTTATACTTTGACCATTTGTATTTTGGAGAATTGTTTGTATTCTTATAAATTTGACTTAGTTCTCTAAACATTTGAGAAGTGAGGCCTTTATCAGAAACACTGGTTTTAATTGTTTTCCATCTTTCTGCTTTCCCTCTAATCTTGCTTGCGTTGGTATTGTTTTACAAAACCTTTTCAGTTTAATGTAATCAAAGTTATCCATTTTACATTTCATAATGTTCTCTGTCTCTTGTTTGATCCTAAATTCTTCCCTTCTTCATAGGTCTGGCAGGTAAACTACCCCTTGCTCTCCTAATTTGCTTGTGGCATCGCCTTTTTGTCTAATTCATGTACCCATTTTGATCTTATCTTGGGATAGGGTGTGAGATATTAGTCTATGGCTAATTGATGACATTATTTTCCACTTTTTCCAACAGTTTTTGTCAAACAGTGAGTTCTTATCCTAGAAACTGGAATTTTCAAGTTTTTCAAACAGTAGATTACTATAAGCATTTGCTACTGTGTCTTGTGTACCTCATCCATTCCATTGATCCATCACTATTTCTTAGTCAGTCCCAAATAATTTTTGATGATTCATGCTTTTTAATATAGTTTTGGATCTGCTACAAATAGGCTACTTTCCTTTGCAGTTTTTTTCCATTGATTCCCTTGATATTCATGACTTTTGGTTTTTCCAGAAGAATTTCGTTATTATTTTTTCTAGCTGTGTAAAATAGTTTTTGGTATTTTGATTGGCATGGCACTGAATAAGTAAAATTATTTAGGTAGAACTGTCATTTTTATTATATTAGCTCAGCCTATCCATGAGCAATTAGTATTTTCTCCAATTTCTTTGATCTGGCTACTTGTGTGAAAAGTGTTTTGTAATTGTGTTCATGTAGTTCCTGGATTTGTCTTGCCAAGTAGAATCCCAAATATTTTATATTGTCTACAATTATTTTTTCATACATATATATATGAATATAATTAATATAATTTATTTTCAGTTTTCAACATTTTGAATTCAAAATTTTCTCCCCATCTCCCTCAGCCCAAGAGAGCCTGTACCAAAACCAACACTTTCCCCAATCTGCCCCCTTCTATTCTCCCCTTCTCCCATTCCCTTTCCCTCTATTTTCCTGTATGGCAAGATAGATTTCTGTACCTCATTGCCTGTGACAACTTATTTACCACTTATATGTAAAAACAATTTTTAACAGTTATTTTTAAAACTTTGAGTTCCACATCCTCTCTCTTCCTACATCCCACCCACCCTCATTGAGAAAGCAAGTGATTCATGTAATACATGTATAAACACACAAAATAATTCCATAACAATCATATTGCAAAAGATTAACCATATTTCCCTCTATCCTGTCCTGCCCTCCATTTATTCCATTCTCTCCCCGACCAATCCCCCCAAAATAGTGTTTGCTTCTTATTACCCCTTCCTCCAATCTGCTGTTCCTTCTATTATCCTCCCTCTTCTATCCCCTTTCCTACTGCCTTCCTGCAGGGTAAGATAGATTTCCACGTCCAATTGAATGTGTCTTGTTCCCTCCTTAAGCTAAATCTAATAAGAATGAGGTTCACTTATTCCCTCTCCTTCCTCCCTTTTCCCCTCCATTGTAAAAGTTCTTTCTCCCCTCTTTTATATGAGATGATTAACTACATTCTACATATGTATATGTATATATCTATATGTACATATATGTCTATATATGTTTACATGTATACAAACATATACATACACACATATACATATATAATATACACAAATGCATACAGTTCAACTTTAATGAGTCCCTTATGGCTCCTTTTTCTTATTTACTTTTCCATGCTTCTTTTGATTCTTTTATTTAAAAGTCAAATTTTCTATTCAGCGCTGCTCTTTTTATCAAGAATGCTTAGAAAACCTCTATTTCATTGAATTTTCATTTTTTCTTCCCTAAAGTATCATACTAAGTTTTGTTGGGGAGTTTATTCTTGATTTTAATCCTAGCTCTTTTGACCTCTGGAGTATCATATTCCAAACCCTTTGATGCTTTAGTGTAGAAGTCCTTGAATCCTGTGTTTTCCTGATGGTGTTTCCACAGTACTTGATTTGCTTCTTTCTGGCTGCTTGTAATATTATCTCCTTGCCCTGGAAACTCTGAAATTTGGCTACCTCTATTCCTAAGAGTTTTCATTTTGGGATCTCTTTCCAGAGGTGATCATTGGATTTTTTCCATTTCTATTTTGCCCTCTGGTTCTAGAATACCAGGGCACTTTTCCTTGATAATTTCTTGAATGATGATATCTAGGCTCTGTTTTTGATCATGGTTTTCAAGTAGAACAATAATTTTTACATTATCTTTCCTGGATCTATTTTCCATGTCAGCTGTTTTTCTAATGAGATATTTCACACTGTCTTGTATGACTTTTTCATTCTTTTGGTTTTACTTTGTAATTCCTTGATTTCTCATAATGCCATTAGCTTCCATTTGGTCCATTCTAATTTTTAAGGAATTATTTTCTTCGGTGAGCCTTTGGACCTCCTTTTCCATTTGACCAATTCTGCTTTTTAAGGCATTCTTTGCCTCGCTGACTTTTTAGATTTATTTTGCCATTTGTGTTAGTCTATTTTTAAAGGTATTATTTTTCAGCATTTTGGGGGATCTCCTTTAGCAAACTATTGACTTGTTTTTCATGATTTTTCTTGCATCACTCTCATTTCTCTTCTCCATTTTTCCTCTACTTCTATTACTTTATTTTCAGAATCCTTTTTGAGCTCTTTCATGGCCCAAGACTATTTCATATTTTTCTTGGAGGCTTTGGATATAGAAGCCTTGATCTTGCTGTCTTCCTCCGATTGAATTCTTTGGTCTTCCTCAGAGTATATGCTTTGATTTTCCTTGTTGTAAGAAAATAACTTTTCAGCAGGAAAGTAACCTTCTGTTGTCTTGTTTTCCCCCTTTTTGGTCATTTTCCCATCCAATTATTTGACTTTTGAGCTCTTTGTTAAGTGGAGGCTGTACTGCCCCAAGTTTCAGGGGTTTTGTGCAGCTGTCTTCAGAGATATCTCTAGAGATGTATAAATTCTCAGTTCCTCCTAAGCGGTATGTTCAAAGAAGTGGTGTTTGCTCCTCTCCTGTCTTACCGTCTGGTCTGTGAGCAACCACAAGCAATCTTTTCTGTTGTGCAATTGCAGGTAGAATACTTTCTCCACAACCTTCCCCAGTTCTTCCATGCCAATACTCCTCCTTGACCCAGGACTGCCACCCAAGACTGTGACCCAGATCAGTCACTTGATTCCCCCTCCATCTATAGATCAAGAGCTCCAGAAGCAGTCACCACCACTGCAGCAGGGGCTACTGCCACCCTGGGGCTGGGGCTGGACTATGTTCCTCTCTCACTTAGGTGAGAGAGATTTCCCACTGACCTTTGAAGCTGTTTTTGGAATTTGTAAATCTAGATGTCTGGAAAACACAGCACAGTGATTCAGCTCCATGTGGAGTGATCTAGTCCTGTCTGTGTCATTGCAGCCCATGTGAGGCTGTGCTCTGCTCTGAGCCTGGTGCAATAGGTTCTTCCTGCCAGCCTACCAGTTTGTCTTGGGCTAGAAATCTGTTTCATTCTTTCATTTTGTGGTTTCTGTTGCTCTAGGATTTGTTTAGAGTCATTTTGCAAGTATTTTGAGGGGTTTGAAGGGAGATCTCAGGCAGGTCTCTGTTTCTATTCCACCATCTTGGCTCTATCCCCCTTCTACAATTATTTAAGTGAAATTTCTCTTATCTTTACTTGATGAGCTTTGTTTTAATGTATAGAAATGCAGATAATTTATCTGGATTTATTTTATATCCTACAACTTTTATACATTTCTCTCTCCTTTTACTCTGTCTGTCCTTACCAGTGTTTTGCTTCTGATCATTGCCTCCTCCAAGATGGCCTCCCTTCTGTCTTTCCCTACATTTTCTTTCCCCTTTCCCTCCTAATTCCCTATAGAGTAAGAAAGATTTCTCTAACCAAAGAAATGTGAATGTCATTGCTTCTTTGAGTCAAATACAATGACTGTAAGGTTTAAACAATGCTCACACCCTCCCTTCTTTCCCTCTGTTGTAACAGGTCTTTCATGACTCTTCATGTGATATAATTTTCATCATTCTGAAGCCCCCTTTCTTTTTCCCCCAGTACAATTGGTTTTTTTTTACTTTTTAATTTATTTTTTATCAACACATCAAAGGTAAATTATACCCACACCTGTTGTCTAAGTATACTCCTTCTAATTGTCCTGAGACACAATTCTTAAGAGTTAAAAGTATTATCTTACCATGTAGCCATGTAAACAATTTAACCTTATTAAATATCATTTTCCCCCTTTCCTTTTTACCTCTTTGTGCTTCTCTTAAGTCTTGTATCTGAAGATCAAATTTTGTATTCAGCTCTGGTCTTTTCATCAGGACAGTTTGAATGTCCTTTATTTCATTGAATGTTTATCTTTTCCATTGAACGATTATGCTCAATTTTGCTGGGTAGTTGATTTTTGGTTGTAATTCAAACTCTTCTGCCTTCCAGAAGATTTTATTTCGAGTCCTATGATATTTTTATGTAGAAGCTGGTAAGTACTGTACAATCATGACTGTGGCTTCTTGATATTTAAATTGTTTCTTTCTGGCTGCTTAGAGATTTTTTCCTTGACATGATCTAGAATTTGACTACAATATACTTTGGAGCTTTCATTTTGGGAATCTCTTTCAGGAGGTGATAGGTAGATTCTTTCAATGACTATTTTACTCTCTGATTCTAGGATATCGGAGTAGTTTTCCATGATAATTTCTTGAAAGATGCTCTCTAGATTCTTTTTTTTATTTGATCATGGTTTTCAGGTTGTCCAATAATTCTTAAATTATCTTTGCTGGATGTATTTTCCAGGTCACTTTTTTTAAATGAGGCATTTTATATTTTCTTCTATTTTTTCATTCTTTTGGTTGTTTAAAGTGATTCTTGATGTCTCATAGCTTCCGCTTGCCCTATGCTAATTTTTAAGGAATTATTTTCTTCAGTTAATTTTTGTAGTTTTTTTCCTATTTGACCAATTCTATTTTTACAAGAGTTGTTTTCTTCCGTATTTTTTTTTCAAATTTGGCCAATTTTATTTTTTAATGAGTTGTTTTCTTCAATCAATTTTTTTTGTGCTTTTTTTCCAAGCTGTTGACTCTTTTTTCCCCATATATCTCCTGCATAACACTCATTCCCCCTTCCCCCATCACCATTTTTCTTCAACCTCTCTTACTTGATTTTTAAAATCCTTTGTGAACTCTTCTAAGAGGACTTTTTGAGCTTGAGACCAATTCATGTTCACCTTTGACGTTTTGCAATAGGTGTTTTGACATTATTTTCTTCTTCTGAATTTGTGTTTTTATCTTTTCTATCACATTAGTAACTTCTTATTATTGGGCTTTTTTGTTTTTTGATCATTAAAAAAATTGAGCTCTACTCTTAGGGTACAAAGAGATCTCATTGTCCCATTTTTCTTGTACTGGGGGCCAAGGATCTGCTCACTGACTTTCTGTGTCAGGGTATCTGAGCCTGGTGGCTTGCCTACTGCTCTAAGGTGGCTCAGTCTAGTAACTCCTGTTGTGTCCTTGGTTCCAGGGCTGGCAGTTTGCCTTCTGCGCTAACTCTGGAGACCTCAAAGCTAGCCTTCTGTGCCACTGGTCTGTTTAGCCACAACTACTTGACCATGGTTACTGATCTGTACTGTGGGTAAGAGCTTCCCACTGGCTTGTCTAGACTCTACCTACACTGGGCTGTGCTCCCCTTTAGCTGAGTGAGACATACTTTTCCTAAAGTCCTTCTAAGTTATCTTGGGCTGGGAAACTTTTTCACTCCATCTTTTTGTGGATTCTGTTGCTCCAGAGTTCTTTTAGAGGCATGATTTAATGTTTTTTCCAAGGGAAACTGGGGAAAGCTCAAGTAATTTCCTGGCTTCTCTCCACCATCTTGGCTTCACTCTCAATAATGATCTAGAGTATTTTTTCATAAGATTATAGATAGTTTTTATTTCTTTTTCTGAAAACCGCTTGTTCGAAAGATGGCAGAGTAGAAAGACTCACTGTATGCTAGCTCCAAATCCACAGCCCATAAATTTCCTGTAAAAAGAACTCCCCACAAATTCTGGAGCACTGCAAGCTGCACAGAAACACAATGGAAGAGATTTCTGTTCCAGAGAGCCCTGGAAAGCCGTCCCCAGGGGTCCATCACGCTCAGGACATGGAGCCCACCCCTGAGCTGCCCTGGCCGCGCTGCCCAAGAGGAGCAGATCTGAGCAGGCTTCATAGATGGAATCTCTGGCAGCCACAAAGGTCCCTCCAACCTCAGGCACTCCACGTCAGTGAGAGAGATTTCTGGTCTGGCCTAGAGGGCAGCAGGGTGTCTCTGTAACTCAGGCCGCCTCAGGAGGCGGTGGCAGAGGCAGCAGCAGAGGCAGTGGTGGCCTGGGACTCCCGGAGCAGACAGGAGCTCAGGGCCATTACTGAAGATCTCTGCATAAATCCCCAGAGGGAACTGAGCCTGGGAGGTGGCCCTGTCCCCACCTGAGCACCAGAACTTAAGCTCACATTGAATAGCAGCTGTGCCCATCACTGAAAGCCCTAAGGCTGGGGAGCAGCATTTGAATCTCAGACCCCAAGCACTAGCTGGCCAGATTTAGGTGGGAGTGGAGAGGAATCTCAGAAGTCAAGTAACTGGCTGGGAAAATGCCCAGAAAAGGGAAGAAAAATAAAACCATAGAGAGCTATTTTCTTGGGGGACAGATCTTCCCCGCCTTTCATTTCTAATGACAAGGAACAATTCTTACCATCAGGGAAAGATGTGGAGGTCGGGGCCTCTGTATCCCAGACATCTGAGATGGATGTCCGGTGGGCTCAGGCCATGGAAGAGCTCAAAAACGATTTTGAAAATCAAGTTAGACAGGTGGAGGAAAAACAGGGAAGAGAAATGAGAGAAATGCAAGAAAAGCATGAAAAACGGGTCAATACCTTGCTAAAGGAGACCCAAAAAAATGCTGAAGAAAATAACACTTTGAAAATTAGGCTAACTCAATTGGCAAAAGAGGTTCAAAAAGCCAATGAGGAGAAGAATGCTTTCAAAAGCAGAATTAGCCAAATGGAAAAAGAGGTTCAAAAGCTCACTGAAGTAAATAGTTCTCTCAAGATTAGAATGGAACAGATGGAGCTTAATGACTTTCTGAGAAACCAAGAAATCACAAAACAAAACCAAAAGAATGAAAAAATGGAAGAGAATGTGAAATATCTCATGGGAAAAGCAACTGACCTGGAAAATAGATCCAGGAGAGAAAATTTAAAAATTATGGGACTACCTGAAAGTCATAATCAAAAAAAGAGCCTAGACATCATCTTTCATGAAATTATCAAGGAAAACTGCCCTGAAAACTGCTTGTTCATATCCTTTGTCCATTTAGCACCTGGGGATTGACTTGATTTCTTATATATTTGGCTATGTTGTCTATATACTTGACAAATGAGGCCCTTATAAGAAAAAAATGATGTAACCCCCTAATTTTCTGCTTTCTTTCTAATCTTGGATACACTAATTTTTTTGTAAAACCTTTTAATTTAATGTGATCAAAATTATCCATTTGTGTCTTATAATGTTCTCTGTTTCTTGTGCAGTCATAAATTCTTCCCTCATCCATAGATCTAACAGATAAAATATTCTAAGCTCCCCTAATTCATCTATAATATCACTCTTTATGGCAAAATCATATATCCCTTTCCAATTCTATCACATGAGATATTGGTCTATACTTAGTTCCTGTCTAACTGTTTTTCAGTTTTCCCAATAATTTTTGTCAAGTAGTGAGTTTTTCTCCAGAAATCTTAGATCTTTGTTTTCATTAATCACTGCAATTATTTAGTGCTTTGTATTGTGTACCTAAACTCTTTCACTGATACATCTCTACATTTCTTAACCAATGCCATATTGTTTTGATGATAATTTCTTTGTAATACAGTTTGGGATCTCATACTGCTAAGTCACCTTCATTCAAATATTTTCGTTGATTCCTTTTATATTTTTTGTCTTTTCTTCCAAATGAATTTTGTTATTTTTTTAATTTTATAAAATACATTTGTTGGTTGCTTAATTGATATGGCACCAAATAAGTAATTTAGGTAGAACTGTAATTTTTTTTATTACATTGGCTCAGTCTAGCCATGAGCAATTGCTATTTTTCCAGTTTCTTAGGTATGACTTTTTTTTGCATGAAAAGTGGCTTGTAATTGTGTACATATGGTTCTTAGACACCCAAATATTTTATATTGCCTGCAGTTATTTTAAATGGAATTTTTCTTTCTCTCTATTTCTTTCCTATTGACTGATGATTTTGGGCAGTGGGTTGTTTTATATACCGTAACTTTGTTGAATTTGTTAATTATTCTAATTAGGCTTTTAGTTGATTCTCTAGGATTCTGTAAGTGTACTATCATATCATCTGCAAAGAGTACTAGTTTTGTTTCCTTTTCTTCTCTTATTGCTAAGGTAACATTTCTAGTACAATATTGAATAATAGTGGTGATAAAGGGCCTCACTGCCCCATCCTTCGTCTTATTGGAAAGTCTTCTATGTTATCCCCATTACAGATAATACTTGCTGATTTTTCAAAACAGATATTACTTATCATTTTAAGGAAAACATAATTTATTCCTATACTTTCTGCATTTTTTAATTGGAAGGAGTTATATTTTTAGCAAAATTTAATTATATATTTTAGCAAAGACTTTTTTCTGAAGCTATTGATATAATCATATTTTTGTTGTTGCTGTTGATATGGTCAGTCATGGTGACAGTCTCTTTAAGTCTGAACTAGACCTGGCATTCCTGAATTAAATCCCACTTGATCATGGTGTAGGGTGTGTGATCTTTATGATATAATAACATTCTTGCTAGCATTTTATTTTAAAGTTGTTGCATCAATATGTTTTTAGTCTTCCTCGTTTAGGTGTCAGGACCATATTTATGTCATAAAATCACCCCTCCTTCCCGTTTTACAGAGGACACAGCTTAGCCTCAGATTGATGATGTGCCTTGCCCATGTTGCCACAGCTTGGGGGCATTCCAACCCAGAGCATCTGCTACCAAATGCAAAGCAGTTTGTACTACACACCTGGCTTCTATAAACATGGTGCTGTGAAATAGACTAACAAGCAACACGATCAGGCAAGTCTCAAAGACAACGTCAATCAAATGCGTGTCTTAAAAACCTTAGCACATGCTTCATTCGAAACAACAAAATGAACCTCTAGAATAGTGATATTTTGGCAAGATATACTTTTCTCCTTTATTATATGCTTTATTAACAATACTTGAAGTAAGCTACTCTACAATGTGCTCATGCTTTTGCCTTTAGTGAAATCCCATGCCTAGAATGCACTCCATTCTCACTGCCTACCACCCCTTAGCATTCCTGGTTTCCTTGATGGTTCCCTTCAAATGCCTCCTTTTATATGAAGCCTTTCCCTAGGTCCATCTCCAGATACTATTGCACTTTCTCCTCAAACAATCTTGAATCCATTTTGTATTTATTTTCTGTAAGCTTCCCCATTGGAATGTAGATTCCATGAGGGCAGGGCTTTGTTATCTTTTAACTGTATTTGTATTTCAAGGATATTTCAAGGCTCAGCCTACCTGGAACATAGTGGGTGCTATATAAATGTTCATTAACTCTGAATCATACTTATTGATTCTTCAATTAATCAATCAATATGCTTTTTCCCCAACAGAATGTCAATTTCTTGAAAGAAAGGTGTTTTTCCCCCTTATGACACCAGAGAGTAGGATAGGTATAACCGAAGTATAAAAAAATTTTGTTGTGTGATTGATAGAAGTTTTTAACATTTTGATGTAGAATTCCTATTACAAAAAAGTTTTAAATACTCTCTAAATGAGATCTATCATGACCTAATTTATTCCTGAGCCTCATCATCCATCAAGATTTTTAGGATGACTATTAAAATCTTCAATAATTGCTATTATGAAGTGTTGATAAAAAAATAGACACATAGTGCCAAGAATGTTTAGGATCCATTGGCAAATCTATCTAAAGACATTTGAAAACTTTTCAAACCATGGGGAAAGTGGTCTTTGAGAAATCCCAGTTTTGACAACAGAATTGGTGTAGTGAAGAACAACTCTAACACTGTCAAAGGAGGACTTAAGATATTTCCAAATAGGGTCCCTCTCATAGACATTATATATAATATTTATCAGTGCATGTGTTTGTACCAGCCATATTTGTTACAGCTCATTAAAAGTGCATGCCTATCCCATGATCACGAAATAATGTGCATGGCGTCCATGAATAGTGCATGAACCAATGACAGACAAATCCAAAGCTTTATTTGATCAAGGATTCATTAAATTTTTAAGATCCTAAAGTAAATTGGAATGTTTACTCTGAATTTGTCATGAAAAACCAAGATCTTTTCATTAACAATTCCCTTAACTACAGTTCCAAATGGCCTCTTCTCTTTGGTTGCTCTACTGGGGAACAACAGCTGCTTACAACAGAATCCTACAAATGTTAGCTACATATTTGTCACCATCCAAGATTATATCCAAATGAAGCCTGGTATACATGAGAATAGTTTCAATCAGGAAGGCACTCAGTTCTAGGTACTCCTGATACAATACTATATATTATATAGCATAACTACAAGATAGGTATAAATCTCATCTGAAAAAAATAGAATTTCTGCCTAGTAAAAATGGGTCTTTTGGTATTGTTATGAAAAAGCAACTGTAATTTCCAAAATCCCTCCTAAGAATTATGAATTATAGCCACTAAGAAAATCTGGCTCAATAACAATTTCAAATTAAAATGATTCTCCAACACATTCACTGTTGATGTAGACAGATCTCACACACCCCTTTCATACTATTTGGGACCCAAAATTTGTGTAATTTTGAGAAATATGACATCCCTCTTGCATGAAGATATTTTAAAGTTCAACCTGATCTTTGAGCTATGGATGTTTTTCAAAAATCAGTCATTCAGAAGTGATACATTCTCATGTCTCAACTAGTTCATATAATTTCTCTGGTATTAGGGCTTACCAAATCCTTTTTAGGGTTGATAATCTGACTTTAAAGTACACCTGTCACCCAACTCTCCCCTGTGACTCTAAGAAACTGTGACATGTGCAGTGGCCACATGCTAGTAAAAAATATCTCAGCAGAAGGGCTAAGCCACATTATGGGTAACTAAAATGCCTCAAACCCATCAATCAGTTAGGGATTTGTCCACCCCAAACATGTAACAGTTCCTCTGCCCCCAGCAGATTGGGTGGATGAGACAAATTTGTTCCAACAGCCATGAAGGTGGCTGAAGTAGGCACTGGAGACAGCTTAAAGCTTTATCAGGTATCAAAGATTCCAAGGTCATTCATTGCATCCTAGGTCATCACCAGTCATCTAACTTTTGTCTTGCCACTGGGCTTTGACAACTCTGGGAGAGTGAGGCTGATGACTTGGGACATCTCTGCCTCACTTAAATCAAATTCACATGAAAGTCAAGAAGTCACTTCATGAATTCGTTGATCCTCCTTAAAAGTGAAGGACAAACAATTGTAATAGTTGTCAGACTCAAAAAAACAAACTAGTCATTGCAATTAGCTATTCCTGTCTGACTTTTAAGGTAAAGAAGAATAATAACATATCAGTATGTTCATATATTCATATATTCATACACTATATTCAATTTCTCAGCAAGAATTTTATTTTTAGTTCCTTTCCTTTCATAGCTGCATGTTTTCCTGTCTTTATGTTTTGCAGACACACACACACACACACACACACACACACTTACATATTATCTCTACCTATAGAATGTGTGTTCCCTGATGGAAGGTTTATTATTGCCTTTACCTCTTCAACACCTAACATAATATGTGGAATGTAATGAACTCTTGTAGATTAAGTATGTTAATATGTGGCATAGGAGTTTCAGATCATTCTTATCTTTGAGAACTGAAAGACCTAATCTTTCTATAGGATCCTCCATTCTGGAATTTTAATTCTTAGGTCTCAGGCTGCCACAAATTGCCAGTGCAGGCAGTTGCAGAATTTAGGGAGGGTGCTATGAAAGAGCTCTTAGACTAGCCAGTGAGGAAGAGTTGCCCTTGCCTAGCCTTTTGTTTTGCTCTTTTGCTAAGACCGCCAACAACTTATAACACAGTGTAGGATCAAAAAATTTCCAGAGCCACAAACAATGTTAAAAAAAAATCTAACACACTGAGAAAGCAAACAAGGTAACAAAATTTCTCATAACTGTATTTCTTTGCCAAAAAGTGGTCTCATCTTTTTAATGGTCTCTTTTCACAACATATAACTCAACCACTTTGATTTAAAGTAATGCAAACCCAGAGTTAAAGGATTTTCCCATCTTTATCTGCTGTTCACAGGCTGCTTCAGAGTGGGAGAATGACTGGAATCCTTGTTTCTATAATTGACTATAGCTCTGCTTTCTTGTCCAATAGTTCCTTTGCCTTCCTGAGTAAGATAACACTAGGACTTGAGCAATGTACATGTTCACTGTACAAGACAATATAAAAGTTTTGCTGTTTTCTATGTCTATCCCACTATAACTCTAGATCTAAATTTTTTCCATAAAATTCAAGAATTTGATAAGAGGAATAGACTGTAGAGATGAAGGGCTACTTGTTTGAAGAAAGCTGCTAGGGCAGAGGTTAAGAGTGCGTGTGTGTGTGTGTATGTGTGTGTGTGTGTGTGTGTGTGTGTATACATGCATGCACTCACATTTATGTGATGGTCATGAACTCAGCCATGTTTGGAGTTACAGTATTACAGACAAAATACCAGACGAGGAAATTGAGACTAAGAAAACAATAATGCTGAATCTCACTTGCTAACGAAATATTAAGACTCAGAGAGAATGCTATCTAATTGATTTTTCTGAGAGAGAATCATAGGGTACCATCTAGATACACAAAAGGCCACTCATTTATCCAAAATGTTGTATTTTTGCCAAACACTACTTTTCAAAATAGTGATGAGAGAGTTCTGAGAAGAACTGCTATGTCTTTTGCAAGTGACTCCAACATTATGTTAGGTGGAATTTAATGTGGATAATAAACATTACAAAAAAACTAAAGTTCATTATTTTATGACTTTCAGGGGTTCAATGTATAGGTAGGCAGTGGGAAGTAATGCCAAGTGAGAGAAACCAAAAGTTTTAGATAAATTCAATAGAGCTTTTCTTAATTGGATTTATTTGTGGAAACATTTCTATTTACATATAAGCATATTTATCTGTAAATAGCCAAAGGGCTCCTGCCTAATTAGCAAGAAAAATTTAGAAATAAACAAATGCAAAAGAGGTACATTAATAAGTGAAACAATAAGCTCTTTACCAGATACTTGGGAGACATTTTTGAGAATTCTAATGCGATGACTTGAAAATCAACAGAATTTATTACCTAATGGGTAGAATTTTTTTTCCTGCTAAGTTCAAGGTAAGAGTAATTGACACTGATTTTATATATTTTATCTTCTACCATTCAATTCAGTTAATTCAGCTCAATTAAAAAAGCATTAATTTGATTCTTACTGTATAGTAAGAGACAGCATGATAGTGGGTAGGTAAGAAACCTTGTAACAAGGGAAACTTGGGTTAAAGTCCTGTCTCTGACATTGATTCTGGCTTTGGGCCAAGTCTCTATGATGATAAGTTGCAGAGAAACTTCTGCCTTGAATTAGTAGAGAGAATTCCCTCATGTGGGAATTCCTGATGCTAATGAAATCACAAGTTTGGTCTCAGTTCTTTTATCCTAGTCACTGTGCTAAGCCTTGATGATTCAGAAGGAGGAGAAAGGAAGGAAGGAAAAAAGAGGATGGAGGAAGAGAGAAGAAAAGATTGAAACAGTTCTTGACCTCAAAGAACTGGTACTCAACTGAAATAAAACAATGTAGACACACACACACACACACACATACACACACACACTTGAGTAAACATCAAATATATACAAAAAAAGATAAGTTGAGGAGAGATACTAGTGTGAGAGACTGGAAAGGTGGTAGATTAGAGGCATGTTCAAACTGAACCTTTAGGACAGTGAGAGATTCTATGATGTGCTGAGGATCATCACAGAATGGTTGACACGAGACTTTCTCTCTCTCTCTCTTTCTCTCTCTTTCTCTCTCTCTCTGTCTGCCTTTTATGCATATGCATATGCTCACAGATATTTTGAAACCATGCATTGCACACATTATCTACTAAGGTGTGAGAGATGGTTATCTGAGTTGGTAGAGGGAATGTCTATGCCAAAGAAATCATTGCTCTTCTAAATTATGGAAGAAAGAAAGCTTTTCATTAGAGGTGGTGCTTAAAGTGAACTGATGTGAATTACATAACAATTGTGAACTAATATTTCCTTTGAAGTCCTGGAAGATATCACAGTGTAATAGTGTAATAGAATGAATCCTCAATTGGGAGTCTAGAGATCTAGGTTCTAGTCTCCCATTATCTAGGTGTATAACTTGAAAGGCAATGTGGTATAATGGACAGAGCCTTAGATCCAGAGAAAAAGGACTTGGGTTGAAATCTTGGCTCCTTTATGTATCACCTGTATGACAACAATCTTGGTGTAAGATGAACCTGAAGATCCCTTATGATTCAAAGACAAGTTTTATGCTTAAACTCTTTCTACCATCCTTCTTATCCACTGACCAGCAACAAAATTATCTTTAATGACAGAAGTTAAATGTAATAACTGACATTAAATGCTATTGAAATAATACATTTCTTCCCTGTAATTAACAGATAATTTAAATCAGTTTTATACTTCTTAACTTGAATTATGTTGCTTTTCCTTTTCACATCTGTAAATAGTTCTGTTTTGTCATTGGTCAAAATTCTCTCCTAAGGAGACTTTGTTTCTTTGGCCACCTTTCTCCCATTTCTGGGATGTGAGCCATCTTGTCCCAGAGCTTTCAGACTTTAATTTGTCTAAGGTGAAACCTTAATTTCATTAACTTTTTGCCCTCTGCCCCAGGAAGCCTATCTAGGTTGGGCATATTTCCCCTAAATGTCTTCAGTAAACATGAGATGGAAATTTATTTTGTTTCCTGATGACACTCTCATTATATGTCATTTACAATATTCTATCAAAGGCTCTAGATGAGATCATGTGGAGCATATATTTTCATGAACATTTTTTATCCAATCCAATACGTGAGAGCTTTATGGTGTCTTTTCACTTTGGTTTTCCTTGTGTCTTTTTGTGCTTGTTTATATGTTTTTTCCTTTGATAAATCTTGTGGTGACAACCCACCTAAATCACAACTATGGTGAATTCTTTCAATCTATAAAGAAGAAGAGTGATTGTGAGTGATATGAGCACTCTTGTAAATCCCCTTTTTAAAAGAAGGGAAGGCTGAATGCCTGAAGTTTAACTAAGTGTTGTCTGGTGTATTTCACCTTACTTTGATGTCATTCAAATTTTTCTTTATTTACATAGGGCTACCCAAGGAGCCTATCTGGGGATCTATTTCCTTTATTCTATCACTTATTACCAAAAAATCATAGACTTAGAATTGGAAGGGACCTTGGAATTCATCTTTTTCAACCTCTCTTTTTGATAGAGGAGGAAACCGAGGCCCAAGAGAGTGAACTGATCCACTGAGGTTAGTTGGCTGTTGTCCCTAGTTCTTGATTATGAATATCACATTACTATGTAGGGGTCAAGGTACAGTGTATCTGATCAAATCAGTACAACCTTAGAAGGCTCTACCACAGGTCACACACACATATATTTGTATATATGTATATATAGAGATCAAGACAGAGAGAGAGATAATAGCAAATCTAGAATTTTGACCCAGATCTTGATTCAAAAATCCTACTTTTTTATTGTTTTGCCAGACATTCACCAAGTTTTCCCTTACTTCTTTGACTGCTGGTTTCACAATCATCATTCCTCCCTTTATCACTTTAAATTCCCAGTAATCTGCTTCCTATCTTTCTAGATTGATTTTACATCATCCTCTTCATGAAAACTATATTTTAGTCAAATTAAACACTGTCCCCCATATCCAGAATGGTGAACAAAATCATTGTCCTAAATAATAGAAGCCATAATAATAGGGTTAAAGCTGAAAGGGCCTGTAGCGTCTACTTTTTCCCACCTCTTTCATTTTACAAATGAGGAAATTGAGACTGAGAGGTTAGTGACTTGCTTAGAGTCACACAACTGGTAAATATCTAAAGGATAATTTTGAATTGAATGACTGTCTTAAACAATTAAATAGAATAATGCTCTGTCTTGTTTTCAAGGATAAATGGTCTTGACAAACTAAAATCCAGTGTGGAATAATATTTAGGGAACAAATATAACAAGTCTCCCAGAATCAAGGAAGTTGATGTGTCCAATCAACAAATCTGACCAATACTCATTGGATTAGATGCTAATATTTTAGAAACAGCCAAATGAAGGAATCTCTTCCCCAATGGTGAATACCACAAACATGCAATAATGACAAGATAATTTCAAAAAGTTATTTCAATACATGTGAGTATTCAACTGGTTAGTGAAGCTAAATTAGGTTCATTATCATATTTTTCATGCCTTCAGACATGTGATATGACTAGAATGATTTAGATTTTCCTTCTCAATAATCATGTTAAAATTCAAGGTCTTCAGGAAGAACAAAGGCTTATTATCAAAAAGGACACATGTAATGGGAAAAATGCTGCATGCATAAATGGATGGGATGGGGCTGGATCAATTTACATAATTACTGATAATAGCTAACAATTGTATTAAAGTTATTAAAAAAGTTAAAATTAAAGTTTTCAAAGTGCTTCACAAATATTTCCTCATTTCATTTTCAGAACAATCAGTAGAGGGAGATGCTATTATTATCCCTATTGTACCAATGAAAAAAATTGAGATAGCAGTTACGTACCTTGCCGGGGTCACATAACTAAGAAGGATCTAAGTTTGGATTTAAATTTAGTTCTTCTTGATTATAAGGCCAGCACTCTAGCTACTATACCAAATTAATGTAATATCTAGAATATGAAGGAAATATAAACATAATTATCTTTTAAAGAAGTCAATTGTTTCCAAGTATAGTATGAAGCATTAAACATCTCAGCTATTTAATATTGGCTAAAAATAGAAAATAATTCATTAAGACAGACTAGATAAGCAAGACCCCAAAGTCACAAGATAGAGCATTCCATGTTTTATAAACCCAAGTATTTAAGTCATAAGGGGGATAGTTTATTTGCTGATAGCAAAATTAGAAAGAAGATTGACAGATATATACTTAGATGAATACATTATGTTGTATAACTCAAAAAGCTCACAATAAGCTCAGTCATCGCAGAAGTGGCCAGCTCTTCTTTGAGAACCTATTTGGGTTTTCCTTGGCAAAGATACTACAGTGGTTTGCCATTTACTTCTCTAGATCTTTATACACATGAGAAAATAGGAAAATAGAGCTAAGTAACTTGTCTAGGATCACACAGGTAATAAGGATGTAAGGATAGATTTGTACTCAGGAAGATAAGTCTTTCTGACTTCAGACCTGGCATTCTATGAAGTGTTATCACCTAGCTGCAAATACACTTGTAACCTAAATATAAAAGGTATAACCTCATATATGGTTTCATTGTGCATATGCACTTCTGTAAAGATGCACATATTTATCTATATACCTATGTACACACATATGAATACGCACATATATCAGACATGCCTGCATGCATGTGCACACATATGCACACATATTTGGGACATAGACATCTATTTGTATATATGCACACTAGCATGCACATAAGTATATGTGTACATACACATACATGAAACAATATACATGTATATATAAATGCATAGTACACATATACATACACTAACATTTTTGTGTGCACATGAATACATACATGTGTATATACATATATATGAAAATTTCACGATAGTAGGTCGATATATTTGGTGATTAATTCTGGGGTGAAGAAAAGTGTGTGCCCAAGGAGGAAAGATTTTCTCTATTGCTTCCCACATACAGGGTTTCACCTCTGTGAATTCAAGAAGAATTCAAGAATTCAAATTGAATATCATCAGTTGTATGAATCAGGCCTTTAAATATGTGAAATATTTGAATTTCAATATTTCTTCTAAATTCAGGTCATGGCCTCCCCCAGGGAGATAGTAAGAGCATCTGTGTTCGGCTTGTTTTGAGAGTCAAGGGAAATAAAGAATGCAAAGTGCTATGACCACCGGGATGATTCTTTGAGTTAGCATAAGCAAATGGATTTTAAATCTATTATGTCATGGCTTCCAACCTCAAATTGGGACATAGGAGCTAAAAGTATCACTGTTCCCATGCAATACCTGAGGAAAGAGACTCAGAGAGGTTCAAGGATTTGCCAAAAAAGGGTCTGAGCTGAGATTCAAATCCAATACTTATCATGGCACATGCTTCTTGTCACATGAACCTACAAGAAAAGGTACATAATGAAACCAGGATACACCTTTTCATTCCTTCATTTTCTCTTCCCTCTGCTCCAGAAATGGCAATGGTCATTTTATAGCAAATACTCCTTTAGAAATAAAACCCCAAGATCAGTCCAGCAGATCATTGCCAGAAATCCAGAGCTCAGATCAACTCTGTTTCTCTTTCAGAACAGATCCCACTCTTGCACACAAGGTCTTAAACAGAGAAAAGATTCCACAGGAGTAGAAGGAGAAACTGAGGAGCCCAGCAGCCTCCTCTTTCACTTATATTCTCCTCCTCTTTCCCAAATTGAGGACAGTTGCTATTTGCAGAATCTCAGAGTTATAAGAAAATTTGGAGTCTAATGAGGCTTTTAGAATAAATAATAAAAGGCTTTGAAAAACATTTGTGGAGTGAAATTGATGCCAGACAAAAAAACTACTCCAAATTGGCTATGGGCTTTAATTCCACTCTCTGTGTCCTGTAAAAAAGCATCAATTTAGCTGGACAAAGAGGCTGTTTCAGAAATTGGAGTGAATGTGGAAGTCTAGCTAAATTCCTTGGGAAGAGATGACATGGGGTGGGGAGGAGAGGACTAGGTTTTGGCCTTGGGTAGGTGTCTACCATCACTCCTTTGACTGGAGAATAACCTTCTAGTTTTAAAGGATTAGAGCATATTGGACTTTTCATTTTCCTATCAGTGCCCTTGAATCATATTCTTGAAACAATAGCAGGTCCCAACTTCCTGTCTAAATGATGCTTTAGATTGTGAATTCCCTAAGGAAGGCACTGTCTTTTGCCTTTTTTGTATCCCCAGCTTATAGCACAGTGCCTGCCACAGAATAGTAGCTTAATATATGCTAATTGACTGGATGAATAAAGGGTCGTCAAAAATCAAAAAAGTGTCAAGGACAGAATAGACTCATGACTTTTCAGGGAAACCAGAAAAGAGTATACACCATACTTAAGGATAAGTTCTTGAGAATCTCAAGAATTGGAGCAAAGGACTTCCAGAAACCAGGAATATGAATCACTCCTTTGCTATGTGTGCTACTTAAATTTGAGTCTATTTTTTAACTAATTCTTTTTAAAAATCATTGAATGCTAGCTGGCTAAACAATTTCCAAGTAATAATGTTGGGAGGAGGCAGGCATGGAAGTGGAGGTTTGAGTCAAAGGCTCAGGAACAAGTCCCTGCCTAGCCCCTCTGCCTGCTGCTCTCTCATGGAGAGCAGGCAACTGGGGTACAGCTGGTGCCAATGGGTCCATTAGGCTGCCCAGCATCCTGCTCTCAGGTACACCAGCGATTGAAAAGACCACGCTAGGTAAAGAACTTGCATCAAGAACAGGTCTGACATATGTTGATGTGGGCAAATTAGCACGAGTAGGACAGATTTATGATGGTGTTGATGAAGAATATGAGTGTCCCATTTTGGATGAAGACAGAGAAGTTGATGAATTAGAAAATGAAATGAAAGATGGTAGAATTATAGTTGATTTCCATGGCTATGACTTCTTCCCAGAACTGTGGTTTCATAGCATTTTTGTGCTTCAAAATTCTGTATTATATATGAGACTTGAAAAGAGGGGATACAGTGTAAAGAAACTACAGAACAATATTCAATGTGCAATTTTTCATATTCTTTATGAAGAAGTCATGGCCTCCTACAACTATGAAATAGTACACTGGCTGCCCAACAATATACTAGAAGAACTCGAGAATAATTTAGATCAGTTAATGAAGCGAATTGAGTAGTGGATAAAAGATAACAATTGAACCCTGGGAGCAAAATTTTCAAGGTTTTCCACATGATGGTTAAAGAATTTCTTGATGATTTGTCATTCCCCATGCAGTAGAAATTAAGACAACATGCCAAATTTTACCATCCAGGATTGCGTTGTAGAAGTATCAGGTGGACAATATATAAATTTAAGTTAACTGAATTAATTTTTTTTCTCCATGAGAAAAACTGAAACCTCCCAAATACAGTAAGTAAGATATTAAGAACTTTTTAAGTTTAGGAATATTCAGTATTCTCATTTATTTTGATTAACTGCTAAAGAAAAAGAACATTTGAGAAAATACATCAAAATCTTCAATATTTTACATGAAAAAGAAAATGAAGTCTAGGAAAAACTACTGACATAAGAGTCTAAGAATAAAAAAAAGAAGAAACCACTTCTGATGTCTCAATGCTAACTCTAGAACATTAGTTTTGGGACCCTTAGTACATGTTAGGGACACAAAGACAAAAATAAAGTCAGATCCTGCCATATTGGAAAGTGTCTACCAGTGAAATGTATTATGATTTATAAAGTTCATGGGATTAAAGTTAATGGGATTGTAGTGGGGGGATAGTGACTGTTGAGAAGATGGTTTGGAAGTAAAGGGAACATAATTGGATCTAAAATGCCATAATAGGCCATATAAGACACAGATACTAGTTAGTATATTGAGGCACCAGGGTATAGAGCTTAAAGGGTAAGATCAATTACCATGAGAAAACAACAAGAAAACCAGTTAGATAAGGCCATAGCTTGTAGGAAAGGGAGTAAGAAGGAAGGAAAGGCATGTTGGTGGCAAGTCAGGTTAACACATCAGAAGATGTAGTGTCTTCTGCAAAGAACAGCAAGTAAGCTAGTTTCAGGATCGGTATTTGGAGAATAGATACATGGAAGGATCATTCTCAAATATTTAATAAGTACCAATTATCCTAAGTGCTGGACATTGGGGGGAAAATATTAACAGTCTGATAGAGAAGACAACATGTCAACAACTACATAAAACATATTTCATCCAGGAGAAATTGGAGATTATCAATGAAGAGAAGGCATTAGAATTAAGAGGGGCTGGGAAAAGCTCCTTATAAAAAGGGATTTTGAGCTAAGACCTGAAAGGAAGCTGGAGAAAGAAGCCAGGAGGCAGATAAGAGAAGGGAAAGCATTGCACATGTGAGAGATAGCCCTTAGTTGGGAGTTGGAATGTCTTGTTCAAGGAATGGTAAGTAGGCAAGTGGCACTACTTGGAGAGAACATACTTAATAAGAACATTCTCAAAAATTCCTTGGCCTATGCTGGTCTAACAAAAGAACTGAGGCCCACACTCATGCCTCAGTGAGGCATTGAAAAAATTTAGGAGAGGGCTAGGGACAAGGACTAGATCTGTCATTTCATTGGTATAAGGATCACTTGCAAGAGAAAATTCCTAATCCCCAAACTGGTGGGCATCTTCTCTCTAATTTACAGACATGAAGAGTTGTTCATGGTGCTGAGAGGCTCATCTGGCTGTTATGTGTCAGAAGTAAAACTTTACCAGAGTCTCTATGGTTGTGCCCCTAGCTCTCCATCCACTATACTAGGCTGCTTCTTTGGTAGAGGGAAGTTACCATAACTGAGGTTAATTTGACTATAGGAAAGTGAACAAAAACATTTTCCTAGGCAGTGTACTGACTGGATCACTCCAACTTGACAAAATAAAACCACATAGGGTCTCCTACATAGGGAGAAAGGGAGGAAGCCAAGCCAAGAAGCATTTATTAATCATTTAATTTATGTCAGGCTCTGTGTTAAATGCTGTAAATACAAAAAAAGGCAAAAAATCCCCCACAAAAGCAAACAAAAAAAACAGTACCTGATCTGAAGTTTGCAGAGAAAAAGGTTATGAGTGGGGATTCTGGAAGCCCATAGGACCATCATTTTAGATATGGAAGGGATTCTACAGGTTATTGATTCCAATCCCATCATTTTAGAATTTGAGGAAACTGTCACTGGGCTACGTAAAGGGACTTGCCTAGGATTACACAGCTAGTAAGAGTCTGAGGCAGGATTTGAATTCCTCTTGATTCTAAGGCCTGCTCTATCCACTGTACCACTGAGAGAGAAGGACAAGTTAACGAGTGTGTCCCACAAGACAGAGAGGCCAATGTTTTTCCATTCCCAAATATTTCTCACTCTTTTGAAGCTCACAGGGTCTCAAGGAGTAACAGAAGGACTCAGCTGTATTTAATTTTGATGTAATGTGACAGACATCAAATGGGCAAAATTTAAGAAGAAATTTGAGCTGGGCACAACGTGGAGATGCACTTGGTGAGTGGGTGGGGCTGCCATTTTACTTGAGCATGAAATCATGGAGATGGAAGGGACCACTGAGGTCTCATCACCTTAATTTTATCTTAAAAAGTGTTCTCAGTCTCACATCCCTGTCAGAGAAGCCTGTTGTGAAGAGAAGCTTCTTCCAGAGTACAGAATCCTTCTCTGCATGTGCATAATCATACTCTTATTTATATGTTCAGTAATTTCCCGGAGAGCACACCTGCTCTTGACAGGAGTTTCCCCCGATAGCAGAAAAATCTGTTATCACTTACAGATCCAAACCACTGCCTCCCAAGACTTGAACTTCAGAAGAATAAAATCACAAAAATAGAAATGATGTCTTCTTGATATTGAACTTCCTTTTCCTATCAGTCTTTTGGAGATGACTGAAAGTGCATAAACCCTGTTTCAATAGATAACTTCTTTCTGCAACTATCAAATCCTTCCAATAACAGAATAAAGTCTAACCAAGCGGATCAAAAGAAAGGGTTTTAAGGAAGTCAGATGCCAGAAGTAGATAGGTAGTTAATAAAATGATTTCTGAGAATAGAATTTGGATCTCTGGACTACAAATAGGAAGGATAAACTCTTGTCCAGGCATAGAGGGCACTAGACTAGGGCTGGGGAAGATGTATTTGCCTAGTTTTTTCAATTGAATGAAAAGGACTTTAAACAGAAAGGAGAGATGGAGAAAACTAAGGCAGATATCCAAATAGCAATAATTTTGGGGGGAGAAATCCAAATAGATATCCAGAAATCCAGATAGATATCCAGAAATTTGGAGAAATCCAGATAGATACCAGAAATTTGGAGGAGACAATAATCTAGGAAGACAGGAATAAAATCCAAGATGTCAAATGTCACATCTGAGTAAAGCTAAGCTGCTGACTCTAATGAAAGGGGGCCAATTTGATTCTAAGTATCACTGGAATTTCATGGGATCACCATGACTTTACTATGACTTATGGTTCTGATGTAGCTTATACAAAAGGAAAGGGATAGACTTGGGTGATGAAAGGGACAAATTATCATGAATAGTAATAAGATATAGTCATGTGAAGAATCCAGAATCAAGAGAGGGGAAACATGGAAATATTTTGAATGAAGATTAATAGATACAAAAATAGAAGTAAGATAATCATTTGAGTGATTTTGAAGTACTACAGGTCACTTTGTTAAGAAAAAAAGGAAGAAGATCATGAGACTGGCAGTAGGACATGATGTAGCAATAATTTGGATATGTAATAGAGGTTTCTCTCTGCCAAAGCAAGAGAAATTAATAACTTATTTTTATCTAAGTGATAGTTTTATCCTTCAAAAAATAGAGAAAATAACACGAAAATATAGTCATAATCATAGGAGTATTGATTTCAAACAGAAATTGACCTTGAAGACTATCAAGTTCAACCTGATCATTTTTTAGGCCCACAGAGAATCCCAGTGACTTGTCCAAGATCATACATCTAAAAAAAATCAGGGGGAAGGATTTGAACCTGAAGCTTCCTGGCTCCTATACTTTCTATTATGATCACATTACTTCTCAATGTTATTTGTCCTTCATTTCTAAGAGGGCCAATGACATCATGGTGTGGTATCTTGACTTATGCATGGAATTGATTTAAGTGAGGCAGAGTTGTACCAAGTTGTAAGTAAGTTTCTGTCTTTCGGAGTCATCAAAGTCTAGTGGCAAGACGCAAGTCGGGATGAATATCAATGACCCAAGATGCAGTGGATGGCTTGGTGCTTTAGATGACTGAGCAAGCTCTAAGCGCTCCTTAGCACCTGCTTCAGTTGCCTTCTTGTTAATTGGAATAAGTTGTTCTCATCCATCAGAAGAAGTCTTTGCATGCTTGGGGTTGACATCTCCTTAATTAAATGGTGGATTTGAAGCCTGTAGGTTACACTGAAGAGCTTACATTGCCTCCTAGTAGTTGTATAAATAACAACTAGGTGGTTCACTGGATAGAGTATTAGACTTGGAATCCAGAATACCTGAAACCAAATTTTCAGGATTTGTATGGATGATGGCATTTGAGTTGAATGTTGAAGGAAATCACTGATTCCAAGAGCTGGAAACCAGGTAAGGAAAAAGAAAATACCAAGTATGAGGAACAGTCATTGAAAAGGCACAGAGATTGCACATCAAAAATTACTTTTTAAGGAAAAGCAAGTTGCCCAGTTTGACTGGATTGTAAAATGTGTGGAGGTATGTAATATATAGGATTATAGGAAAGGCAGGAAAGAGGTAAGTTGGAAGGATCTTTGAGAGTCAAAAAGAGTGGTATATATTTGATTCTAGATGTAATAGGTTACTAATGGAGCTCATTAAGTATGAAGATTAACTAGATGCTTTATTAAAATAATTTTGACAGTTATAAAGAAGATAGATTGGATTGAGAGAGATTTGAGGCAGGGAGACTATACTCCAAGGATCAGGAAAACACTGTGCAAAAATACAGTCTTAGGGGTTGTAATATCATGGAGAGAGAAGAACTATAAGACCCTTTTAGTTGGAATAGATACTATATGAGATAAAGTCAAATGTAGTCAATTTGGAAAGGTAGATCTTTTCCCCTCTACTAGACAGTGAGCTCTCTGAGGACAAGCACCTCATACCAACTTTGTATCTTGCCAAGGACTCAAATAACCATCTCTGAACATAGGTAGTTAGTTGATACTGTTGGATCAATGAATGAATATTATTCAACTACTCAATTTGATCTTTGGCCTCATATATTTGAGTTCTTTCCAAAAATATAGGTTGAAATCTGTCTATCCCTGCTCAACGCCTGCCACTCTCATCCTAGTTATTCCAAAGGTTGATTATGAAAGGTCCACACAACTTGTTTGAGGACTTCCTTATTTTCTTCTGAATGACCAGAAGGACTGAGGACTTTGGTCATACACCTTGATATTACCATGTGACCAGCTCTAATGTAAATGAAAGTTGTTTGATTAGGGGAAGTTTGATTGTAGGAAGGCAAAGATCTTCCCTGGGTATTAGTAGGCTTCAGATGGAGCCCATTAAGGGAAGCTTGATTAGGGGAGTCTTGTTTTGTAGGAAGGACCACATCTTTTGTTAATTTCTACTGAGGCACTGGGTCACAAGGGTCGTGATGCCCTCTGGCTCAGAAGAGTATATAAATACTCTGAGGTGAGGTTTTACTTTAGAGGCTTACTCTTTGGAGAAGGTTCCTGTGCTAGATCAAACTCTAGTTAGTCCATAAGGAGACTCCCTCCCTGGCTTTGAAAACCTAGATGCTTCTCTCTCTGGTAACTATATATGTATGTAATATTCAGACAGTTGAATCTGTCTGTTGATCTGGGATGTATGCATTGCTTATGGTCAGATAGTCAGAAACCCTGTTTTCTGGTCTTTATTTCTCTGCTTGTGATTTCTCTGTTGATATATGTGATTAAAGAAGATTGTTGACCCCTCAAAAGTTGCTTTCCTTTTAGATAAGAAGATCTAAGAACCTGTGCTAGCAGACCATCCTGAATACATCGAGTGCTTGCTACTACACCAGCCCATACTTTCTATGTGCAATGAAATTCTTTGATGGTATCTTTACTACTATTTTTCTTTACAATTTCTTCTTGCATGTATATTGCAGACTGTTTACAACTATCATCCATTGCTCTTTGTATGACACTCATCTTTGGTAGTGTTCCATGTCCTATTGGAATACAACATCAGTAAAATGCTTGCATTAAAAAAGATTGACCTTTTCTATTATGAGAAATATATAGGCAACAAAACAGCATTCCATTTTCCTGAAAGAAATCCAGCCTACTCTCTGCTTTCTTACCAACTCTAGACCTAGCTCAATGTCTATCTGAATTATCTGTCCTGAATACACATACAATTAGCCAAGGTCTTTAGAGGATATATTCAATTTTATGTCAAAATCTGTACTTTGGATAGTCTTCGTTCATTTTGTCTTTCCTGTATAGATGGATAGGTGAACTTCCTTTGAATGATTACATATCTCTTCCAGGAGGCTTAGCAATGTCTTGAGGCTTGCTGCAATCTATACAATATTATTCATAAACTGCATGTTATAAGGAACTCACAATTCATTGAGAATTCCTCCTAAACCTTGACTCAATGCTATTTCTCCTCTACTCTGTGGCAGATACTCTAAGTGAGCATACATCTGCTTATGCCATAATTGAAGTTTATTATTGGAAGGTCATTGAGTAGTTTTATTTTTCTTTTTACATTTTCTAAGTTATCTTGAATGATATTGATGTAGGAATAGGAGATACCCTGTAGTTAGAGTTTGTAAGGCAATGTTTTGTTCTACTAAGATAAACACTCTTTTGTAATCAACAAAGAGTAAAAACAATGCAATATTATGTCCTCTATATCATTCAGTCAGTTGTGAGAAGGTAAAAGATGTCAATGAAATGCTATTTTCCTCCTGTTAATATCCTCACTGAAGTTGCTCTCAGGTCACCCTGCTCCTCTTTTTAGGATGAACCTCATTCATATAGAATCATTCATGTTTTCTCAGTCACCATTTTTATTGATATCAACATCTGACTTTTTTCTGGGTCTGACATTTTTGAATACTTGAGATATCTTGGAAATCAATCCCTCAATGACATCAAAATTGTGCTGCATTTAGCATGGTTCTCCTCTTTCCCTCTGTGTTTTGTCGAAATGACTGCTCTTCCTGATCTTTGTTCTCTTTAATACTATCCCCATTTCAATTAATTAATTAACATTTATTAAGCACTTACTATGTCCCAGGCACTGTGCTAAGTTCTGGGCATGCAAAAAAGCAAAAAGGACATGCATTGACTTCAAAGAGTTTGCAGTAAAAATGAGGAGACAAAATTCCATCAAATATATACAAAATAACTATCCACAGGATTAATAGAAAGTAGTTAATGGAGGAAAAAAAGCTCTAAAAAAGAAAAAATTAAAAGAGACTTGGGAATGTTTCCAATAAGAGATTTCAATTGGAATTTTAAGATGACAGAAAGGTCAGTAGTTGGAGCAGACGATGGGGAGCATTCCAGGAATGGGGACCAATGAGAGAAAATGCTTGGAGTCAAGAGATGGAGAGTGCTATCTGTGGAACAGTCAAGTAAACTTCACTGGGTCAAAACATATGTGTCAGGAAATGAAGTATAGGAAGACAGGAATGGTAAGAGGAGGATAGGTTATGAAGTGTTTTAAATGCCAAAGAGAGCATTTTGTATTTGCTCCTGGAAGCAATGGTATGTAAAATTTTCAGCTGTATCCATGGTGTCCATGTTATATATGTAAGCATATAACTACAGATATATTAATAGATTTAAAAAATTTAGGATTTTGCCCTGATACACTTTTTTCCTCAAAATATGAGAAGTTTCAGGGAATGTAACTGCTCATGAGAGATTACAATGTTTGCTGTGGTCATTACAAAGATCCTGGTACTTAGAGCCCAGAAGAGAGCTAAAGCTGAGGTGAACTTGATAAATCTACAAAAGTTGCGAAGGATTTCTAGGAATCAGGTGCCTTACCTTTACAAAAAAGCTGAACTAGGTTCCTTCTCATCTTTTTTTCTTTCTCTCTGGGAACAACCATGTTCATTATTTAACTGCCTTTATTTTTGATTGTTTTGCTGTTTTTTCCATTTCTATTGTTGTAGTTATTGTGTGTATTGCTTTCCTGGTTGGCTTATTTTGCTCTATACCAATTCATATAATTTCCCTATGCTTTTTTATTCACTTTATTCATCATTTCTTATAGCAGAGTTATATTCTATTATCTCTCTATACCACAACTTGTTCAGTCATTTCCCAATCAATGGGCATCTACTTCATTTCCATTGTTTACTACAAAAATATTGCTATAAACATTTTATTGCATGTAGACTTGTCTTTTTGTCAATAAAGTATGAAGCTAATGGTGCCTCCAGGTTAAAGGAAATTGGCATTGGAATAACTTTTTCTTACTTCTATGCATTCTCCAACTTTTCTCTAATTAGCATATTATTAATGATTTCCTTATAGCATCCTGATGTATTTTTTGACTTGCTTTTATTTTTTACCTGCTGCTGAGGACCACACAAATCACAGAATTTCAGAGAGCATTCTGGAAAGAAATGGGGGCAATGTTGCACTGGGGTAATTCACATACCAGCTCTAATGCTTCCTACGTGTGTCCTTGTCTCTTAATCTCAGTTTCTTCTTCTGTGAGAATCTCAAACTACAGAATGTGTTAGGTCTCCTGCCTCCTAGATCAATACTCCCTCCTCTCAATCATATTTTGGCTAGTTGTTGTTAAGAAGGGAAAGAGAGGAATTAGTTAACATCTGACTTTGAATTTAGCACCAAAAGCATCTCTCAATTAAAACATTAAAATTAAATTTAAAAATCACATTTTCTCCAAATAGCTAGACTTTTATTGCTCAGATCTTCAAGGTAGACATTTTCAATGTAAAATGCTGAATGGCTAGCCCTGTGGGTTTGTGTATTCAGTACTTGATCTGATCATTGAAAACAAAGAGTCTTAATCCATTGGTAGATTGAATTGGGCATGAGGGAATGAAAATTTCTATGGTTTAAGCAGAGTGTAACACTCTAAAAGCAAAGAGTAATGTGACCTTTCAGAATTTTTTTTCATTGATTCAAGTATATCCTTAAAAGACTAGTGAAATAGCTTTTCAAAAATAAAGAAAAAAATGCTCCCACTCAGTTCCATTTATTAAATCTCCCCAGAAATCATGAACCTAAGGTTTCTGACATTGGGCTTTGCCTCACTTCTCCCTGTCTGTTCTCCATCAGTGGAGGCTCATTTCAGGAAACCCAGCTCAACCATGTGGCCTTCTTGTCTCACAAAAAAAAGAAAAATTATACATTCTGTGCACCAACACATCCAGTAGTTTTTTCAGTATTTATTGATTTTAACAATTTAATACATAAAATATACCAGAGTAAACTGAAATACTCTCTTGCTGAGGAGTAAGATTCTAAAATATTCTTCATTACTTTCTCCTTAATTGTATTTTTTTATTCTGTAATTTTTTACTATATCCCTGTAGGGAATGGTGTTGTGTAGAAATCCTTCAATGATGCAATTACAAGTTATTTATAAGTTAAAGTCTTATAGAGCTGTCTAGGAAATTGAGAGATAAAGTAACTTTTCCAGAGCCATATATCCAATATGTGTTAGTGGTAGAACTAGAACACAGGCCTTTTTGACTACCAGGCTTGTCCTCAGTCTGCTTTTCTACTGTTCTTTTTAATCGAAGATGAATGGTGCAAATTCTCTTATTCCTGAATTGGGTCAAACTCATCCAATTCAAGATATGGAGTTATGCGATAGAATTGTGATTTTTGTCAGCCTAAGGAACTCTTAGTATCAAAGTTGCCTTAATAGATAGGCAGACATTGTCTCTGCTCTCCAATCATCATCCACAGAACTGCCCAAATGATTTTCTTAAAGTGTAGGTCTGATTATGTTACTGTCCTGCTCAATAGATTCTGTGTCCATTTCTCTGCAGGTTAGAAGATAAGCTCAGTTGTATACTGTTTAGCTTTCAAAGTTTCTCATATCCTCGAGATACTTACCTTTCTGAAGTAATTATGTGGTGCTTCTCTTCCTATACATTATGGTGATTCAGCAAGATTTGACGATGTGCTCATAATGCTCCATCTCTCATCTCCATGCTTTTCCATTGACTAGCGAGCTCCTGTTCTAGAATATACTTCCATTTCATCTCTGCCTCTTAGAAATGGATGTTTTCCTTAAAACTTTGAATTAAGACTTTCTCTAGTGCCTTTTCCTACTAGTATCCATCCCACAAAAATACATTATATGTATGATGGGGGGCATCTGAATGAGCAATGAGGAAGCTTAGGGTCACCATTCTTGATTCTAGTTGACCCCATGGAAGCTTTTCTTTTCACAAGGGCCCATTCTGGTCATCTGTGACTATTTCTTTAAGGGCATGAAATTTTAGAATGCTCAGATGGTGCATAAAAGTCAATGAACTACTTGTTCCTTTTTTTCTTTCTAACTGCCCAGAGGACAGGTCAGTTTTGAGCTATTCTTTTGCTCCTATATATTTTCAGAACTGAGTAGTACAGGGGCAACTTGAACTAATCCTTCAATTCCGGTCTTCATGTGGCATTGATCACATGCCTTGTCTGGGTAGTCCTGGACATGAATTTGGGCAACTTCTTTTGTTGTTTCATTTCCTGAGGCATGATATGGACATGTCCAGGTTTGGAAATATCCTTGTGAATTCAAGAAGTCCAAAGTTCTGTGAATCTAGTGGTGACAGTGGTGAAATGTATTAGTATGGCAAGGAAAGCTCCTACAACAGAGAGGACAGCCACTGACGGAAGAGTTGGGTCAAACCTAGCCATGTTTCCAGCAGACATGTATCAGGGATTATTTGTAGAGTGAGGAGCTGAGGTGAAATGCAGAATGCCTAATCAGTGGTGCTGAAAACCATTTTTACCTTCCATGAGATATAAGTATTAAATATGTCTGATTCCAGCAGTACTTAAAAGTTCTTACTGAATCACGTTCTCTTAATATGCACTTGTGGATCTTTTATAATTAGCATTGATTGTGTGTGGAGGAATAAATTACCTGTCTTATTCATAATTCACATTGTACACTAAATTCTCTTTTCTACACCCTTTTCCATGGGCACTAGGTGGAGGGATTTAATGAGCAAATGAGTATAAGAAAAGGGAGGTGACTCCTGTCATCAGAGTCAGGCTCCCCTAAGACTGAACCTAATCTAACAGCATATGTGGGTTCAGAGAAGAAAAATGGTGAGTGCCCAGCCCCTAAGGTGAATAAATACTGGTTCCTCAAGATTCAAAGGACATTTAAAAATATAGAATAATAAGATCTCAAATTGAAAGTTTAAAGGAAATGTAGAGGCCATTGAGTTAACTTACACCATTTTACAGATGAGAAAACTGAGGTACAGAGAAGTTGAGTCTTGCTCCTCTCCCCTCCCCCCATTAAAATTTGTTGCTAGATGTTGCCTTAGCAACATCTCTCACCCTTATCTCTTCTGACACTGACCTTTTCAGTCTTGTTACTTCTTATTCACCCTCTCCAGAACTTTATGAGTTCTGGACTCCTTGCTATTCCATATGTCAGACAACACTCTCCAACTCCCAACTCTTGGCATTTCACATGGATTTTCTAGATTCTTCAAATCTCAGTTAAAATTTCACCTTCTAGAAACATTCCCTGGTTCCCCTCAACAGTAATGTTTCCGCTCTGAAACTACCACAAATTCATTCTCCTGATGTCTTGTTTGTATATGGTTATTCACAAATTGTCTCCTCCATTAGAGTTCCCTGAAAGCAGAGACTTTTTTGGACTTTCTTTGTAGCTGCAGAATGTAGGACAGTGTCTGGCATCCTTAATATAAGCTTGCTAATGACTTGCTCAGGATCACATAGGCTTACATATCTATGTAGATATAGATACACAGTAACACTGTATATCTGTATAAAACAGAGGATTATATATACTTTTTCATATGTAGGCATACAGCCTTTGTTTTATATAATATATATGTGTATTACATGTGTATATGTATTATATATTTGTATACGTATTATATGCGTATATGTATTATATATGTATTATATATTTGTATATGTATTATATGTGTATATGTATACATCTATTGTTGTTCATTCATATAGTTCTGTCCAATTCTTCGTGACCTCATGAACCATAGCAAACTAATACTGTCCATGGGCTTTTCTTGGCAAAAATATTAGAGTGGTTTGCCATTTCCTTCTCCAGTGGATTCAGTTACTTGTTTAGGGTCACACAGCTAGTAAATGTTCGAGTGTAGATTTGAACTCAAGTCTTTCTGACTCTAGGTCTATCCACTGAGCCACCTGGCTGTCTTATTTTATACACACACACAGAGTTTCATATATATATTCATATATACATACACACATAAATTCATAATTTCATATAAACACATATGTATCCATATCCATATGTACTTTATTTCACCTGGTAAAAAGGAAGGTAAGGGGAAGTTTCATTCTTATCTTTTTTATTCATAGAAACTAGCATGGTAGCTGACATATGACAGATACTCAATAAATATTTGCTCAATAGTTGCTTGACTCAGCAGCTTTACCCTGGTCAAACTGTTAGTAAGAATCAGGAGTAAAGCTTGAATCCAGGTCTTACTGTGTTTGAAGCCAGCACTCAATCCAATATGGCATAGTGGGTCAATTTAATTTCAACCTTGGTAAACAATTGATATTTGAACTTAGAAATTCCATAGTTGGAACTGAAGGATGTTATGTTTGCCAGAACTCAGGCTGTAGGAGACTTGTTGTCCTATCAGCATGTGGACCACACATTAAAAATTAGTGAGCAATGATCTAACTACATAAATACATATTACCTTCCCTTCCCTGCACTGCTCCTTTTCCTCATTATAAAAGATTTAAACTCTCAGGAGGGAAAGAAAATCTTCCCCAGTTGCTGAGGGAAATAAGAGACTAATTAAAGTCTTTCATATCTGCATAAGAATTCATTTGCACACACATACATACACAAACCTGAGATTTAATAAATTGAGTATTGGACTTGGAGTCAGAAAGACTTGGGCTCAAATACCACATCTGCATGTACCAAATGTAGCAAGTCACTTACCAGAGCTTCAGTTTCTTTAGCTGTAAAATGAAGGAGCTGAAATATACAACATCTCTGTTATCTTCTAGCAGGAATAGTAACACTGGGACAGACATATTGTAACTTTACATGAATCTCTTTCATTTGCTTGGTTGGTTTGCTCACTTGACAGGATTTGTAACAATTTGTCTCCTCTATCCAACTCTCCTTTCTATTACTGTCTACCTCCTGGCTAATGCAAAATCTAGTGGCAAGATTCATTCCTCATTTGCTTCTCATGATTAGGAAAAGAAAGAGGGAAGGGAACACGCATTTAGTAAGCCCCTACCATGAGTCAAACACTGTGTTACGTGTGGTGCAATTATTATCTTACTTCATCCTCACAACTCTGTTAGGCTGGTGCTATTTTATAGTTGATGAAACAGAGTCAGCCAAAAGTTAAGGGATTTGTCCACAGTCACCCAGCTAGTAAATGTCTGAGACTGGATTTGAATTCAGGTCTTCCTGACTCCAAACCGGGTGATCAGTCTTCTATACCACCTAGTTGCCTGAAGAGGGGAAGCTCTATCAGATACCAGTAAACTAGATTCAGATGAACCTGGAATTAAATCCAGAAGTGAGTCTGCTTTCTTAAGATGCAAAGAATAGAACCTTTAAGCTTCTTCGATTCAGTAAATATCAACTCGTAAACTCTCAGTAAGGCACTGTTTTAGTTTCTGGAGTCCAGTGATGAGGGCAGAAATGGCATAGTCCCAACGTGCATGGGGCTGATGTTCTTTCTAGGAGAGGGATAGAATCATAGATTATGATGACCCCTTTAGACATCCAACTATTTCATTTTGTAGATAGGGAGGCAGAAACCCAGAAGTGTGAAAGGACCTGTCCATGGCCATTTATGGAGCAAGTCAAGCAATTGGGATTAGAATGCTAATCCATTGATTCCAAACCTATTGGATTTTCCATCATACTACACTTAGCAGTGCAATGTGACTAAGAACTATTTGCAGCTGTTTGGTGGATTATGTCATTTTTGTTGAGTTCTTTAACCTATAGATTCTGAATAAAAGATTATGGAATGAATGAATGAATGAAGCCCCAGTGAGATCACTTAAATAAGTGTTTTGTGAACTTTGAAGTTCTACTTAAATATCCACGAATATTATTGTTACTATTATTATTTTTATCCCTGACCCTAATGTTGGCTCAGATACTCCAAATGGGAGTATATGGGTAACTATGCTTGTGCACACTCCCCTCTGCACCATACTACCTTTCCCTAATGTTGTCTCTCAGTGTCTCCACTCATTTGTCAAGAACTGGGCTACCAGGGGAACTCAAACACTCTCAGGCTGCTTCCTGGCACTGTTTTAACCAGGGTGCCTCTTACCTGCAAGAAGGAAGAACAAGGCAGTTGGGGATGGGTGAGAGAGGGTGGCTTGGTTATATCCCTGCATACCTATTCCTGAGGTTACACTGTACACATACTCTTAAGGGAACATTATTCAACACGGGAGGTGGGAGGGAGCAAGAAACCAAGCCTTTTTTTTGTTACATTTCTCCATTCTCTGAGAAGTTTTCTAACTTTCCCCAGGTGGAAAAAAGAGCTACTTCAAAGACATTGATTAATGCCCCCCTCTGTCTGATTTGCGTGCACTTTCTGTGATTTATGATTCTCAATTTGCCTAAGCTAAATTATTGAATTTTTGTCCATTTTACCTATATGGAAGCAGTGCGTGGTGAAATTGGCTTCATTTCTGTAATGACTGGTCCAATTGGTGCCATGTATCAGCTTAGCTCTGGAGGGCTCCATGGAAACGGGGCAAACTTCCTGTCAGATGCCTCTTTCTTTTTCATGTTGGGCAAGTGACAGATAGTTTTCTGTGGGAATAGCCTCAGTCCTCCAAATGGAAGAAACTGAACCTGCTGGCCATTATCATGACCACAGCTTTTTAGTCTTGAGACTGAAAGTCACTTAGAGAGAAGTTTTTGATAGCACATTTCCTCCCTTGTTGAAACATTTACAGAATTCCACAGCTACCTCTTTTCTCTGTGCTGTTCTTTTTTCTCCCTGCTTTTCTTCACAGCATTCAAAAGTTGATAGGAATTATTTTTTTCCAAAGTGACAAGAAAGCAGAAAATAAGAACAAACTCTCCTTTTGCCAGATGTCTGGTAGACTGGCCTGTATGTTGCACTGAGGCACCTTACACTATTATCCTAGCACTCCACGTGGTTTGAAAAAGGCTACAAGCCAAGACCAAAGTGGAGGAGTGCTGGTGCATGATTTTTACTTGCAGATGATTGCGCACTCAATGTAGTCTCTGAAGCTGAGATGCAACAAATCAATTCTCTGCTGCCTGTGCTAATTTTGGCTTAATAATTAACACCAGGAAAGCACAGGTGCTCCATCACTCACCACCAGACCATTCGTATATGGAACCATCAATTACGGCAAATGGAGAAATTTTGAATGGTGTGGATAAGTTCACTTACCTTGGTAGTGTACTTCCCAGGGATGTACACATTGACAATGAAGTTGATGCACACATTGCCAGGGCTAGCTTGGTGCTTGGGAGGCTCCAAAGAAAAGTTTGGGAGAGAAGAGGTATTAGACTGGCTAACAAATTGAAGGTCTCCAAACTTGTTGTGCTGACCTCATTGATTTATGCCTGTGAAATATGGACAGTCTACCAGCTCCATGCCAGAAAATGGAATCACTTCCATTTGCACTGTCTTAGGAAGATTCTGAGGATCACCTGGCAGGATAAGATATCAGATACCAAAGTCCTTGCTCGAGCTTAACTGACAAGCATTCAAACTATGTTTTAGGGAGAACAGCTCTGAAAGGCTGGCCATGCTGTTCGAATGAAAAATGTATGCTTTCCAAAAAACTATTTTATGGAGAACTCACATGGGGCAGGTGATCACATGGTGATCATGGTCAGAAGAAGAGATACAAGAACACTCTCAAAGTCTCTCTCAAGAACTTTGGATTTGACTGTGCAACATGGGAGAGACCGGCACAGGACCACTCAGCATGACATGCCCACATCAGGATGGATGCTGTACTCTATGAGCAAAGCAGAATTGAGACAGCACAAAGTAAACTTAGCATGCTCAAATTTGGAGTATCCACCCCCAAATATTCATATGGACTATCTGCGCCCAACCTGTGATAGCACATTCCTAGCTAACGTTGGTCTGATCAGTCACAGTTGGACACAATGAAGCTTCACTTTATCATGGTGATGTCATTTTGGTCCTCTTTGAAAATGATGGACAACAATCAACCAGCAGTCCACTTGGTGCATGCTAATGAACCATTCATTCTCCGTAGGTTTTTGAGTTAAAATAAATGAAGGAAATGCACACACACACACACACACAAACACAAACACACCTGCAAAATTTTTTTGTGGGTATGTCTTTTGTCATAAGGGATGAAAAAGAAAACAGGATCTAATTGCAAGAGTAATTTTCTTTCAAGGCTTTAGAAATCTCTATGACTTTGTCAATATATAGTTTCTCTTCACTGATGCAGAGACAAATACCCTGCTGATAAATAAAGGAAGGAAAAACATTTTAAGTACTTACTATGAGCAATGGGGACCCAAACACAAAAGAGAGGCTGTCTCAGTTCTAAATAAGTTTACTAATGGAGGGGATAGTGGTAGAGGATGACATGAATAATAGTTGCTCTTCCTAAGGTCTTGATGTTAAAAAAAATCCATCACCAATGCATAGATTTGGAGCTAGAAGGAATCTCAGAAGTCATTCAGTCTAAAGTCTTCATTTGAAATTATGGGAAAATGGAGGCCCAGAGAGGTTTTATGCCTTATGTAGGGTCACATAGTTATTATGTTATACTTGTGGCTTATTTTTGTCCAAACCCCAACTTGTTCCTTTGGACCATGTGTCTTCATGAAAACTCCTACAGTTAATCTGGTAATGAGACTAACCAGAGTTGGTTTAATTGTTTGCTACAGACAAATGATCAATCATTGTGCCTGTCCTTCCAGTGTAGGAATTCCTACCAGAAATTGATTTTTGTTGAGAGGTCATCTCCATGTCATCATGAAGAGTTGGAGTAGGATGAAGAATATCTACATATCTATATATCTATATGTGTGTGTGTGTGTATCTGACAACATGGGATCATGATGGATAACTGACCTTGGTTTCAGGAAGAGGTTGATTCAAATTCCAACTTAGACATAAACTGTTTATACAACCCTTGGCTAAGTTACATACTATCTCTTTGTCCTAGGAAATTTTCTAAGGTTATAAATTGCAGGGCAAGTGATGATCTGAATTGCAAAGGGAATTGTCTCTTTGGGCATTCCTTATGCCAAACAAATGGGAGGTTCAGTAATATATATATATACATATATATAATATTATGTTATCATTATATATATAAACATGTAACACTAAACAATTTTAAACATGACAATGAAGGATCTGAAGTTTCATCCTTATCCATCTTCCCTCCAAAAACACATGATTACAAACTTCCTCCAGCTTAATAAATAGTTTTCAAGAATTCATGTTCTTTTCTTCCTTCTTTGGAGAGGTGAAGAATTATGAGAGCACAAGTGTATATAATATCAGATTCTGTTGATGTATTGGATATATTTAATGCTTTTTCCTCCCTTCTTTGTAATCTTTGTTATAAAGTTTGGATCTCTGAAATGGAGTGTAGAAAGGATATAGCTGGAAATATGTTCAATGAAAATGCAAATGAAATGAATAAAAGTGTTTTTTTTTAAAGTATGATTATCACTAAATAAACTATGACAATGAGGCACTACACACTCACTCCAGTGAGTGTGTCTTTTTGTCACAGGCACATGCTTCATTCTTGGATTTAGGCTCAAATCCTTTTCAGATTTCTAGGACCTACCAGAATTTACATTCTTTGAGCATGAACTTCAAGCACCTCAAATAACTTCTGCCTCACAACGAGCTACTTGAGCAAGACATTTGTACAAGTAGCTAAAAATGCAATGATATAAGAACTGAATTCTCCTGATTTAACATTTATTATTTTTACTATTATTGTTTATCACCACTAATTGCTGTTATGTAATTTCACTGGTGGCAATCATTAGAAAAATGGTAATTCAAATTAATTCTCCAAAATGAGCATAGGGAATAAAGAGGTAATGGGGCTTAGCGTATCCTTAATTCACCTAAGATGGAATCACTCATATGGAAGGTACTGTGGGACCTGCTTTTAGAAGACAGGGGAATTGGTATAAACACCAGTCCCCATGACACACACACACACACACACACACACACACAGTATCTATCATCTATCTACATACTTATAATATACATATATAAAACATGTAGATATGTATATGTTAACCATCAATAAATATTTGATATATGTCTATATATTATTTTAATCTATTCATATATGTAGATATATACATATGCACATTTGATAGTTACTGGTTCTTGATATTTAGAAGCTAATTAAGGTTATTTAGTCTGTAGCTAATGTTTATTTTTCAAGTACTTCTTAACCTTTCTTAAATTCTAAAAAGGATCCTTGTTAGTTTAACTTTTACCTTTCAATGACTGTCTAGTATATTGGAAAGTTCACCCAAGAATTCAGGACTCAAAAGTAAATATCCTAAATTTACATTACCTATTTGTATGTAATTTATAAATGTATTACCTCTAGGAAACGTTCAATGTAAAAGCAAAACTATGTTTGAGATGGGTAATGTGTAATGCCTAGGTTGAAGGTAGTAAGAGAAAATCCAAACTCCTCTCATTTAAATCATTGCATGGAGAATTTTAATATTTAAACACAGTATTTAATTTTTAAACATGGCAATTATTCTAATGAAATGTAAATGAATATTAAAAACTACTGAGAAGTGGGAGATACCCTCTTATCTCTAGTGGGCATCTGACACCTTTAAAAACTGAAGTGATAGGTTGTATCAGGAAGAGAGTCACCTCCAGTGGTAGGATTAAAGATAGCAAACAAAGTTAAATATTTATTTGCAAATCAGTGGTGAGCCTTCAGATTCTAGGAGATAACACATTGCCCTCAAACAAATTAAGAACATTGAATCTAAGGACATTAATCTTCCTGGCCTAAATAATGTATTGTTCATGCATAATATGAATAAGTATATCTTTGTGGATGTAGGGTTAAGTTCTTAAGTAATTCACTTCAATCCAATCCATGAAGAATTTATTAAACATCTACTATGTACAAGCCATTGCATTAGATAGTGGTGATAGAAAGACAAAACAATCATCTAAGCAAAAACAAAGGTTTCTGCCCTCAAGGAACTTATATACAACAACATTGATTTATAAAGCACTTGCTATGTTCAAGTTGGGCAACTAGGTGGCACGGTGGATAGAATAAAGGGCTTGGAATCAGGAAGACTCATCTTCATGAATTCAAATCCAGCCGCAGACACTTAACAGCTACAGCAAACCTTGTTTGCCTCATTTTCCTCATCTTTCAAATGAGCGGGAGAAAGAAATACAAAACTTACAGCATCTTTGTCAAGAAAATTCCAAATGAGGTTATACCTAAAATGACTCAACAACAAAAATGTTTAAGACATCAGAGAGATGAAAAAAAAAAAAGAACCAATCCATCTCCTTGAATTCTTCTGGGCAGCTAGGAGGTACCGTGGATAAAACATGGGGCCCGGCAAATATAGAGGACCTGAATTCTAATTTGGCCTCAGACACTTTCCAGCTGTGTGACCTTGGGCAAATAACTTAAGCTATGTCTGCCTCAGTTTTCTCATCTATAAAATAGGTATAATCATTGTGCTGACCTATTATAGTTTTTTGAGGATTGAAAAAGGTAACTATTGTAAAAATGCTTAATATGGTATCTGGGGCATTGTAAATACTATTTAAATGATAGAATTACTATTTTTACTTCTGGGTAGGTTATAACATGGTAATAACTAAGTATGGTTCATTATTTGAAGAAAGCAAGCCCAATAATAACTCAAGGAATCAGGAAAAGCATCCTTTGGGAAATAGAATATAAAGTGACCCTTGACAGAAATTAGGTATTCTAAGAGGCAGAGGTGAGAGAGATGAAGTTCTATTTTCAAAGATCCTCAATACAGTTTGGCTGCAGCTTAGTGAATTTAGTTAAAGGAAAAGAGTGAGAAATAAGGCTGGAATTGTATCCCAGAGGAGTGTGAATTCAATTACAATGATCAGACATTCCTGAGTAGGAAATGACATGGTCAAATCGATGTTTAGCAAGTAGAATGAAATTGAATTTGGTGGTAACAAATGCTCATGTATGGTACCTGTCCAAAATTTGAGACTTCTTAAAACTGAGAAAATAGCCAAGAGATGTATTTTGTGAAGATACAGAATTTAAAAATCATCAGCTTTATAAGATTTAGAAGTAATCTTAGAGGTCATAGCTTCCAACTCCCTCATGTTACAAATTTGGAAACTGAGGGCCAAGTAAATATATGACGTTACCCAATAAATGCTTATCCCAAATTCAATCTTGAAGACAGAAACTAAACAAGGTGACATTTTACAAGTAACTATAGTTGCTATTTTCATTTTCAGTATCTTTTGAAATGGTAAAAAAAATCTAGATGTCGATCTTTAAAAAAGCAATTGTTTCCTTTGAAAAAATACACCTGATGCAGTCTCATTTCCAGTTATTATTTTCTATCTGTGACCCAGACACCTACCAAATTACCTCCTAAAAAAACCTAAGTGGTCTCTATCCTGTGACTGATTTTTATTTATTATTCTCAAATTTTCATTGCTTGTAGAAATTAGGGGGAATTATGTCACATCGTTCACTTTGGATAACAGATATTCAGGTTCCAGGAGAAAAGGATGAAGAAATTTGAAGGTAGCAAATTAATTTCCTCAAATTAGGAAAGGTTGTTAGGGTCAGCTTTTCCATGGATGTATAAATTTGGCTATTAGCTAGACTATCTACATTAATTTATGCTAATATATAATCTGCTTATATTCCAGGATTGAAATCACTGGAGCTAAATAATTTTAAGCTATATTAAAAACCTTACAAACATTTTTTCTGACATTAGAGAAACATAACAATAATTATATTAACAATGGGTTAAGTTTATAGGAGTTTTTGGTGGCCACAGCCATGATTTCATTGCCCTGAGAATTTCCACTGGAAGAATGTTATCAGCTTGTGAAGATAAACTTCTAGGTGGTACAGTGAATAGAGCACCAGGTTTAGTCAAGAAAATTCATCTTTCTGAGTCTCCATCTAACCTGAGAAACTAGCTTTGTGACCCTGGGAAAGTCACTGAACCCTGTTTCCCTCAGTTTCCTCATCTGTAAAATGAAGTGGAGAAGGAAATGGCCAACCACGTATATTTCCCAAGGAAACCCCAAATAGGGTCATAAAGAGTCGAAAACAACTGAAAAATGATGGAACAACAATAAAAGGATTTTTAGTGGGAAAGGGTAGAGACTAGTCTCCTGGCTTGATTGTAGGCAATTCCATGCATAAAAACTCCCTCTACCAATGCAGATTAGTACTTTTTTTGGTAACTTAGAGTCTTAGAGAGTCCTAGAGGATTGAGATGTTAAGTGACTAGCCCAGGGTGACACAGCCTCTATGTGTTGGAAGGAGAACCTGAACCCAGGTTCAATTGCCTTCTGGGATTCAGTTCTCTCACTGACAAAAAAGGATAACAATAACATTTATCTCACAAGTCTGTTGTGAGTATAAAATGAGACAATATTTACAGAGTTTTAGAAATCTCAAAGCACTATACTAATGCTATTATTATTGTATTACTTATCATTATAATTATTGTTTACCCCAGATTAATTTCCATATGTTTTCTAGTATATGAAGTAATCCTTTGGTGGTTAGATTGGTGTGACAGTAAATGAGTAAATTAACATAGGTGGAATTGTCACTTATATTATATTGACTCAGCCTACCCATGAACAATTAATATATCTCCAATTATTTAGGTCAATCTGTTTTTATTTCCATTAATAGAGTTTTATAGTTGTATAGTTCCTGCGTGTATTGTGTATGGGTAGATTCTCAAGTATTTTATATTTTCTGTGTGTATTTTAAAAAATACTTTTTCTCTCTCTCTCTTAGAAAGGGTATTATTGGTAATTGACAATACTGATGATTTACTTTTATCTACTGCAATTTCATTGCAGTTTTTATTTCAGTTCATATTAGTCGACTTTCTGGGGTCCTCTAAACAAGCCATATCATGTTCCAAAAGCATAATTTTATGGGTTTTTTTTGCAAATTTTCTTGATTTCATTTTCTTGTTTTATTTTTACAGGTAGATTTTAACACCTTATCAAATAAAAGTTATGAAAACCAACATTCTTGCTTCACCCCCAATCTTTGTGGAAGGAATTCTAATTTATTCCTATTTTACATAATGTTGATTTTTGATTTTAGATATATACTATTCACCATGTTTTTAAAAAGGTCCGTTTATTCCTATGTTTTTTGGTGCTACTTTTTAAAAATAAGATTAGGGGTTGTCTTTTATAGAAAGTTTTTCCTTCTTCAATATAATTATAGGTTTTTTTAATTCTTGCTTTCAATATGCTCACATGTCCATAATTTTCCTATTATTGAAAAACAACAATGCTGCCTTCCTGGTATAAATCCAGCTGAGTCAGAGGGCATAATCTTCATGACATGCTACTGACAATTCTTTGATTTTGTCTTATTTAAAATTTTTGCACTGATGTTCATTAGACCTACTGCTCTATGGTTTTCTTTGTTTTTCTTCTTCCTCTTTTAGGCATCAAGATTATATAGACATCATGGGATACCCATTCATTTAATAGAAGTTTAAGGTTAACATGATAACTTTGTGAAGTACAAAGGACAAATATTATTATTCTCTTTTTATAGGTGAGGAAGCCAAAAATCAGAGGACATTTGACTTTCCCATGATCATTGAGTCTGTGTCATAGGTGGTTGGATGTAGTACAAAGGATTTATAGTCAACAGTTCTAGGTTCATATATTATGTTATGTAATGTAATCTGAATGCCCTTGGACAAGTCCAAACCACTTAGGACTTCAGTGTTCTAACCTGAAGAATAACAAAATAAAACCAGCCCATCTCTAAGGTCTCTTACAGCTGAAAATCTTTATCTAGATGCAGATTTGTACCTCCAAGTTTATGGATCTAAACACAGATCTCACTCTTTAAATTCCACTGTTGATACTACTCTACCACACGGTCTCCTTTACATAAGGCTGCATCTTTCAAAAGACTCAACACTACAAGTGCATCTCATATTATATTTCTGAATGCTAGCATCTGTAACTGCACCAAGCATTATCCGCAGATGCTAGGAAAAAAGAGTAAGTCTTTCACCATGAAGGGTTACGTTGTATTTTAACAAGGTACAAATAACACATTGAGCAATGACATGTACATTTCAGAGGTAAGCTCAGAATACAATTTTCCTCTTGGAATACTGTTACCAATGGGAAATGGCTGGTTTCCTCTGTGACACTATGGGTGGGAGATTAGACAGGGGTGTCAAGGTTAATATACATTCATCTGTAGACTCAAGGGCAAGAAACTGTGACTGCCTTTGAAGCATTCATCCATTCCTTTGAAATCTCAGAGAAATGCATAATTTCAAATTTATCTCGAGATGCTCACCCTGCTTGCATGTTAAAAAGGTGGTTCCATACCAACTGTACATAATGTGATATATACACACTTTTATGTGCACATACATATATATGTATATATTTGCATGAATATATAAAATATATGCATATATACATATTTACACTTATATACACACGTAACTTTTTTCTGATATGTATGATCTACTGCTAGATTAAAGAGATGTCCATATAGGAGAGTTTTATATACACACATGCACACACCCACATATGCACATATACAACACACATATCTACATATACACGTATGTAAATATGTGTACACACATGTGTATGTGGGTTCACACATGCATGTGTGTATACGTATATGTGTATGTATATGTGTATGTATATGTGTGTGTATACACACATATACATACATACACACATAAATACCTATACACACAATTTATGCAAATCCCTAAAAGTTTAGATTACAAGATTGTGAGTATAGCGAGAAAGACACATTTTTTTGGGAAGAATGGATCAAAGTTCTAGGACCACCCTGTCTGCATTTTGAAGAACTTATGACTTTTAAAAATTGCTTTTAAGCATGGCAAGCTGGGATGATTGGCACATGGTGGTAATCCTTGAGACGAAGGCTATTGGATCTTTTGTGCTTGGGAGCTCTGGACTGTGGTATAAGTCAAGTCACTGTTCCTACTTCATCCAGCACTAATATTGGGAACTCCTAGGAATGGGAACCCACCAGGCTACCTAAGGGCAGAAAGTGGTCTAGGTCCCAAATGGAGCAGGTGAAGACTTTTATGCTAATTGGAAGTGGGATCTGACTCATGGAGGGCCTTGACATTTCCAGCCTAGGCAAGAAAAGGAGACCTGGTCTCAAAAAGAAATCAAAACAAAACAGCAGCATAAACAATCTAAGGAAAATGAATTTATTTCTGTATATGTGTATCTGTTCCAGTCCATATGTTCACAAGATTTCAATTTTTAAAGAACCTTAGACATTCAACTTTCCCTGCTCCTCCACCTCATGCACACACATGCACGTACCACCCACTTTACAGAAGAAGCAGCAGAAGCTCAAAAGGGGAAACCATTTGCCTTAACTATCCCAAGTTGTAAATTCTTCTGAATTTCAAGGATATATTCTTTACTCCATTTAAATCAAAGAGATCTAAAGACATCCTACCCATGCTCAAGGAGTCCATGAATAAACTTCAGAGTACTTATGAACTTGGATGCAATACATACACACATATGTATGTATATGTGTGAGCATGTGTATATATATATATGCATATGCATATATATAGAGAAAGAGAAATATGTAGGTAGATACAGATATATAAATAGATATTTGTTTTAATAAGATTATTTTCTTTTTAATCTTACATATTTTATTATTTTTAAGTTTTATTAAGAATCTATGCTACAAAAAATTATAAATCTCTGATTTAAACTGTTTTAAACTGCTTTCTTATCTGTATCTTTGGGCAACAATAATAACAACACCATACAAGTGTGAATAATATTATGACTTTTCTCATATTTTGGTCAGAGAGGGATTAATCCAAAAGCTAAGGAAGTGAATTCAGTCCAATAAATATTTACGAAGCACTTACTGTGTTCAATGCACTGATGGGCCTGCAAAGACAAAAATGAATCCTAAACAAACATCATATACTGGGGAGGGGGAAATGATGCATGATGTATAGTTGAGTGACTTGAGTTTGAATACCTGTTCTCTTTATTATTAATGTGACCTCAGGCAAATTATTTAGTATCACTGTGCCTCAGTTGTCTCTTCTATGAAATCAGAGGGGAAGGGGGAATGGACTAGATGATCTATAAGGGAATTTCTATCTCTAAACATTCTTTTGCAGAGGATATCATGTTTCAAGCCTCATTAACTTGTGTGTTTATAAAGAATGGTCATTCCTCTCACCCTAATAGTCAGATACTGACCCTCTCAGATCATTTAGGGATAGAGGCAATGAACTAGAGAACTGAAAATACTCCAAATATGCCTGGGCCCTCAGGGTTAGGAAGGAGACTTTGATGTAAAGACCTGTGATTTTACTAGTATAAGGTACCCCAGGGTGATGAAATACCCTCTTCCAGTAGCTATTCTCCATATCCAACATATTCTCCTACCTCATCTTCATGTCCTGGGCTGCTTCTAGATTTCTTCAAGACTCAGCTCAAATACTGTGCTATGCTATGGGCCTTTGCCTATTCTTCTCCTATACCCCACTACTAGTATCTTCTCTCTGAAATTGTCCCCCAATTGCATATACCACGTGTATCTTGTATGCGTACAGTTGTTTGCATATTATCTTCCCCCATTAGGATGTAAACTTCTAGAGGCAAGAACTGTGTTTTTGCATTTCTTTATATCCCTAGGACTTAGCACAGTGCCTGACATATAACAGGTGCTGAATAAATATATTTCAATGTTCATAAGGAGATTCATACCCTTTTTGCAATGTATGGTCCTAAAGAGTTGACTAGAATGCTCAGAGGCAAAATGAGTCATTTAGAGTCACATAGACAGTATATACCCAGGACTTGAACCCAGGTCTTCCTGGTTTTGAGTCTGGGTCCTTATCTTCAAAACCACACTGGGGAAAAGCATGATAAATATGGAGAAGTATGGGGGTGCCAAGTTGTGATAGGACTTGAATGGCAAGTATATCCTTAGGTTTTTTAAACTTTGACATTCTGTAACAAACCACCTCAGATCAACTCACCAGATGATATTTCCTTGTGGAAATACTAAAAGAAATCCACTTCACTAGATGTATTTCTGGGAGATTCCTCTATTAATATTTTCTCCATTTCTTTGTCATAGCTTGGAAGTTACCTTGGGCGATCCTTGACTAAGCCAGCAGGACATAGGTTTGCTGATCCTTTGAAATTGTAAGGACTTTCATTATAACTCTGATGAGAGATTGATTAGATATCTGTTGTCCATGGATTCACCTGAAGATTCACCAAAGAACTTTATCAACAGGTGGGCTATAATTTGATAAATGAATTTTGGAGCCATGTTAGTTCTTGAAGAGCATCTCTTAGTAAACAACATCCTATATGCTTGGCATACTTCGGAAGGTTACAAGTTGAGGGTATGATTAGTTGCTGTTGAAAGTAATCTCATGAAGTCAAAAGCAATATATTCGTATTCTTTAGTTGTTTTAATTGTCATATCTAGCAAAGCAAAAGATTATTAAGTGAGTAACTGTGTCTTGGAATTGGAAGCACAGGAAAGTCCCCAATATTGTTTGCATGTCAACAGTCATCCTTTGCAAAGCAAACTGATGATCTTTTTCTCACAATCCAAGGGAGGCAGAAGAATGACCCCAAATTCTAGTATCAAGAAGAGACATTAGAGAACTACAAATAATTAGATGATAGGACAAGAGGGAGAAAGGTGAGAGTTGAGATTCTTTTTCCTCTTCTTTGTGGAAAAAAATTCCTCAAAAATTTCCGTGTTTTCTGCTTTTATGCCAATAAGGATAAATGCCCTGGAAACATTTTTGAAGACATCAAATTCAAAGGTTGTTTTTTTTTAAATCATGTACAATAGCAATCATTCTGTAATTTTTAGTTGTAGTTATAGAGAAGAAAGTATGACCATTAATATTTGGAAGGTGTATTAAATGCATTTCAGGGATTCTGATATTTGATGGTTCATTAGTAAGTATAAAGGAAATTATTTCCACGGTAATATATGACTTTGTAAAGGGCTCTAATCAAGTTAAAATGATCATTTACAGTGAATGCTCAAGGGAAAAACCCAAAAATAAATCCCCAAAGAGTTGCCTTCAAGGTGACATGGTCCATATGGGAATGTCTTTTCAGTAAGAGGGCTTGAATTCCAACCTCCCTTCTGAAACCTACATATGTGAGCTTCGTTTTACTCTGAAGCCCTCAATTTTCTTAGCTGTAGAATGAGAGGATTGGATTAGGTGGCTTATAAAGATCCTTCCAATTCTAAGTCTGTGATCCTCTCATCCTACAATAGTGAGAAGAGAGGAGAGAGACTGTCTCACAGTATCAGGTCTGGAAGGGACTTTAGTGGCCATCTTGGCAAGTGGTCCAGAGAGTCTCTGCCTGAAGGTCTCTAAGAAAGAACCTACCACCCCTTATAGTGGTCCATTCCAATCTTGGATAGTTCCAGTTGTTAGAAAGATCTTTTTCTCTCACTAAAATCCAGTCTAATTGATCTCTTTGAGATTTCTTCCCATTCCTTCTAGTTCTGCTCCTATATATAAACTCTTCTGTTTGGATTTTGAATGCTCTCCCCCCTTGCCCTTCATAATCCAACCCTTCCTGCTTCTCCAGTATCCTCATACCTTATTCCCTTCTATGTACTCAGCAGTCCAGTGACACTGGTCTCCTTGCTCTTAGTCACACAAGATACTTCACCTTCGGACTTTGGCATTTTCACTGGCTGTCTGCCATGCTTCAAAAATCTCTCTTCACCTCTGCCTTTCAGTTTCCCTGACTTCTTTCAAATTTCAGCTAAAATTTCACTTTCTATGAGAAATTTTTTCCTATCCTGTTTAATTCTAGTGCCTTCTCTCTGTTGATTATTTCCAATTTTTCCCATGTGGCTAACATTTATGCGTACTCATTTCTATACTGTCTCTCCAAAAGACTGTGAGCTTTCTGAGATCATGGGCCTTTTTTGATTTTCTTTCTGTTCCCAGGACTTCCCTCAGTGTCTAGCACATAGTAGTTTTTAAATAAGTGCTTGTTCACTTCCCAGCAAGCCACTTTTATATCTTTGTTATACATCACTGCCTTCACCACACTGTGGTCTTGACAACTGATCTCATTGTTCCTCACATGACAGATGACTTCACCCTCCCAGCTCCAAATCCTAACATTTCACTATTTTGATTGGTGTGTGTCTCAATGACCTACTATATCAGTCTATTTCCAGCCATGTTCCCTTTTGTCCCCAATCATATTCTCACCAGCTGCTTTATCACTACTCCTCTGTCTCCATGCACCATTCCTTCAACTTTAACGACCATAATGCACCTCCCTGGCCAATACTTCCCTATATGTCTTGTGCCCCCCATTAGAATGTGAGTTCCTTGAAGGATTTGATTTGTGTCCTTATCAATTAACACAGGACTTGGCATGTGGGAAATATTTAATATCCATTCCTTCATTCCTTCATGTCATCCCTTTGTACTGGTTGTTCCACAGACCTGGAATTCCTTCTCTCTTCACTTCTATCCCTTTCCCTTTGAATCTCATCTCTTCTACACAAAACCTTCCCTTATGCTGCCCAATCCTTAGCTTCTGATAACCTTCTCCCACATATTACTTTCTTTTTCTTGTCTATATTATTGTAGTATACATATACATATATTCTAGTGTGTGTGCCTCTCCTGATAGAATAGAAACTCCTTGAGGGCAAGTATTGTTTTCCTTTTATCTTTGGTATTTCCAATGCCTACAAGAAGGCCTAATACAAATTATGAACTTAATTGATTCCTTATTGATTGATTAATTCATTGATTTGAGTTTTAATTTTATGTTTGCAAGGACAAGAACTGCTTTAAGAGGTGATGACCTCTTCTTGCCACTTTGCTTGAAGTTTTCAGGCCAAGTCCTGATGTTACCCTGTATGGGAGGTTGAAGAAGAAATTCTTTTAGAGTTAGAGACACGGTAAAAGGGAAGGAGGATCATTCCAATGCTGAGATTACATAAATCTCCCTTCTCCCAAGGTCACCATCTTCTTGGGTTAAAAAAGTGGGGTAATTCGTCAGATACATGTTTTATATAATCCTTGCTATCTCCTCTTTCCCTCTCCCAACTCTTTTCTCTTTATTTTTTTTATTGCTTTGAGGTCCACAGGATGCTCAGTACAATCCTTGCTGAGTGATACCTCAGTTGGAAAGCCACTTGTGACTTAGAAGCTTATCTTATTCTCTGTGTTTTCCCTCTTAGACAGGTATATCATAGCAACTGTTCAGATATGTAAGCAGTCATCATGTTAATCTCTCTCTCTGGTTTTAAATCAGATGCATTTTAGATGCTTCTAAACCTGTTTTCCTCAATTCCTGTGAAGAAACACCCCAGAAATAAAATTTTAACAAACAAAAATAATAGTATTACCATTTTCAGGAAAATCTAGAAATAGATATTGGTTTGTCCATGGGTCTTGCTGTCTATCTTTTCATCTCAAATAGTTCTCAGAAAAATGATTCTGAAGGTTGGTCCATTTTCACTTGCAATGAGAAGATTTGCGTGGCATCTGCTTTGGGAACAGAGGGACAGTTCATTACAAAAAGAAAAGTATGCATTAGTCTTCTACCCAATCCTATTTGACTGGGGAAATTGAATTTTCCTTTCCTAAAAAAATTTTTCTTATAGTCCAGAGGGGTTTGGTCTTTCATACTTCAAAACTGTAATGCTGTTTCCCAATTCTGAGGCAGAATGACTAGAGCTTTCAGGTGGTCCTTGGAAAGCCAGTTGTTGGGGGAGGGGGATGAAAGACTCATGCTTTTGATTGTATCAACTATAGCCTTGTGTGGAAACCATTAACAAGAAGGAACAATTTGTTCTCAGTATTCCAGTCCCTGCCTCATTTAAATGAGAAAACATCCGCTAAAAGCAGTGGGAGGATTATGCAAAGAAGCGCTGTCTTTTGGCTGATATTTATCAAATTTTTCTTTGTGGAGAGATGCCTACTAAATAAATTCAAAACCTAATATATGAGTTCCAAACATATCAGTCTTCTTTTGAAATTGACTGTTCCAATAAAAAAGATTGCACACATTGATAGAATAATAGTAAGAATTCTAACAATGAAAAATTCTAGAGTACAATGGAAAGAGGGCTGGATTTGGACTCAGAAAAATTAGGTTTACATCTGACTTAGTTACTTGTTACCTTATAACCTCTCCTATCCTCAGCTTATTCATCTGGAAAATGGACAATGTGTCTTTTACTTGCTTCCAGTTCTAAAACTCATGATCCCAATCAGGATGAACGGTAGAGGTCTGGCTACCAGTTCTCTTTATAGCAGAAGTGATGAATACTTTTCTTAAAATATTAATAAGGAGGATAAAATTCAAAGTAAAGCATTGTAGAAAAGGAAAGCAAAACAATAGATGATGTGTGGGCTCTATTGGTCAAATTAATATTGATATAAAATATAAAATAATTCAAAGTGAGTTTGGAAGAATTAAAGTGTGAAAAGTGGTAAAAAAAGGGAAGAAATGTATGATATTTGAATCCTTTGGGAGGAGAAATGAATGAATATTGAGAAGAAACAAAATGAAATAAATGATGTTAACAGATGGGAAATGAAATAATTAGAACATAAACCTACATGATGGAATAGGGATTATGTGAAATAACTTGAATCACTGAGATGAACCATTAGAGGATGGACCGATGAAAATGAAAATTTCTTTCATTTCATCAATTAGTAAGACAGAAGATAATAATTTCATAAAAAAAATTAGTAACAGAAAATTTACATGAAAGGAAATATGAAAAGTAAGACTTTGAAGATATAAGCGGGGACATATGCCAACTGAGGAAGAAAAAACATACAAAATATTTTAAAATTGAACTTGGAACAGGCTTTGGTTGGCTTTATCCTTCATCCAAAAGTCCTTGAATGGAATTCAGGAGACCTGGGTTCAAACCCTGCCTCCAGCTCACAGATAGCTGTGTGAACTTATGTATCATTCCACCTTTCTTTTTACCTGGTTTCTTTTCCTGTAAAATGACCTTCAAGGTTCTGCCAGTTCTGTCATTTTTATGTATGTTGAGTAATAAAAAAAAAAAATGAATTCTACCTGGCGAACTGCTAACCCCTTTATCCCCCAACCACCCCTGAATACTCACTTATCTGCTCATATCTATGAATGTCTGCCTTCTGCTGTAGTCAGGGGGTCCTACCCTCTGGCTAAGGGAAAACTAAAGCCCTAAGTCAAGTACCTTTGATCACTAGTTCTAGAGTCAAAAGACCTGAATTAAAATCTTTCCTCTGACATTTAGTATCTGTGTGACTTTGAGCAAGTCACTGAACATCTCTCAGTCTCACACTCCTTATTTGTGAAAGAAAAGGGTTGGAGTAGAGGGCTTTTGAAGTCCCTTCTAGATCTCAATCTAGAATCCTCTGTTTGCATGCATGATTCTTTATGACCAACAGGATGAAGCTTGGGCAGCTGATCCAGACTGATGACTTTACCTCCTCTTTTTCTCATCATTGAGTACTTAGGAGGTGATCTTTTTGAATAGAGAGAATGACCCCATCACTGATTATGTACCCATTTGAAGGATGAAGTGTAGGAAAAATCAATCAGGGTGGAGTCAACGTTTCTTGACTAACTCTGTAATTTTAATTTTGTTTTATTTTACTTAATTATTCAAAATGCTTGAACTACTAGTCCTCATAATACAGTCTATATTATATTGGTTTTGAATATGACACCCAGTCAAAAAGCAATGAGGTCATTAAGATGAGGAAATTGAAAAAAAGAAAAAAAGTACTCCTGATATGGAAAATTGTCTTTATGGACTAAGTGTGATATGAATAGCTAGGAGCAGAAAAAAGGTGCATTAGAAATATGGACAGACTAGGTTGAGTGTCAGCAAAAGATCAGTACAAGTTGTTACTATAAATCAATGAAGCTAGCACTAATACCATGAATCCAAGCTAAGGAGATTGATCAGGAGGATGTGACCATAAAAAGTTTCAATATAGTGGGAGTTTAGAAATCAGGAATAGCAAAAGGAAAAGAACTTTTACAAGTTTGAGGAAGGACTAAAACAAACAGAAGAAAAGTCACTGAATCACAATAAAAGAGCTTTGATTGGTGAAAAAACTCATTGACTCAACTTAGAGGTGATTTTATGTGATTGATGGCTAATCAATAAATAAGCATTTAGTAAGCATCTACCCTGTGTCAGATGTTATGCTATTTTCTAGGGATACAAGTACAATGAATGATATGTCCCCTCCTCATGTACACAGCAGTGTCAACAAGGACTTAATGGAGAGTATAAATGCTTGTTGATTCAGCATCAAAGCTGTCAACCCCTGAATGGAGCCTGTCAAAAGTTCTTAGGGAAAGGCAAGTCGGAATATCTGGCTTGACTGTTGATGTCTAGAGCAGTTTCTTCCACATAGTATGAGGATAATAAATGTTTATTGAATTGAACTGAATTTAACTGAGTTGAATTGAACTAAAAGTGTGCAGGAGACACTCCTGAAATTTCTTGAAAGAATTTGTCAAACAAAAGACCAGAACTCTACTTCAAAAGAAATATACCAATAGTTTCAAAACTATCATTATGAATAATTAAAAAAGAACATTTCAGATATTGAAATATTCTCCTCAGAGTATTTATTCATGAACAACTTTAGGTAGTCAGGCACTTATGAAAAGTATATCTCAAAGATGTCCATCTTTGGTCAATCTTCCTTGATGGTGGAGAATGAAATTTTATATAGAATGGAGGAACTGATACAGTTTCACTTCCTCTTCCTTACATCTTGTGTCTTGACTATGAAGCAGGACAAAGCTTGACGATGAAACATGTATATACAACCAGAAGAACACAGAACTGTTCCATGAACTCTCAATAGGTCTTCAAGAAAGACACAGGCCACAACAACCTAAAAGAAAAATCATCACATGAGAGTCAAAACCTTCCTAGAGACTTACCTAACTATTTTCTTCCCTATTCTTCCACTTAGGACCCATTGACTCATACAGAAGATGATCTGTCTTTGCATTGGTGTACCATCACTGAAGACAATATGAAATTAGCTTTAATATTGATTCTTTACCTAAAACAAATGTGAATGGATATCCTGGAGATCATCTCTAGAACATTGCTTTGGCTACATTCCTCCATATACTTTTTTATTTCTCTAAATTTACGCCTCTCTTTCAAGCCTTTTGAAATGGCACTATGGGATAGGTAAAAGTTCTAGATTTTAAGTTAGCTGAAACATAGGTTTAAATAACCCTTCTGCCTCTTTGGGAGAGCCCTTTTCACTCTCAAATCATCACTTTTCTAATCTATATAATTGGGGAAATATCATCCATAGTACTTGTCACATAGGAAAAGTCAAAACCTGTGGGGATCAAATGAGATGAAGGCTGAAAAGGGCTTTTTAAAACCTTGAAACAGTAGTTAAATGACATTTAAGACCCTTTAATTTTCCTATACCCCAGGGGAAGGAGACAGTGTTCTTTATGTATATTATTGATGAAAACAACTGGTTGGTGTCAGTATATTTTAAAATCTTGATGTGGCTTGAAATGGAATCACAGAATCTCAGTACTGGAAGGACTCTCAGAGGCCATGAAGTTCAATATACATCAGATCAAAAATGCTGTCTGAAATGAGTCATCATTCACTCTCTCCTTAAAGACCTCTACTGCTGATCTGTCATTACTTTCTGAGACACCCTATTCCTTTATGAGGATAGATCCAATGATGAGATCTAGCTAATTATTAAGATTTTTCCCCATAGATCAAAATTCCTTTTGCCTTTCTGTAACTTTTAGTCATTGCTCTTATCTCTACCCTTTAGAGTCACACAGGAAGAAAAAAAGTCTGATAATAAGTGACATGTATATATAATAGAAGGTGCTTTGCAAACATATCCTTTCCTGTGATGTGCTAGAACCAGCTCAAGGTGGCACACGGGAGTGAACGAATTATTAACTTTTCATTATGAGACAGCCTGACACCGAGCCTAGCTTGAGACGTACTCTACTGTACTGCCGGCCTCTTGTCATTGCAGGAATTTAAGAATATATGCAAGTTTTACTGAAGAGATGGCATGTTTTCTAGTCCCTACATAACCTTATTTAATGATACCAGATTCAAATGTCAAATGATAGCAAATGGGTCAAGGTAATGTTCACTGATGGTTCAGGAGGATCTTTGTGTTAATAAGTTCATTTTTTTAAATGTTCCACTTTCTGGTCTTGAGTCTGCCTTTGCAGTTAGACCAGATCTTGCTGTGTGTTCCAGAAAGATTTCTTTAATGTTTTTATCATTTCTCAAATTTGTGGCTCTTGATCTGATGTTGAAATTAAATTGTGTCCAAAACACAATTTTTAAGAAAAGTAGTCAAATGACATGGATATTCAGCTTGAATGGTGTCATATGTGATAGTAGGATAGAGGATATCATTTTATGTTGAATTATAGAGGCATATCAGAAAGAGAGGATTACTTTGGATATTTCTCACAACATAATGACACCCATACACCAGCCACCAAAAGGATTGAATAAAAAGGTAAAATAAGAGACCAATTAATAAAATACATCTTTCCCTGTTACACATTCATCTACAGTGAAATGAAAAGGCCGTTAGTCCCTAGCAGAACATGGCTAAAGCAAAGGTAAGGCCTTAGAACTTCGGGAATCCTATTTCAGATCAAATATGATTATAAACCAAACCTTTGTTTATTTTATCTTCTTGACATTCAGATATTTTCTATGTTGGTAGTAATGACATTATATAAATAAGGGAGATTTTTGGATAACAATAAGGCCTAGTTCTATCATAAAAGACCTTTAGTTGTAGGGAAACTGGCAGAAATTGAATATTCCCGTGATTGAATTAGGGATAGCTGTGTGACTCAGTGGATAGAACGCTGGCCCTGGTGTCAGGAAGATCCATATTCACGAGTTCAAATTCAGCCTCAGACACTTACCAGCTATGTGATCCTGGGCAAGTCACTTAACCATGTTTGCCTTAGTTCCTCATCAGTAAAATGATATGGAGAAGAAAATGACAAATCATTCCCATATCTTTGTAAAAAATGCCCAAATGAGATCATGAAGAGTCATCATGTTTAATGGAAATGGCTGAAGAGTATGACTGAAATGTGAGATCAAGTCTGGCTAGTCGATAAGCAGACATCCTGAGGAACTGGCACCCAAGCCATGAGCTTTTGGTAGCCTTCTTCTGGTAGCAGATACATGCTATGGTACAGCAGCTACATACTTGCAGAGGAGAAGGGACAAAAAGCTCAGACTAATACTGTTGAATAGCTTAAGATTCTTGTCCTATTGCAGGTTATTCGCTCCGCCACACATTTTACTCTGAATCTTGTGCAAGATGGACTGGTCCAATAATAGTATAGCAGTAGAGAAGGCAGTGAGAAATTCCTGCTCTTTCTATGAACCAGACATGCATATATGTCCATTGTGTGGGCCAAATAACATATTTTCTGAGCCCACATCTTTAGTTAACAAAAAATCAACTAAAGAATAAAAATACATGGTAGAAGATGGTGGATTCTCTCTGTCTCTAATTACGTCTTTGTATTTGCCTCAGTACCTTTATGTCTATGTCTCTGTCTCCTCTTTTCAGTCTCCAAATACCTTCCCTCCCTCTCTTTCCCTCTGTCTTCTTTTCCCTCCCTTTCCTCTTTCTCTCCTTTCTCCCTTTTTCTTTTCTCCCTCCTTCTATCTCTTTTCTTCTTTTGCTCTCTCCCTCTCTCCCCTACTTACTCTGCCCTTCCTTCTCTCCCCTCTCTCTCCTTCCCTCTCTCCTTTCCTTCTCTCCATTTCCTTCCCTCTCTCCCTCTCTCCTTCACCTATTCTACCTTTCCTTCCTTCCCCTCTCTTCCCCTCCCTCTTTCCCCTTTCCTCTTTTTTCCCAAATGGCACCTCTCCTGTCATCATGATGAAACTTTGGAAAAGGAGATAAGTATAGTAACAAACAAAACTCAGCCCATAATGTTCAACAGAAGGCTGACACAATGTGAACAAGAATGTCAAATGATAACAAATGGCTTTCTAATGTGGAGGAAGGGGGGAAAGTAGCTGAACAAGGACAAATGGCCAAAAGAACTGTGAACATATGTGATGGAGAGATAATGAGAGCCATAATAGCCTGGAATGGAGTTGGTGAGGATGAATCAATGCACCTCCTTTGTTCAGGGAAATCAGTTCTCATTCCTAAACAACTCGGCTGAAAACAGAGATAAATTTAGTGTGGGAATGACTGCTTTAACGTAGTTTGTCTTTGAGGTTTACCTGCCATCCTGCAAATGCCATTGAGAGCAACCAAATTGGAAATGATTGGGAGGGCTTTTTTGAATATAGTACCTTTTTATACACACTTGGGATAATCTGAGTTTGAAAGAATCATTCTGTTCTGACAATCGGCTTTTGGTCTTTTGTTCAGGGTTTGGGGGCGAGGGAGCTGTATTATCACATTAAACCTCAAAGGTCAAAAAACTGGGAAATGCTGAATTAAAAAGCAAAGAAGCTGAGAAAGAACTTTTCACTTGCTTCATCTCAATATAAATTGCAGATCAAACAGCTATCTGGATCGACAATGGCCATCCTATTTGAGAAGAATTGTGTTCCATTTAACGCAGAAAATGTCATGCTGTGTTACGCTGCGCCGGGCACATGGTTTTAATTTTCAGATTTCCAACCTTTATTCTGGTTATTCTTATCTTCCATATGCTTCTTTTGACCTTCAGATGATCTGATTTTAAAAGCCAGTATGAAAGAGCAGGGGTTTGTTATAACTCCTCATAGACAGTGAGCGCTTTATTTGCTTATTCATGTATTTATTCCTGAATATATTTACTTTGTGGAGCAACAAAGGGAAATATCATTTTAAGCTGATTTATTGCAAACAGATGGTTCATCACAGGAGAAAATGTTTTCAGAAACCTAGGTTGTGGGATAGTTTTGAGAAAGGAAGCTTGAGAATTCATTTGCCATTTCGGGAAACAAAGCTGTTAACAGAGATGTTTTGAATAGGCTAAACTTTGGGATCTTTGTCACAAATCTTTGAAGGGAGACAATAAGACAAAGGTTGGAAAAATGGTTTTTCTGTAGAACTATATTTTTAAAACTGCTCTCTCTATCTCTCTCTCTGTCTCTCCCTCTCTGTCTTCTCTGTCTGCCTCTGTCTCTGTCTCTCTCATCATCCTTCTCTTGCACCTTCCTCCAATTTAAGCATGAATAGCTAAACTCTTCTATGCTTCACCAGATTTGCAATTTCTACTATGTGGTCACCATCTCCACAGGGACAGACTATATGTCATTCATGATTTCCTATCATGTGTGATCCTTCTTCATTGCCTTCCAAAAATTTTCCAAGTATACTGGAGGTCATCCTCTGAATTCTTTAACAGATATTCATGCATCCCTTGGGCTGTTCATCTGTGATTCCCTCAGTCTCACTATTTCATCGGCCCATATCCTTTTCCAGTCTCATCAAAAAAAACTGTTATGTAAAAAAAAAAAAAGTAAGGAGATGGCATTATCATGAAGCCCAGATGGACCTTCCCTCAGTTTCTGAAACTTGCTCCTATGTAACCATGGTTATCTCCACCAACTCCCCTTTCTTCAGTTTCCCTTTTCTGTATTGTCTTCCATTATCATAGTGTGACTGCTTTGAGATCAGGAGCTAGCTTTCTGCTAGTTTTTGTATCCCTAGTGCTTAGCAGAGTGCCTGATACATAAAAAGTGCTTAAGAAATGCTTTTTGAATTACTGACTGACAAGAGTAAGGGGCAAATGATAGAAACTTGTGTGTTCCACTAGAATTCCCATGGTGTCCAGAGGAAACAAAAAGACACAAACAGATGCTCATGAACTAGGGAATGGAAAATGCATTGTGGTATAGGAGTGTACTATCCTGGTAAGGTGCTTAAGAAAAAAGAATAGTATAATGCATCCAGAGAAACCTGGGAGGACATATAAACTGATGCAAAGTGAAGGAAGTAGAATCAGAAAAATTATACATGCAATGTCTATGACAATATAAATAGAAAGAAAAAGTAATAACTAGCATTTATAGAATACTTACTGTGTGCTTGGCATTCTATTAAGCACTTTGCAAACATTATCTCATTTGATCCTCACAACCCTAGACAGTAGGTACTACTGATATTTGAATTTTGTGGGAGAGGAAACTGAGGCAAACAGAATTTAAGTGACTTTCCCAACATCACAGAACTTGTAAGAATATGAGGCTTCTTTGAACTTAACATTTTCCTTATTCCAAACTAGGTATTTTATCCACTGAATCATCAGCTGTCTGAGACCACCTCCACTAACAGAACAATAGAAATTGAATCTTGGGAAAATATTTGCAAAGTAAATCCAATTCAACCAAGATTAGGGAGGAAAGCAGAAAACTGGGAAAGAATATTTGCAACTAGTGTCTGTGATAAAGGCCTCATTTCTAAAATATGTAGAGAACTGAGTCAAATGTACAAAAATACAAGTCATTCCCCAATTGATAAATGGTCAAAGGATGTGAGCAGGGAATTCTCAGAGGAAGAAATTAAAGTTATCTGCTGTCCTATGAATAAATGCTCTAAATCACTATTGATTAGAGAGATGCAAAGCAAAACAACTCTGAGATACCACATCACACCTATCACACTGGCTAACATGACAAAATGGGAAGATGATAAATATTGGAGAAAATGTGGGTGAGTTGGAACAATAATTTATTGTTGGTGTAGCTGTGAGCTGATCCAATCATTCTGGAGAGCAGTTTGGAACTATGCCCAAAGGGCTACAAAAATGCACATAACCTTTGCCCCAGCAATATCCCTTCTAGGACTGTATCCCCAAGAGATTATAAAAATGAAAAAGGGCCCCACATGTACAAAAAAAATTTATAGCAGCACTCTTTGTGGTGGCCAAAAACTGGAAATCAAGGGAATGCCCATCAATTGGGGAATGACTGAATAAATTGTGGTATATGAATGTAATGGAATACTATTGTGCTGTAAGGAATGATGAACAGAAAGACTTCAGAGAGGCCTGGAAAGACTTATATGATCTGATGCTGAGCAAAAGGAGCAGAACCAGGAGCACTCTGTACACAACAACAACCACAGTGTGCTAGGATTTTTTCTGGTAGACTTAGAACTCCGTTGCAATGCAAGGACATAAAACATTCCCAGTGGTTGTTGAAAGCAAAATGCCTTCCACATCCAGAGAAAGAACTATGGAATTCAATTGCAGAATGTAGCAGATCATTTTCTTTTGTGTTACGTCTTGGTTTGTTTTATGATTTCTCCCATTTATTTTAATTTTTCTATGCAACATGACTATGGTCAAAATGTATTTAATAGGAATGTATGTGTAAAACCTATATAAAGTTGTATGCTGTCTTGCTGGGGGAGAGGTGGGAGAAAGGAGTGGGAGGGCGGGGAAAAAATTTAAGTTATATGGAAGTGAATGTAGTACACTGAAAATAAAAAATAATAAATAAATAAATAAAATATAATGACCAAGTTGGGGTATGATGTATATGAAACACTGTACCTAATGTCAGAAGTTTTCAGGACAGCAGATGATAATCCTCCCCTGCGACTTTCATTTTTTAAAAGAGATTTTTTCTTTAAAGGAATGAAGGGAGTAATGCATTAAAAAATTAAGAGATGTCAAAACCAAAGATATCAACAAAATATTTAATTTAAAAACAAAAAGCAAAGAAATCCTCTAGCGTGTTTGGTCTCCTTCTTTGTGACAAAGTTATAGAAAGATGTAACCAAAAGTTATTCAAGATGACCAGGCTCAAGATGTTCACAGTCTGTATTGCTGGGGGCAGTACTCACATTGAAAACACCATAGACCTATCAGAATATTTGAAAGCATGCCCAAGACCACATCTAATGTGTACATCATCATTGGTACTGTTGTAGCCTCTTTACACCCATTTTTCTCTGACCTCATTTATTCTTTTTACCTACCTCAAATTAGAATTTACAAGACTAGGTCTATTTCAATGATTAAATGCCTACTAATTAAAGATTGTAAAGATTATCTCTGCACTTGACTTTATCAAAATATCAAGATCCATGTACAGTAGGAAAAGAGTCAGTAGGGTTGAACATTAAATCTGAAAACTCTTCCTCATTTTCCCTTTGGCCATGAGGAAAATAGCCTTGCAACTGCACTTGAAAACAAAAGGCAACCCTCTTTCCCCAAAATCTCTACTTCAAGCATTTTTACTGGGAAAAAAGTTTCGGTTCTAGAATCAGACTTCGGATAATTTCTTGACTCTTTCCTTTATTTTATTACCTGTGTGTTCTTTGAAAAGTCACTGTACCCTTCCAGGCATGCTTCCTTGCTTGGTAAATGATCAGTTTGTGTAAGATGTAGTCCAAGGACCTTCTAATTCTAATTTGATGATCTTATGACTTGTATTCTAATTCTACCTCTGCTGTTAACTAACTGTAATCTTGAGTAAGTAACAATTTCTCAGTGTCCACCTATCAGTTAATTTGTATGGTGGATAGAGTACTGGGCCTGGAGTCAGGACGACCTGAGCCGTGTAACCCTGAGCAAGTCACTCAGATTCCTGAGCTTTAAAATGGGTATTATAATAATAGCGCTTGCCTTAGAAGGTTATTGAGAGGATCACATAAGGGAATGTGTGTAAACCTCAAATTAGGCAATGAAAGGTCTAAGTGATAAATCTGTCTACTAACGCAATGATCTGAAGAGTTGCTAGCCCCACATATTTTTGCTGACTTTTTCTTCAGGTTTGCTGATTTCTTACACTCCTGTATCCTTTCATCTTCCAAGTCTGAGTCCTATAGTAATGATAACAACAACTAGCATTTCTGTCGTAATTTAAAGTTTATAAAGCACTTCATATTTCACCTAATTTGATCCTCATGACAGTGAGTAGGTATTATTATTTTCCTCATTTTGCAAATGAGGAAATTCAGGCAAATAGTACTAAGTAATTTGCCCCATATTGTCAGGCTAAGGAGTGTTTAAAGTGGGATTTGAACTCAGGTCTTTCTGATTTCAAATTCATGACTCCATCTACTGCATAACCTAGCTGTCTCATGCCTTAAGAACTCACTTCTTGGCCCCTGTTGCATCTGGGACTCAGTTGAAAGGCCTTCATTCATTTGGAACATATACTATAATATATAATAATAATATATAATAATAATTACTTCTGCTGTATTGACCACATACCTAGAATTGCTCGCTTCTTCTGGCATCCTTGTTTTAACTGACTCACTGTTCCCTCTTGACTACTGACTTCTGTGGATTGCCTAAGTCAATTTCCTCAAATCATTTCTATCCATAGATCATTTCTATCCATAACACCCCATATTTGCACTGGTTCTCGCCATCCTAGCTTTAAGTCCACCCATTTGTGTGGAATCACTGACAGTTTTGCTCCTTTGGATGCATGTTTCCTTTTCAGTCAGTAGCTCAGGCTCCAGTCTAAGAACATGGGCAAGGAAATCCAATTTGTGTCATTAATTATGGCGGCTCTCAGGCTTTAAACAACACCTTTTGCAGGAGGTCTTTTCTCATCCCTCAAGCTGCTATTGTTTTTGCCTCTACAATTTCTTTCCTCTTGTTTTTCTGTTTGCATCTTGCATATATCTAATTATTTACATGCTCTCTCCTCAATCACAATGTAAGCTCATTGAGGACAGGAACAATTTTTTTTTCTTCGTATCTCCAGCTTTTAGCACAACATCTGGCACATAATAATGATTGGATTAAAAAAATGCTTCCTGATTGATTCTATCAAGATACAAAGAAATGGCATACCACTGTGAGATTTTGAGAATGGCAGTGAAAAATGTAGGCGTGAGAGCCTAAGTGCTATCATAGGAGTCTCAGAAGAACACATACTAGCACGTGAATCATTGGCGTGGACTTCTACAGCTAAGTATTTCTGATTCCCATTTTAAACTCCAGAGGAACAGAACCAAAGATGTTAGTGTTTGCCAGTGATGTTGTATAAGGCCCTGTTGGGGGCATTCCCATTAATCAGTGACTGCCCTTGCCTAAAAACAGTAGGGTAGTGTCTATTAACTACCAAGGGCTTTGCTAGTGCTGATGACCTAACTGATTGCTTTCCAGCTTTCCCCAGGAGATATTCAGAATGGTTACTGCATGCGTAAGATGTGAGAAAACTCATGTAGGGCACAATATTCTGAGCAACTCCAAATCTTCAAAACTGCAGGGTTGAGCAGCTGTTCCATCGTTGTCCTTGTATGCATTGACACTAGGGAAGTGGGTCCATCTTCTGTGTGCCTAGGACACGAGGAGATAGAAATCCATCCCCAATTTTAAAGCTGTTTGGTTTGCATCATGAAAAAATTCAGTGTTTCCCAATAAATCAAAGTCCAAAGGACAGATCAGGTAGAAGAAATGAATGATTCTAGGGTACTTCTCAAAAATATTTTCCATTTTGTATTCATTTTTCACATTTGGCTTCATCTAGACTGGACCTAAATAAAAGCTCAGGAGGGAAAAAAGATCACATATTTACCCCTGGAAGGATTCTTTCAAGCCATCTAGCCCGCCTCTTATACTTTTATAGATGAGGAGGTTAAGGCCAACAGAGAATTAACAAAGTGTCCAAGCTCCTACAGGCCTGAAGTGGCAGAACTGAGATTTAAACCCAGGTTCTCTGTCTCTGACCATTCTGCTTGGTTGACTCCCAATCTGGGACTATTTATAGGATGGCAAACTCATTATGAGTCAACACTGTAAAATGACAAGCCCCTAAAGCTCACAAAATTTCAGTCTGCATTTAGAGACACAAGGCTCATAGTGGTAGAGGTGATGGCCCTAATATACTTGACTCTGACCAGATCACATCTGGAATACAGTCACAAGAGTTCTATTTTAGGAAGCACATTGCTGAAATAATTGCATCCAGAGGAAGGGGAGGCCACTTAAACTGAGACATAGTAATAGCAGCAGAGGAAGCTGGAGATTTTTAACCATAAAGACAAAGGGTGATGTGTGAAGATTTGTGGAACAAGGGGATCACACCTGAAGGTAGGAATTAAAAGCCTAGCCCTCCAATAACCTATTACTCTTCACTTTCATCTCAGTGGGAATCTTAGACACATTCTCCACAGATGGATTGTGTGATCCTAGTTTACAACCCATGGGTTAAAAAAATATTTTCTTAAAACTAACTCATACGAGGAAAGTTTCACATGAGAAAGCAGTGCAAAGGTGATTTGTGTCATTTCCCTGAACATAAATATGATAAGATGGACTTAAAATGACTTACCAATTGATTGCTACAGTGGTATTAACCAAAGCTGGCTTGTTTTCCTTCTTTTTATCCCTTTAGGCAAGGGACTAGTTGGCAATGCAGAACACTACAAATGACAGATCTATGGGATGTGCCAACAAAAGACCCACGTAATTGCAATTTGTGCAGATGATATTTTACTGACCTGATGTCGTTTCCCCTTTTTTTGTGAAATTGTACCCCAGACTTCCTTCTTACAATTGGTTTATGATCCAATTAATAGAATAGTCTGGTTTGGAGCTGGAAGGAATTTGTAAGAAAAAAAGAATATCAATTGAATTTCTATTTGCATTTCCCAGAGACAGCCTCCTGTAGATGGCAGAGTACTGGACTTAGAGATAGAAAGAATTAGATTTGAATCATATCCTAGGCACCACCATTATCCTGGTCACCCATGTCCACCCCCTCACCTCAGTATTAGCTATCAGATCTTCTCTCACATTCACCCCCTTGTTATCTGACCTGTTATCAAATTGTTATTTCTGACCTCACAATATCTCCATATAAGTTCCATTCTCCCCACTCTTGTAGTCACCATTCTGTACAAGCCTTCATCAGCTCACATTTGGACTGTTGCCATAACTTTATCAATGGAATCCCTGCTTCAATTCTCTCCTCACTGCAATCTATCCTCCATTCACCTGTCCAAATGATTTTTTTCTTTTACTAGCACATATCCATAGCATCCAGTATTTCCCCTGGTTTCCTGACTCCTACCTTTTAGTTATATCTACTCAATCTACCAGTGTCAATTCATTGATATTGCCCCTTTGGATACATGTTTCCTTTTTGGTCAGTAGCTCAGGCTCCAGTCTGAGAAAAATGGACTTCGCTTGCTGTGTTCTCAGTAGGGAAGGAAATCCAATTCGCGTCATTAATTATGGCGACTTTCAGGCTTTAAACAATACCTTTTGTAGAAGGTCTTTTCCCATCTCTCAAGCTGCTATTGCTTTTGCCTCTACAATTACTTTCCTTTTTTTCTGGTTGCTTCTTGCATGTATTCAATAATTTCCATGGTTTCTCCTCCTTCATAATGTAAGCTCACTGAGGAGAAGGACTATTTAATTTTTTGGTCTTACCATATCACTTCTACTCTAAAAAGAGTGGAATCTAGTGATTGCCTGGATCAAGTAGGGTTCATTTGACCAAGCACAGTGCCTTGCATTTATTGAATCAAGATGCTATTGACCATTATAGTGATTGCTGCTGATACCTTTTCCATTTAAACTCTATGAAGGTAAAGACTATCTGAACTCTGTGTCTCTCCTAGTTTCTAGCACAACTCTTTGCAAAGAGTAGGTTCTTCATCAGTATTTGCTGAATTGAATTCAGATGGAATGAATAATATCTGCTTCTTTTTGAGATGAAACTACAAACCCATCCTCTGAGACAGAAATCAGGATCTTCTTCGTGTGTGTTTGCATGTGTGTGTGTGCGTGTGTGTGTGTGTGTAGGAAAGAGAAAGCATTGGGGAACTGGGATATTCTCAGGCATATATCAATCAATTAAATGCAAGTTCAAAGGATGAACTCTTTTCTTATTTATAGAGACCATATGGACTGAGTCCTCTACATGGCATGGTCATCTTGCTTAAGGTTAGAGATCAGAGAATCAGAAAGAGTTGACCACAGACAGAGACCAGAAACTAGAGATTGCACTTGGATCCCTGAGACAAAAGCATTCATTTATTTACTTAGGCTTATTAGGAAATCCCCTCATTCCCAAAAATGGCAACTATAGAAAAACAGTCAAAGTGGTGAAGGAATTTCCAGTGGCATAACCATATAGCCATAGAAGAAGAGGGAATCACATGTTTTAAATGATGGTAGAGGTGGTGAGGGCATTACTGGAGTGACAAGAGAAAGCAGACATGAGATTTGACCTGGATAACAGTTGATTACTAAATCCAACCTTTTAGAGATAAGAGAAGCAAGAATATTTTTAAGTGCTGAAGTAACAACAAGGGACTAAGGCATGGAATAAAAGGGCAAATGTGGACCTTGCCATCTGTTAATGCTTTGAGTCATATGGACTGTGTAGGTCTGATGAGAAAGTGGGGACTGACTTTCTAATGTATTAAATTTAAAAATTCACTTTTTGAGGAAACTCCCAAGCCTTAGAGTAGTACCATAAGTGTTTTTTCTTTCTCAGAAAAGTGAAGAAAACACAGTAGGCCAAGTATATATACATGAATGAACTTGACTTTAATTCCTAGGACCAAGCAATGAGTTAGACTGTTTTCACTGAGAAAAAAAAATATTGACCTATGGCCATTTTGTTTTATTTTCCTCCCTTCTGGATATGATGGAGTTTAGAAGGGATAACCTTTGGTAATCAAAATTCTATTGTAGCAAGGACTTTATTTTTTATCCAAATAGGGAGTATTAGAATAGCCAGGAAAAAGCCTTTATTATCTTTCAAGTCTATGGCTTCTGAAGATCATTTAAAGGCATCAGCATTGACCAGTGAAAACAGCCCTGGTCTTGGAGTCTGAAAGCTCTGGGTTTGACTCTTACTTCATATATACACAATGTGTGTGGTTGAGGATGATTCATTTACCTTTTTTAAGGCTTCAGGTCACTGAGCTGTAAAAATGGAGATAATAGCACCTGCTTTATAGGGTTGTGGAGAGGATCAAGTGAGACAAAACATATACAAAAATATACATATACATACACACATATATACACACACATATACATACACACATACATATATACATATATATGTATAACTCTTTGTCTCTCTGAAAGCATAATGAGTTTATCATCATCAGGAAAAGCAAGAAGATCATTTTTATCTCATTCTACCTGAACAAATGACCCTGGACAAATCATTTAACATTTAACATGACTCTCTAAGACAATGGGCTATGGAGCAGGTGCTGAACTTCAGTGGTCCAAGGAGTTTTCCGCCTGAAAACTACCCTATGTCAATGAAATTCCAGTCCTAGTCCCTGTCCCTGTTCCTTTAATAACATACAGGGGTAAAAATGGGAAGAAACTTGGCCCCATCGCAAAACTCTGGTGTACCCCAAATGCCATTCAATGACCTTAATGAATTAGTCAAAAGTCTATTGATTTGTTACTATATAGAAAGATTTCAGATGATGATTTTCAGTTTAATTCCCACTCTCAACCAATATGAGAAAAGACAACTATTGAAAAAGGGGGAGAGGGAAATGATTCTATGGTTAGTGAATTTGGCTGATATTACTATTTACCCTTGGGCTGAAAAGAATGAATATTTGAATAAATTGTGATAAGCAACAGGGAGAAAATAAACAAATTGCTTTTAAATCACCTCTCTCTTCTCTCTCTCTCTCTCTCTCTCTCTCTCTCTCTCTCTCTCTCTCTCTCTCTCCTCTCTCCCCTCCCTCCCTCCCTCCCCCCTCACACACACACACACACACACACACACACACACATGCACACGCATCCCCCACTCTTTTTCACTTTCTGTCTGCCTTTCTCACCCTCCCATTCCTATTCTACACCCCTCTCTCATTCACATCTTCTGTCTTCTATCCTTTCCTCTTTCTTTTCTCCCTCTTTTTTCCTCCCTCCATCCCTTCTTCTCTTCCTTCTTTCATTTCTTCCTTCCTTCCTTCCTTCCTTCCTTCCTTCCTTCCTTTCCTTCCTTCCTTCCTTCCTTCCTTCCTTCCTTCCTTCCTTCCTTCCTTTCTGTCCTCCATCCTTCTTTTCCTCTTTTACTTCCTCCCTCCCTTCCTTCTTTCCATCTCCCTCTTTCCCTCCTTCCCTACTTCCTTCCTTCTTTTTTTCCTTTTTTTTTCTCCTACTTCCTCTGTTTTTCTTTTGTCCTTGTTTCTGGTATTGTCTCTTAACTCCAACCTCTCCACTTCCTTATAGTTTTTCTGTGTATCTTTCTCTCTTTATTTCTGATGTCTCTGTAGCTTTCTCATTGTCTTTTCCTCCAGTTTCATTTCTCTCCTAAAAGTATTTCTCCTTCAAAGTTTTCAAGTTCAGATGAACTTTTTCTCTGTCTTAGGGAAAACTCACCACACCACTTTGATTCCATAATGTCAAAAAGTCTTCTGCTCATTTTTTTTTTCATTATGAAGGACTTAGAAGAATCCTGTTAATTTTCAACTAATTTAAATCAGTTTATCATCAAGCTAGCATCCTCATTCCCTGGTGGGAGTTTTAATCATTTATACTAGAAAATGCACTGCACTACTGAACTTGTTTTATAATTTAGGAGAGCTCCCCTCACCAAATCATCAGCCAAAGATGTGATGAGTTCTCATTCCAGAATATTGTCTCTATTGAAAAGATGAAAGTGCTTGAAAGATGCCTATTATATGGAAACTCTCACGCCTGAACACCTCTAATATTTTTATTTTATTAGCAGATACTGTAGATGTAGAGAGTGGCCCATCAGAAAGGGACTGCTTTGGGAGAGATTGGGGTAGATTATTTATCACTTTATTACCTTTTATTTTCTCAACATGCTCTCAGGTCCTCTTAAAACCTGATTTCACACCCCTGTTCTGGATGCTAACTGCAGTAATTGTCCCTCAATAGATCAGGAAACAGGGTCAGAGAGACTTAAATGATATTCTCAAAGTTTTCCACAAAATGAGCTCCAGGCAGAGCATTTAAAGGTTCATGCCCATGTTTTCAGCCTTTATCTTTGACCAGTCAGGCAAATGTTGATTAGTTTTGGCCCAGAAGATGAAACTATAGGAACATAAGGAAGATGGTGTAGTAGATAGAGAATGAGATTTGGGGTCAAGAAACCTTGGTTTGAATCTCACCTCAGGCGATTATTAGCTATGTGACCTTGGGCAGAATACTTAACCTCTTTATGACTCTCTTTCTTCATCTGTAAATGAGAGAGTTGGATGTGATGACCTTTAAAGTCCCTTTCAGCCCTAAAATATATGAGGTTAGATTTGATGACCTCGCCGGCTGATTCTAGCTATAAATTTATGATCCTTTGAATGAAATCAGAAACATTTGGTGAGAACCCCGAGGTTGTGTGTGTATTTATTTGTTTGATCAATTATTTCCTGATGATGATGATGAACAAAATAGCTCATATTTAGAGAACATTACAAAGTTTGCAAAATGCTTCAGAATAACCTAAAGAAAAGAGTATTAATCTTGGCACCCCAAATCTGACAGATGAGTGAGGCAGTGGATAGAATGCTGGACCAGGAATCAGGAAAACATGAGTTCAAATCTGGTCTCAGTCAGTTATGAGCTGTGTGAACTAGAGGAATTTGTTTAACCCTGTTAGCCTTAGTTTCTTTCTCTTTAAAATGGGCTGGAAAAAGAAATAGCAAACCACTCCAGTATCTTTGCCAAGAAAACTCCAAAAGGGGTCACAAAGAGTCAGACATGATGAAAGAACAACATATAACAGCAACCCAAAGTCCTAGATTCAAGTCCTAACCTGAACACTTGCTAGCTAAACAAATCCAGACAAATTATCTTACTTCTCTGCTCATCAGTCGTCTTATATGTAATATGCTGTAGTTCTTCAGTAATTTCAGTCATGCCTGGCTCTTCATGACCGCACTTGGAGTTTTCTTGGCAAAGATACTCTAATGACTTGCCATTTCTTTTTCCAACTCATTTTTCAGATGAGGAAACAGAGGCAAACAAGGTTAAGTGACCTGCCCAGGGTCACACAGCTACTAAGAATCTGAGGCCAGATTTGAACTCATGTCTTCCTGACTCTGGGCTCAGCACTCTATCCCCTATACCATCTATCTTCCCCATATGTAACAGGGATGAGAATAGTGATGATAGCCCCATGTATATGATATTTTATATAATTTTATCCTCACAACAACCTTGTGAAGTAGGTGCTATTATTTTCTTCATAACAATTACACTACCCTCTTCATAGGGCTATGGTAAGAAGCAAATATGATTTGAATATAAAGTGCTTTGTAAGCATAAATAGCCATAAAGGCTGTGATTAATATTGGTTCCAGATGGATAATGTTAAAAAAAGTCTTCTTCATCTCAGGAATAAGATGGTATATTGCAGGGAAAGAATTTCTGGTACTTTGTCAGTAGCTATGACTGTATTGTGCTTTTTGTTAACTTTTCAAAAAGATTTTGATATATAGCCTCAGTGCCAAATCCCATTGGTACAGGATCTTTCCTCACTGGCAGAAATGAATGCCCTTCCCTGTGAGAGGGGTGGGGTAGACTTGGCAAGAGAACAGGAGAGCACATTCTTTTCAGTCTTCAGAACTCCTTCAAGGTTCTATGTCCTCTATTGACTCATATGGTTTCCAGCTTCAAGAGTGGAGATGGAACATGTCCACCCCTCAAGTTGCTGAAGGAGAAAATTCTGGGAAGGCATGAGAGGAGCCAGCCATTTCCATCATGTCTCCTTCTAGGTTGCTTCACTAGAGACTTCAGGGAGCTTCTCCTTACATGAGATCCAGCATTCAATCTCTTTGTTGAACTGTTACCTCAAAATCAGTGGGAGAACTCCTTCACTTTGCTTCACCTGACATATTTTATACCATTCATATTCTCTTTGATTTCTATTTTGCTACTGATTTTGTTAAATAAGTTTCTTTGCTCTTCACTGGAATTGGTATATGGAGAGAACTGGGATATAAAGTTTATATGATGCAGTAGAATTGCAACTTATACTAGACTAGCCTAGATATTTTTAGCCCTAGACTAACACTATCTAACGGAGCAGGTAGAGATAGTTCTTGCCTGGTACAAGACAGCTAGATGGCACAGTAGGAAGACCTGAGTTCAAATTCATCTGCAGACACACTAATTGTGTGACCTGAGCAAATCACTTAACCAATTTGTCCCAGTTTCCTCCTCTATAAAATAGGGATAACAATAGCACCTATTTCCCATAATTGTAAGGATAAAATGAAATAATCATTGCAAAGCACTTAATAGAATGCCTGGTACATAGTACTTGATATATAGATGTTAACTATTATTGTTATTAAGACTTCCTTTCAGGAGAACAGAATGGCTTTTGGCCCTAACCTCCTTCTTTCTCTCTTGGCAGAAATGAAAGTCTCCTTTACAAAAAAATGATAGGAGAAGAGGCTAGAGAGGTCTATTTTATCTTCCTTCAAGTCACACAGGGTCACACTTCCTCTCCTGCAAGTGAGGACCAGTCCCTCATATTGCAATATGTAGACCTCAGTGAAAATTACTCTATAATTGTTTTTCAAAAGAAGGTGATGAGTGGCCTTATGGAAGAGATGTAATAAATCTGGGAGGGGTAGCAAACACACTGCATAGTAATAAATGTAGAGCTCTCAACAAACCTTAGAATGTTCTGGAAATATTAACTAACATTATTCCTAGTCGTATATTATCAAGCTTCAGAAAAATTGAAAGCATTGGTCTCATTCTAATACAACATTAACCAATGGGATACATATAAAGTTTTATTTGTGTGTTTAAAAATAAACTGTACAAGTTCAACAAGGGGAAGTTGATTAGATAGCCATTCAAAAAAGAGAACTGAGGATTTCAATGGATTGCAAACTCAATATATTTATAAGTGCAATGTGGGAACCAACAAAATAATTAATGGAATAGAGTCATAGCTTCCAGGGTTAAGAAATTGATAATACTGAGATTTCCAGCTCTGGGAGCCAAGATGGTGGGGTGATCAATAATTGCTATCTCCTTCTCCTTGTTGACCTTGATGAGCCCAGAGAATATCTCCCCAGGAAAAAACCTGGAATAATGGGAGCAGAAGAAGGGGTAAACAGATGCTTAGCCTATGAGGCTAAGAAGATTGCTAAGGAGGGCCCCTCTTGCTGTGGCTGAAGGAAACCAGTGCAGGATCAGAGCTGTCCCAGACAGCCCCATCTCAGTAAACTGGGAGAAAAGCCTGAGCCCTGGGGTGGGGGTGGGGTGAATCCAGCAACCACCAACACCAGCACCTCAGCACCCCAGGGGAATGGGAAAGATAGTAGCACAGCCAGGATCAGCAACCTCTGAGCTTGTCTATACTCTAGTTCAGCAGATGAGACCTCCTGTAGATCCTCCTCCACACTTAACTATCTAACTCCAAGGTAAATGTGGGGAAACCAAAAAGACCTCACCTGGCCTCTGCTTTCCAACACCAGCCAGCTCAGCACCAGGTACGTTGTAGCATTTTAGCCACAACACACAAAGCCTCAAGTTTCAAGCACAAAAACTGTAGGACAGAGCCCCCTGTGCTGCAGAGGCATAGATCTACTTTAAAACCAGGAAAAGAGTGATTATTATGAGTAAGAAGAAAACCAGAAACTAAAAGACCATAGAATCTTTCTATGGGGAAGGGGACCAAAGCACAAATACCAAAGAAGTCCATATTGATACTGTACTCCCATCTAATATGAACTGGTCTGAACCAAGAAGAACCTTCTTATAAGATCTCAAGAAGGATTTTAAAAGACAAATTAGAGAAATAGAAGAAAAACTGACCAATGACTTTAAAAATATGACAAAAGAAATCACAGAAGAATTCAAAAGGACAATTGGACAAATGGAAAAGGAAGTACAAAACCTAATTGGAGAAAATAACTCCTTAAAAGGAAAAATTGGAAAGATGGAAAAGAAGATGTAAAAGTTAACAAAAGAAAACAGTTTTATAAAAATTAGAAACGGTCAAGTAGACCGTTGAATGAATCTATGAGACATCAAGATTCAGTCAAACAGAATCTAAAGAATGAAAAGATAGAAGAAAATGTGAAATACCTGAGGAGTCAAGATGGTGGAGTAGAAAGATTCACATATGCTAGCTCCAAATCCACAGCCCATAAAATACCTGTAAAGAAGAACTCCCAACAAATTCTGGAGCCCCAGAAGCCACAGAACAATGGAGTGGAGAAGATTTATGTTCCAGAGAGCCCTGAAAAACTGACACCAAAGATCTGTCGCCATGGCACTGAGAGGAGTAGATCCAAACAGTCTTCAGGGACAGAATCTCCAGCAGCCGCCCAGGTCCCTCCATCCACAGGTGCAAAGGTTAGTGAGAGAATCTTTATGGCTGCCCAAGAGGAGAGCAGAGTGTCTCCATAGCTCAGGCCCCCTTGGGAGGCTGCAGCAGAGGCAGCAGAGGACAGGGGCTTCCAAAGCAGGCAGGAGCTCATATCCACTATTGAAGATCTCCCCATACACCATCTGAGGGAACTGAGCCCTGTGAGGCAGCCCTGCTCCCACCCGAGCAACTGAACTTAATCTCACATGGAAGAGAAGCCCTTCCCACACCTGAGCACCTGAATTTAATCTTAAAATGAATAGCAGCCCTGCCCCTGCTGAAAACCCTGAAGCTGGGAAGCAGCATTTGAATCTCAGACTCCAAGCACTAGCTGGGCAGATCTGGAGAGAATGTGGGTGTGGAAAGGAATCTCAGAAGTCAAGTAACTGGCTGGGAAAATGCCCAGAAAAGGGAAAAAAAATAAGACCATAGAAGCTTTCTTGGTGAACAGATACCTCCTCCCTTCCTTTCAGATGAGGAAGAACAATACTTACCATCAGGGAAAGACATAGAAGTCAAGGATTCTGTATTCCAAACATCAAAAATAAATATTCAATGGGCTCAGACCATGAAAGAGCTCAAAATGGATTTTGAAAATCAAGTTAAAGAGGTGAAGGAAAAACTGGGAAGAGAAATGAGAGAGACATAAGAAAAAACATGAAAAGCAGGTCAACACCATGCTAAAGGAGACCCAAAAAAATGCTGAAGAAAATAACACCTTGAAAAATAGGCTCACTCAATTGGCAAAAGAGGTTCAAAAAGCCAATGAGGAGAAGAATTCTTTCAAAAGCTGAATTAGCCATAAGGAAAAGGAGGTTCAAAAGCTCACTGAAGAAAATAGTTCTTTAAAAATTAGAATGGAACAGATGGAGGCTAATGACGTTATAAGTAACCAAGAAATCACCAAACAAAACCAAAAGAATGAAAAAATGGAAGAGAATGTGAAATATCTCATTGGAAAAATGACTGACCTGGAAAATAGATCCAGGAGAGACAATTTAAGAATTATGGGACTACCTGAAAGCCATGACCAATAAAAGAGCCTAGACATCATCTTTCATGAAATTATCAAGGAAAACTGTCCTGATATTCTAGAACGAGAGGGCAAAATAAGTATTCAAGGAATCCACTGATCACCACCTGAAAGAAATCCAAAAAGAGAAACTCCTAGGAACATTGTGGCAAAATTCCAGAATTCTCAGGTCAAGGAGAAAATATTGCAAGTAGATAGAAAGAAACAATTCCAGTATTGTGGAAATACAATCAGGATAACACAAGAGCTAGCAGCTTCTACATTAAGGGATGGAAGGGTGTGGAATAGGATATTCCAGAAGCCAAAGGAACTAGGACTAAAACCAAGAACCAGCTACCCAACAAAACTGAGTATAATACTTCAGGGGAAAATATGGTCTTTCAGTGAAACAGAGGACTTTCAAGCATTCTTGATGAAAAGACCAGAGCTGAAAAGAAAATTTGACTTTCAAACACAAGAATGAAAAGAAGCATAAAGAGGTAAAGAGCAAAGAGAAGTCATAAGAGACTTACTAAAGTTGAACTGTTTACATTCCTACACGGAAAGACAACATTTGTAACTCTTGAAACTTTTCATTATCTGGATAGTTGGTGGGATTACACATACATACACACACACACATACACATATACACACACATACATGTGCATGCACACACAGAGACAGAGAGCACAGAGTGAATTGAATAGGATGGGATCATATCTTAAAAAATGAAGTTAAGCGGTGAGAGAGAAATATATTGGCAGGAGAGAGGGAGAAATAGAATGGGGCAAGTTATCTCTCAAAGAATAGGCAGGCAGGAGACTTTTTAGTGGAGGGAAAAAGAGGAGAGCTGAGAAAAAAAACAAGAATTTTACTCTCATCACATTTGAATAAAGGAAGGAATAAAATGCACACTCTTTGGTATGAAAACCTATCTTACAATACAGGAAAGTGGGGAAGAAGGGGATAAGCAGAGTGGGGGGGATGATGGAAGGGAGGGCAATGGGAGGAGGGAACAATTTGAAGTCAACACTCTTGGGGAGGGACAGGATCAAAAGAGAGAATAGAAGCAATGGGGGGCAGGATAGGATGGAGGGAAATATAGTTAGTCTTACACAGCACGACTATTATGGAAGTCATTTGCAAAACTACACAGATATGGCCTTTATTGAATTGCCTGCCTTCCCAAAGGGAATGGGTGAGGAGGGATGGATGGGAAGAATTTGGAACTCAAAGTTTTAGGAACAACTGTTAAGTATTGTTCTTGCTACTAGGAAATAAGAAATACAGTAATGAGGAATAGAAAGTTATCTGGCCCTAGAGGGCAAAAGAGAAGATGGGGACAAGGGAAGGGAGGGATGACAGAAGAGAGGGCAGATTCGTGGTAGGGGAAATTAGAATGCTTGGTGTATTGGGGTAAGGGGAGGGGACAAAAGGGGAGAAAATTTGGAACCCAAAATTTTGTGAAAATGAATGTAAAAAGTTAAATAATTTATAAAAAAATTAAAAAAGAAAAGAGGAAATGTGAAATACCTAATTGGAAAAGCAACTCTCCTGGAAAATAGATCCAGGAGAGAAAATCTAAGGATTTTTAGTCTACCAGAAAGCCATGATGAAAAAAGACCCTGGACAATTTCATCGAAGAAATCATCAAAGAAAACTGTGCAGATATTCTAGTTCTGGAGGGCAAAATGGTCATTAAAAGAGTCCACCATTCACCTCCTGAAAGGTATCCCAAACTGAAAACACCAAGAAATATCTTTGACAAATTCCAGAAATATCAAATGAAGGAGATAATACTGCACGTAGCCAAAAAGAAACAATTCAGATATTGAGGAACTACAGTCAGCATCACACAGGACCTTGTAGCTTCTACATTAAAAGATCAAAGGAACTGGAATACAATATTCCAAAAGGGAAGGGAGCTGGGACTACAACCAAGGATTATTTACCCAGTAAAGTTGGGCATAAGATTTTAGGCAAGGAGGAGATGGACATTTAATGAAATAAGGGCTTTCCAGAGTATACTGTTGAAAAGGCCAGAGCTCAATAGAAAATTTGATCTTCAAACACAGATCTCAAGAGAGGCATAAAAAAGTAACCAGGGGAAAAGAATACTTGTTACTCAATATAGGAAAACTCCTTACATCCCTATAAGGGAAGATGATACTTGGTGATCTTGAGAATTGTATATTTATTATGAAATGTAAAAAAGATACATTTTGATAGAGGGAGTAGGTATAAACTAAATGAAGATAGAAAATGTGATTTAAGGGTGTGAAGGGATTGGAATCAGAGATGTGAGAAGGAGGAGGCAGAAAAAAATAATTTACATCCCAGGAAGAGGCACAAAAATATATTACAGTAAAGGGAAAGAGAGAAGGGAGATGAGTATTGTTTGAGAGGTACCTTCATCTGATTGGATTAAAGGAGGGTACAAGGAACTCAGTTAAGTATAGGAATACAGTAGCTCTACAGGCAGTAAGAAAGGAAGGGGGAAAGAAAATGGAGGGGAGGTTAAAAGGGAAGAAAGAAGTAGTAAGGGAAAGGGGGATTAAAAGGGAGGGGGGCTGAAAGAAGGGAGGTAAGACTGAGGGAGTCAGTGGTCAAAAATTAAAACTCTACTGTGGAGAAGAAGGGAGAACTAAAAGCATAAAGAAGGGGAAAGAGGATGGAGAGAAAGACACAGATAGTAATCATAACTGTGAATGTGAATGGAACTCTCCCATAAAATGTAGACAGATAACAAAATGGATTAAAATCACAACCAACAGTTGTTTACAAGAAACACATTAGAAATGGGAGGGGGGATACAAATCAAAGCACAAACACAGGGTGAAGGTAATAGGTTGGAGCAGAATATTTTCTGCTTCTGTTGATGTAAAAAAAGCAGAGGTAGCAACCCTAATCTTAGACAAAGCAAAAGCAGAAACAGATCTAATCAAAAGAGATAAGGAAGGAAACTATATCCTGCTAAAAGGCACCTTAGACAACAAAGCAATTTCTTTACTAAACATATATGCTCCAAATGGTATAGAATCTACATACTTAGAGGAGAAGTTAAGAGAGTTATAGGAAGAAATAGACAGCAAATCTATACTAGTGGGGGACCTCAACCTCCCCCTCTTTGAACTTGATAACTCTAACCTCAGAATAAACAAAAAAGAAGTTAAAGAAGTGAAGACAACTCTGAATAAGTTAGATATGATAGATCTCTGGAGAAAACTGAATGGGAAATAGGAAAGAATATATGTTTTTCTCAGTGGTATATGGCACTTATACAAAAATTGATTATGTACTAGGATATAAAAACCTCACAGTCCAGTGTAGAAAGGTAGAGATAATCAATGCATCCTTCTCGGATCATAATACAATAAAAATGATATGTAATCAAAGGCCATGGAAACATAAACCAAAAACTAATTGGAGACTAAACAATCAGATCCTAAAGAATGAGTGGGTTAAACAAAAAATCATAGAAATAATCAACAACTTCATTCAAGAGAATGATAATAATGAGACAACCTACCAAGTCTTATGCAATACTGCAAAAGTTGTTCTTTTGGGAAGTCTTATATCTTTGCATGCCTACATGAAAAAAATAGAGAAAGTGGAAAACAATGAATTGGGCATGCAGCCGAACAAACTAGAAAAAGAACAAACTGAAAATCCCCAAGTAAGTACCAAATTAGAAATATTGAAAACCAAAGAAAAGATTGATAAAATGGCAATTAGGAAAACTATTGAACTAATAACTATAACAAAGGGTTGGTTTTATGAAAAAACTAATAAAATTGATAAACTTTTGGACAATTTGATCAAAACTGAAAAGTGTGAAATCACCTCCAACGAGGAGGAAATTAAATCAATAATTAGAAATTACTTTGTCCAACTGTATGACCATAAATTCAACAATCTAAATGAGATGGGTGATTATTTTAAAAACTATAAATTGCCTAGATTAACAGAAGAGTAGGTTGAGTACTTACATAACCCCATCTCAGAAAAAAAAAACTTCAACACGTCATCCATGAACTACCTAGGAAAATATCTCCAGGATCAGTTGGATTTAAAAGTGTATTCTGTCAAATATTTAAACATCATTTAATTCAATACTATATAGACTATTTGGGAAAACTGCTGAAGAAAGACTTCTACTAAATTCTTTTTATGATACAAATTTGGTTCTGATACCTAAATCAGGAAGAGCCAAAACAGAGAAAGAAAAATATATACTAATTTGTCTAATGAATAAAATTTTAAATAAGATATTAGCAAGAAGAATACAGCAGCTATTCATGAGAATAATACATTATGATCAGGTAGGATTTACACCAGGAATGTAGGGCTGGTTCAATATTAGAGAAAACTCTTAGTATCAATATGGTATTGACCATATGAACAACAAAACTAACAGAAACCACGTGATTATCTCAATAGATGCAGTAAAAGTTTTAGACAAAATACACCTGTTTATATTGAAAACGCTGGAAAGCATGAAAATAAATGGAACTTTCATTAAATAATAAGCAGTATCTATCTAAAATCATCAGCAAGCATTTTATGCAATGGGGACCAGCTAGATGCATTTTCAGTAAGTTCGGGGGTGAATCAAGGATGTTCATTTTCACCACTGTTATTCAATATGGTATTAGAAATGCTAGCTGTAGCAATAAGAGAAGAAAAAGAAATTGAGGGAATTAGAATAGATAAAGAAGAAACCAAGTTATCACTTTTTTGCAGATGATATATACTTAGAGAATCCTAGAGAATCAAGTAAAAATTACTTGAAATGATGGATAACTTTGGTGACATTGTAGGTTACTAAATAAACCCACACAAATCATCTGCATTTCTGTATATTACTAACAAAATCCAACAGCAAGAGATAGAAAGAGAAATCCCATTTAAAGCTACAGTAAACACTATAAAATATTTGGGAGTCTATCTGCCAAAACAAACCCAGGAACTATATGAACACAATTAAAAAACACTTCTCGTACAAATAAATTCAGATCTAGGTAAGTTGAAAAACATCAGGTGCTCATATGTAGGCAGAGCTAATATAATAAAAATGACAATTCTACCTAAATTAATTTACTTATTCAGTGTCACATCAATCAAACTACCAGATAATTATTTTCTAGATTTAGAAAAAAAATATCAAAATCATCTGGAAGAACAAGAGGTTCAGAACATCAAGAGAACTAACGAAAAGAAATGGTAGCGAAGGTGGCCTAGTCTTACCAGATCTCACATTGTATTATAAAACAGCAATCATCAAAACCACTTGGGACTGACTAAGAAACAGAGGGGTTAATTAGAGGAAAATTCTTTTGAGGAGGGTCAAAGTCAAAAGAAAGAATAGAATAAATGGGAAGGGAAGTATAGGATGGAAGGAAATATAGTTAGTCTTTCACAATTAGAATGTTATGCAAGTATTTTGCATAACTACACACACATACACACATACATACATGCACATATATATCTATATTTATCTATATCTATATCTATCTCTATATCTATCTATATCTCTATCTATCTATCTATCTATAATTGCTTTTCTTCAGTGGGGATGGGTGGGGAGGGAGGAAGGGAGAAAAGTTGAAACTCAAAGTTCTATGAATGAATGTTGAGAATGGTTCTTGCATGTAACTGGGAAATAAGAAATACAGGTAATGGGGTATAGAAGTTTATCTTGCCCTTCAAGAAAAGAGAGAAGATGGGGATAAGGGAAGGGAGGGTTGTGATCAAAGGGAGGACAGATTGTGGGAAGGAGTAATCAGAATGCATGGTGTTTTGGGCTGAGGGAAGGAGGGGAATGGAGAGAACATTTGTAACTCAAAATTTCGTGGAAATGAATGCTGAAAACTAAAAATAAATAAAGAAACATTAAGAAATAAAAAAAATTGATACAGGTCAATTGTCTCTCCAACTGGATCTCTTAGAAATAACAATGTGATATATGGCTTCAAATCAGTGACTATTTTGTGTTCATTTCTCCCAATATCCCCCAGCCTCAATCTTACACAATGCAATCAGGCTCTGCTATCTCACTCTGTTGTGTTCTCTGAAGCTATTCCAAAGGACCAGATGAGAAGCCCTGACTGGTTCTGCCAACTGGTAAATGTTTTGAGTATGGGCCAAGTCTAGACTTTGTGTTCCTCATCAGTCTTCTCTCTGTTGAGCATCTCCATTTATCTTGTGTGTAACTTGTACATAGTTGTTTGCATATTCTCTCTCGTATTAGACTGTGAACTCCTTGAAAACTGGGACTGTTCTTTGCTTTTCTTTTTATCCCCAGCACTTATCCCAACTCTGGGCACTGATCTGGTACCTAATAAATGCTTGTTAGCTGACTCTAAGACTAACCTAACTAAATTCAGAGATATTCATTACTAGGATGAACTATAGACCATACATTTAGAGTTGAGAAGCCCCTACTCAACAGTTTTCATTTTACATATGAGACAGCTGAAGTGACTTGCCTAGATCATAGACATAATTTCAGTGATGGGATTTGAAGTCCAGTACTGTGACCCCAATTGCAGTGTAATTGTCATCATACTATGCTGGCTATGGTGTGATGAGTATTTTGGACAAGGAAACTTTTGAAGATCATCTACTAAGGCATGGGGGGAGGGAAACTAAGATTTATATTGTTGTTGGAAGAGAAGAAGGAGGCTACTGCTATTGCTACTGAGTCATTTCAGTTGAGTATAACACCTTGTGATCCATTTTGGCAAAGATACTGAAGTGGTTTGCCATTTCATTCTCCATCTCCTTTTACATATGAGGAAACTTAGGTAAACAGAATTAAAGACTTATGTAGGGTGATACAGCTGGTAAGTTTCTGAGGCTGGCTTTGAACTCAGGTCTTCCTGACTACAGGTTCTTGGGAGGCAACAAACACTCACAAAATCATGAATGCTGCATTGATACAGAATAACCAGTCTGATTTTTCTTTTTTTCCACAGGAGTTAGCACAGTGCCTAGCACATAGGAAGTATTTGATAATTTCCTGATTAACTAATTACTTTGCCCTTCATATTGAATCTCCAATTCTATTCACTTATGGGCCTACCCATGTTGACTACAAATTTGCTACTCTCTTGTTAATAACTGGTCTTCAGACTGAACAGATTATTTAATTCAGCAGCAGTTTAGATCACTCCAAGACTGAAAGAATTCTGAGTATTTCTTTTAATGCATTTCTGATAGAATGTGATCTTTTTAAAAATTTATTTATTTATTTTTAGGTTTCAACATTCATTTCCACAGTTTTGTGTTCCAAATTTTCTCCCCATCTCTCCACTCCCACACCCCAAAATACCATGTATTCTAATTACCCCTTCCATCAACGTGCCCTCCCTTCTATCACATCCCTCTGTGCTTTTATTCCGATCTTCTCTCTTTTCTTGTAGGGCAACATAGAATTCTATACCCCATTACCTGTATTTCTTATTTCCCACTTGCATGCATAAAAATTCTCAACATTTGTTCCTAAAACATTGAGTTCCAACTTCTTTGCTTTCCCCCTCGCCATCCATCCCCACTGAGAAGACAAGCAGTTCAATACAGGCTATATATGGGAAGTGTTGCAAAAGACTTCCATATGAGTAATGTTATGAAAGACTAATTATATTTTCCTATATAAATATATGTAATATATATATATATATGAATGTGTGTATGTTTGTGTGTGTTTGTGTAATCCTCCCAACCACTCAAATACTGAGAAAAGTCTTAAGAGTTACAAATATTGAGGGGGCAGAGTCAAGATGGCAGAGTAGAAAGATGCACGTATGCGAGCTCCAAACCCACAGCCCATAGATTTAATGTAAGAAGAGCTCCCCAGAAGTTTTGGATCACTACAGGGTGTGCAGAAACATAGTGGAAGAGATTTCCATTCCAGAGAACCCTGGAGAGCCGTCCCCAGGGTACGTCGCACCCCAGAAAAAGGACCCCACTCCAGCGCTGCCCTGGCCACGGCCCCAGAGAAGCTGATCTGAGCAGGCTTCAGGGACGGAACCTCCAGCAGTCTGGAAGGTCCCTCCACCCACAGACTCTACAGGTCGGTGAGAGACATGCCTGGGCTGGAGGAGAGCAGAGTGAGATGTCTCCATGGCTCAGGCCCCCTTGGGAGAAGGCGGAGGCAGAGGCAGGGGTGGTGGCGGAGGCAGCGGCGGCGTGGCCGTGGTGGCCCGGGACTCCCCCAGCAGCAGGCAGGATCTTCATTACTGAAAGTCTCTGCATAAACCACCTGAAGGAGCTAAGCCTGGGAGATGGCCCTACCCCACCCGTTCCATTTCTGAAGGTCTCTGCATAAAGCCCCTGAGGGAACTGAGCCTGGGAGGTGGCCCTGCCCTTACCCGCTCCATTACTGAAGGTCTCTGCATAAAGCCCCTGAGGAAACTGAGCCTGGGAGGTGGCCCTGCCCCCATCCCAGCACCAGAACTAAAGTTCACATTGAATAGCAGCCGCGCCTGCTGTGGAAAGCCCATTTGAATCTCAGACACCAAGCACTAGCTGGACGGATCTAGGCGGGGGTGGACAGGAATCTCAGAACTCAAGTAACTGGCTGGGAAAATGCCTAGAAAAGGGAAGAAAAATAAGACTATAGAGAGTTTTTTTGAACAGATGCAAATGACCCTGACTTTCGGATCTGATGATGAGGAGATATTCTTGCCATCAGGGAAAGACGTGGAGGGAGAGACTTCTGTACCCCAGACATCCCAGGGGGATGTCGGGTGGGCTCAGGCCTTGGAAGAGCTCAAAAAGGATTTTGAAAAGCAAGTTAGACAGGTGGAGGTAAAACTGAGAAGAGAAATGAGAGAGATGCATGAAAAGTACGAAAAAAGGGTCAATACCTTGATAAAGGAGACCCAAAAAAATGCTGAAGAAAATAAAACCTTGAAAAATAGGCTCACTCAATTGGCAAAAGAGGTTTAAAAAGCCAATGAGGAGACGAATGCTTTCAAAAGCAGAATTAGCCAAATGGAAAAAGAGGTTCAAAAGCTCACTGAAGAGAATAGTTCTCTCAAAATTAGAATGGAAAAGATGGAGTCTAATGACTTTATGAGAAACCAAGAAATCACCAAACAAAACCAAAAGAATGAAAAAATGGAAGAGAATGTTAAATATTTCATTGGAAAAACAACTGACCTGGAAAATAGATCCAGGAGAGACAATTTAAAAATTATGGGACTACCTAAAAGTCATGATCAAAAAAAGAGCCTAGATATCATCTTCCATGAAATTATTGAGGAAAAGTGCCCTGACATTCTACAACCAGAGGGCAAAATAAATATTGAAAGAATCCATCGATCACCACCTGAAAGAGAGCCAAAAAGAGAAACTCCTAGGAACATTGTGGCCAAATTCCAGAACTCCCAGCTCAAGGAGAAAATCTTACAAGCAGCTAGAAAGAAACAATTCCAGTACTGTGGAAATAAAATCAGGATAACTCAAGATCTAGCAGCTTCTACATTAAGGGATCGAAGGGCGTGGAATAGGATATTGCAGAAGTCAAAGGAACTAGGACTCAAATCAAGAATCACCTACCCAGCTAAACTGAGTGTAATACTTCAGGGGAAAATATGGTCTTTCAATGAAACAGAGGACTTTCAAGCATTCTTGATGAAAAGACCAGAGCTGAAAAGAAAATTTGACTTTCAAACACAAGAATGAGAAGCATGAAAAAGTAAACAGCAAAGGGAAGTCTTAAGGGACTTACCATAAGTGAACTGTTTACATTCCTACATGGAAAGACAATATTTCTAACTCTTAAAACTTTTCAGTATCTGGGTAGTTGATGGGACCACACACACACACATGTACACGCATGCATGCACACACACATACACACATGCACACACATACAGAGACAGAGAGCACAGAGTGAATTGAATAGGATGGGACCATATCTTAAAAGAAATTAAGGTAAATGGTGAGAGAGAAATGTAGTGGGAGGAAAGAGGGTGAAATGGAATGGGGTAATTATATGTCATTTAAGAGGCAAGTAGGAGACTTTTTAGTGGAGGGAAAAAGAGGAGAGCTGAGAATAAAAAAAAAACCAAGAAGTTTACCTTCATCACATTTGACTAAAGGAAGGAATAAAATGCACACTCATTTTGGTATGAAAATCTATCTTACAGTATAGGAAAGTGGGGGAGAAGGAGATAAGCAAGGGGGGATGATGGAAGGTAGGGCAAAGGGAGGAGGAGCAATTTGAAGTCAACACTCGGGGAGGGACAGGATCAAAAGACAGGAGAGAAACAATGAGGGGCAGGATAGGATGGAGGGTAATTCAGTTAGTCTTACACAACACGACTATCATGGAAGTCATTTGCAAAACTACACAGATATGGCCTATATTGAATTGCCTGGCTTCCCAAAGGGAATGGGTGGGGAGGGAGGGATGGGGAGAATTTGAAATTCAAAGTTTTAGGAACAACTGTTTAGTATTGATTTTGCTACTAGGAAAGAAGACATACAGTTAATGAGGAATAGAAAGTCATCAGGCCCTACAGGAGAAAAGAGAAGATGGGGACAAGAGAAGGGAGGGATGACAGAAGAGAGGGCAGATTGGAGATAGGGAAAATTAGATTGCTTGGTGTATTGGCGTGGGGGGAGGGGATAAAAGGGGAGAAAATTTGGAACCCAAAATTTTGTGAAAATGAATGTAAAAAGTTAAATAAATAAATAAATATTTTTTAAAAAAAGAGTTACAAATATTATCTTTCCATGTAGGAAAGTAAACAGTTAAACTTTTGTAAGTCCCTTATGGTTTATCTTTCCTGTTTACCTTTTCATGTTTCTCTTGATTCTTGTGTTTGAGAGTCATATTTTCTATTCAGCTCTGGTATTTCCATCAAGAATGCTTGAAATTCCTCTATTTCATTGCATGACCATTTTTACCCTGAAGTACTATACTTAGTTTTACTGGGTAGGTGATTCTTGGTTTTAATCCAAGTTCCTTTGACTTCTGGAATATCATATTCCAAGCCCTTTTTCCCTTAATGTAGAAGCTGCCAGATCCTGTGTTATCCTGACTGTATTTCTACAATGCTTGAATTGCCTCTTTCTGACTGCTTGCAATATTTTCTCTTTGACCTAGGAACACTGAAATTTGGCTACAATATTCCTATGAATTTTTCTTTTCGGATCTCTTTCAGGAGGTGATTGGTGTATTCTTTCAATATTTGTTTTACCCTCTGGTTCTAGAATGTCAGGGCAGTTTACCTTGATAGTTTCTTTTTTTTAAAGTCCACTTCAAACTTTAATACTCCTTTTATGATACATTTAGAAAATAAAATGCTTTAGTAATGATAATAATAACAATATAAATAAAACAAAACTTCCAATTCCTTCCCAAACTATAAACAAATTTTAATTTATGAACAGGATTTCTTTCCAAATGAGTTTCTCCAGTGGGAGAAAAAAATCAATGTGAAGATTTGTTTGCTCAAGTGTACTGATTATGGAAGGGGCTTAGGGCCTGCTGCTTCTTGTAGAAACTGAAAAAGTCCCTTTCTTAGGAGAAGGAAGAGAAAGATTTGCTCTCATCCTTTTGGGGCACATAAGGCAAGAGTGGAGTCTCGCAATCTGGGAGTTTCTGGAAGCTTCCAGAGGAATTGGATATGCTCTCCAGCAGTTGGGTAATTCCTCTTCCCCGAACATTGCTCATCTTGCCAGTTGTTTTCATTCCAGATGGATAGTCACAAGTGGATGTGTTGGATCTTTGTTCCTGATGAGAGGAGTTTGAAAAAGGAGGACTATCAACTCTTAGTTTCTAGAAGCACCCTGCATCCAGTGCCACCATTTTGGGGTTCACACTGTTACTGGCTTCATAATCCTGTAGTGGTACATGAGCTTCTGTGAGTAGAATTCCAAAAAGAGTACCTAGGGAATTACTGATGCAATATGCAATCTTCTTGCTGACAGCCAGAGCACAAAAGAGAATATTGGTTTTTTTAATGCCACTTGCACCTTACCTTGCTAGAGTAATCCCACATGGACACATTGAGGAGGCTTCATACCCAGGCCTTCGATGGCTCCTTATGAAGTTTTTGTTGGTAGATTCCCACCACCAGGTCCTCTATGGTGAGGATTTCTAGTTCATGCCTGTTTTCCAATTTCTTTGCCATATACTTCAAGTACTAGTAAACTCTGTACCTATCATCAGACTTGCAGTACACAGGTGGCCAGCTACTTTGGTTTGGAGAAATAAACAGATAAAGGTTTTGTAACATAGTTGCATAGTCATCTCCTGAGTGAAAGGTAGAAATAGGGATCTTGTGACTGGCCTGACAATGAAACCAGAAGCCTCGTGGCACCTCACCTAGGTCTATAAATCAGTGGAACTCAGCCAGAATTCCTTCCTGAAGTGAATATTTGATACAGCCAATTTCACAAGGGAGAAAGCACTGCTCACAGTGAGGAGGTAGCTCTCCGTGGCTAAAAATGTTCAAAAAGTAAAAAAAAAAACCTTCCAAGTACAGCCTGATCACTCTTCAAAGACAGACCTGAGAATCTGAAAGTGAAACATTCTGAGTCTGTAAAGGGGGAAGCTGGTTCACTGATTCAAGGAATGTTGTGGGAACAGGTTTGTGCTTTCCAGGTGGCAAAGGGACCTTCCCCTGAGTTGATTTCCACTCCTGAGCCATTTCTGCATATTTCTCTTTCTCTACCTTGATAATTTCATGAAATGTGATGTCTAGGCTTTTTTTTTGATCATGGCTTTCAGGTAGTCCCATAATTTTTAAATTATCTCTCCTGGATCTGTTTTCTAGGTCAGTTGTTTTTCCGATGAGGTATTTCACATTAGCTTCTATTTTTTTATTCTTTTGATTTTGTTTTGTAATTTCTTGGTTTCTTATAAAGTCATTAGCTTCCATCTTCTCCATTCTAATTTTTAAAGAATTATTTTCTTCAGTGAGATTGTGAACCTCCTTTTTCATTTGACTAATTCTGCTTTTTTAAAGGATTCTTATCCTCTTTGACTTTTTTGCCCTCTTTTGTCATTTGAATTAGTCTATTTTTAAAACTGTTATTTTCTTCATCATTTTTTGGGTGTCCTTTAGCAAACTGTTGACTTGCTTTTTCTTGATTTTCTTGCATTGCTCTCATTTCTCTTCCCAATTTTCCTACACCTCTCTTACTTGATTTTCAAAATCCTTTTTGAGCTCTTCCATGACCTGAGACTATTACATTTTTATTTTGGAGATTTTGGATTCAGAAACCTTGACTTCTATGTCTTCCTCTAATGATATGCATTGTTCTTTCTCATTCAAAAGGATTGAAGAAAATGCTTGTTAACTAAGAGAGTAATCTTCTACAGTCTTATTTTTTTCCCCTTTTTGGGGCATTTCTCCAGCCACTTACTTGAATTTTTAGTCCTTTGTCAAGAGGAGCGTATCCTCTAGAGACCTATAATTTTTCAGTTCCTTTAAGGTGGCACAATCAAGGAAGAGGAGTTTACTCCTCTCCTGGCCTGTGCTCTGCTCTGGGAGCAACCATAAGCTTTTTTGCCCAGGATCTGTGAGTAGAATTCCTTCTCCAGAGCTTCTACCAGCTCTACCACACTAGTGCTCTTCCTCACACCAGGACTGTCTGTCAGGGCTGATGTCCAGATATGTTCAATTCCATCAGGGATTTTTGTCTGAAGGCTTGAAAAATGGACGCTGCTGCTGCCTGGGGCCATCTGGATCTGTAGCATTGGGTAGAACCCTATTCCCTTCTCACCCAGGTGACAGAGATTTTCCATTGACATTTGAAGCTATCTTTGACATTTGTGGGTTGAGTAATCTGGGAACCACAGCTGCTGCCCATGATTCCATGCCCTGAAACCTGCTCTGGTCCTGTGTGTGATGCATGGTGTGGTTAAGGCTGGACTGTGCTCTGCTCCTAGCCCTCATGATAGGGCTCCTAGTCCGATGTGATAGAACTTTCCTGTTGGCCTTCCATGCTGTCTCGGGCTGGAAATCTCTTTCCTTCTGTTGTTTTGTGGCTTCTGCTGCTCTAGAATTAGTTTAGTGTCATTTTTTTTACAGGTATTTCATGGGCTATAGGGGGAGCTTCTACAAGTCTGTCCTTCTACTCTGCCATATTTACTCTGCCCCCTGAATGTGATTATCTTGAAGGCAAAGGTCATTTACTTCAGAACTGGAACACATATCACAATATCTAATGCATAACATGTATCTTAATGATTTGGTGAATTATCACTTTCTCTTTATTGTCCATAATGCTTTTAATCCTTATGTTTTTAAAGCTAACACATGTTCTAGTTTGGACAGATGAATCGAGATAGAAAATATGTTTCATAATCTTCCAACATCCTTGTTCATATCAAAGTTACCCTCATGTCACCATCCTGAGACTCTTGACTCCAAATATTTCTTTCTTTTTTTCTCTTACTTCAGAATGCCTTCAGTTAATTTTCTATCATCATCTTAATTAAAGAAAAGGTTGGGTTTGACTGCCATCTCCTTTAGCAGTGCTGACTCTGTCATGGGTCAGTGCCCAATGTGTTGAAGATCAAAGTATTTTGCGAGACAGATGTGTTACAATTAAAATTAGTTTGCAAATCCTTAATTAAAATAAAGATTCAATTGGTTGCCCCTGGGAAAATTGATCCCATCAAGGATGAGTTCACTCCTGGCTATTACCAAACAGGCACTCTATTTCAGTAGAAAATATCTTACTATCAGTTTTGCCTTGTTGATAATTATGTTCTGTATTTTTTAATTGGCCCCTGAGCACAGCCAAAGGAAGTTGGGAGTACTTTAAAGATTTGAACTGGCCAGAGGCAAAAGCTAGAAAGAACACAAGTGGGCCTTCACTTCCTGTTTTTTTCTCTCTCTTTAGGTGTTTCAATATTCTCTCATTCTCTTCTACATATATATATATATATATATATATATATATATATATATATGTGTGTGTGTGTGTGTGTGTGTGTGTTTGTGTGTGTGTGTGTGTATCTGTCTATCTATTTATCTATCTATCTATCTATCTATCTATCTATCTATCTATCTATCTATCTAGTCACATTAGGTTCTTAGTGGCAAGGTATATCCCAGAAGCATCTCAGTGTCAAAATCCTCATTCTTTGGGTTGAAAATGGAGTTTGTTAATATCAAGAAATTGATAGCTTCACCTCACCCGATCTAGTCTCCTACAGTGCAGTTATAACAGATGATTTGCATGAAGTAGCCAGACTCATAGAGGGAGCTTTCTCCCACTGTAATTCAAAGAGTATACTGAACACAAAAAGCGTCAGCTAAAGGAGAAGAAAAGCAATTAAAAAGTCAGAGTTAATCCTAAAGCTTTTTCTTTTCTCAAGTTGATCCCTGAGTCTGAGTCACAAAAGAGCTGAGAAAAGCCTTGGGGTTATGGGCTACAAGACCTAGGAAGGATGTTCTGGACATTATGAAAAGACTTGAAGAGCATTGTAACTAATTCCAGAAGCTAGTAAAGGGCTTCAGGGACAGCTAAAGAAGCAACTTGCTACTTTCCTTACATATAATTTAATTATATTAGGTATTAAATAGTTTTTTACTAGATGAAATGGGATCCTTATTTAGGGTAGCTAGGTAGTATAGTGAATAGGGCATTGGGCTAGGAACCAGGGATACTCCATCTTCCTGATTTCAAATGTAGCCTCAGATATTTACTAACTATTTTACCTGAGGCAAGTCACTTAATCCTCAGGCAAGTCACTTTGCCTCAGTTGCTCAACTGTAAAATGGGTTGGAGAAAGAAATGGCAATCTATTTCAGTATCTTTGCCAAGAAAACCTCAAATGGGATCATGAAGATTCTTAAATGACTGAAAAACAATAAATTGGGACCTATTCATCTTGCAAAATATTGTTTTTGAGAAAGAAATGTTTCTGAATTCTTAATGACTTACTTCCATGTAACCCATATGTTAATTGATGACAGATCATCAGACTCCATCTTGGAAACATTAATAAAACCATCTCAATAGGCCTTATGTTTTACTCCAATCTACAGAAATTTTGAGACATCCATAATTTAGCTCATTTCTAGAATATTCAAGCTTGTTCATCATCAAGCAACCCCACTATCAATCATCATGTAGAATATAGATTATTTTTGTTAAAAGAAAATCCTGATTCAGGCCTCATCCTGGTCAATTAAAAGGAAACTCAGCAAATAAGACAAAAATGGAGTTTGTTGACTCATCAATGAATCAAGCAGTTGAAGTGAAGTCTGCCACTGAATTTTTAGAGACAGGATGGAAATAATTTATCCATAAAGGTAAAACAATCCTGACTGGTGGATTTCTTAATGAGAAAATGGGTTTAATATCACATCAGTTCCTTTCTATTACAGCCTCATTGGGACATGAGATATCACTAAAGAGATGGGAGTAGCCCTCAGGTGATATCTGCTGGTTGGTTGGTTGGTTGTTGTCCTTGGTCTTTAAAGAGGACCAAAATGAAATCACCATGATAAAGTGAATTTTCAGTGTGTCCAACTGAGACTGATCAAACCAATATGAGCTCAGAATGCTACACCACAGATTGGGCACACATAGTCCATGTGAGTATTTGGGGTGGATATCCCAAATTTGCACATCGTGTGTTTACTTTGCACTGTCTCAATTCTGCTTTGCTCAAAGTGCACAACACCTTTTCTGATGTGGGCATGCCATGCTGAGCAGTCCTGTGCCAGTGTCTCCCATGTTGCACAGTCAAATCCAAAGTTTTTGAGAGAGACCTTGAGAGTGTCCTTGTATTGCTTCCTCTGGCCACCATGTGATTACCTGCCCCATGCAAGTTCTCCATAAAATAGTCTTTTTGGCAAGCATATATTTTGTATTCAAATAATGTGATCAGCCCATCAGAGTTGCACTCTCTGAAGTATTTTGAATACTTGGCAGTTCAGTTCAAGCAAGGACTTCAGTGTCTGCTACCTTATCCTGCCAGGTGATCCTCAGAATCTTCCTAAGACAGTTCATATGGAATCAATTCAGTTTCCTGGAATGGCGTTGGTAGACTGTCCATGTTTCACAAGCATATAACAATGAGGTCGTCACAATGGCTCTGTAGACCTTCAATTTGGTAGGCAGTCTAATACCTCTTCTCTCCCAAAGCTTTCTTCAGAGCCTCCCAAACACTAAGCTAACTCTGGCAATGTGTGCATCAACCTCATTGTCAATGTGTACATCCCTGGAAAGTATACTACCAAAGTAAGTGAACTTATCCACAGTATTCAAAACTTCTCTATTTGTTGTAATCGATGGTTTCATGTATGGATGGTGTGGTGGTGGCTGATGGAGCGCCTGTGTTTTCTTTGTGTTATTTATTAGGCCACAATTAGCACAGTCAGCAGAGAATTGATCCATACTTTGTTGCATCTTGGCTTCAGAGGCTGCATTGAGTGCACAATCATCCACAAACAGAATATCATGCACCAACATTCCCCCCCACTTTGGTCTTGATTTTTAACCTTTTCAAATTGAAGAACTTACAATTAGTATGGTAGTTGACCTTAATGCCTTGTTCATCTCTGAAAACATTTGTCAACATGGCTGAAAACATCATGCTAAAAAGCATGGGAGCAAGCACACATCCATGTTTCACTCCATGGGAGACTGAGAAAGAACAAGAATATTGTCCATTTTCCAGAACCCAGGCCAACACATCAAATTGACTTACAATATTGATGAATTTCTCCAGGCACCCAAATATTGACATAATTTTCCATAAGCCCTCATGACAAACAGTGTCAATGGCCTTGGTTGGATCTACAAACATTTTGTACAGACTCCTGTTCTGCTCCTGGCATTTCTCCTGGAGTTGTCAGGCAGCAAGCACCATATCAACTCTTCCTCAGCCGTTTCTGAAGCTACATTGGCTCTAAGGTATATGACTATCTTCCAGGTGAAGTAGCAGCATATTAAGGAGGACTCTAGCAAGAATTTTGTCAGCAATAACTAAGAGAAAGATCCCTCTGTGATTGTCACAGCACAATCAATTCCTTTTCCCTTTATAGAGATGGGCAATGGAGGCATCCTTGAACTCCTGGGGGATAACATCCTCTTACCATATAACCTGGAAAATTTCATATGAACAGTGGTCCCCTTACCTTGTAAAACTCAGCTGAAATAGAATCAGCACCAGGTGCTTAGCTACATGAAAGGAGCCTAATGGCCCTCAAAACCTCTTCTTCGGTTGGAGGTTCAGCTAAGGAGGGATTGACTTCAACCTGACGTAAACAGTCAATGACCTCAGCATTGATTGATTGAGAACCCTATGGAAGTGTTCAGTCTATCTCTCTAAGACCATGTCCTTATCACTAATCAATGTGGCTTCATCAGCACTGAGTAGTTGTGATGCACCATAGGGTTTTGGTCCATAAAGAGCTTTCAGGGAATCATAAAAGCACTTTGGATTGTTACTGTCAGCATAAAACTGAATTTCATCTGCCTTCTTACTGAGCCAGGAATCCTGCATCTTGCCCATAGTCTATAGATGAAGAGATTAATCCCAAAGGGATTGGGCCTGCAGATTTCTTGAACACAGTATCCAAAGACTGAGCACAGTTAAAAGATGGGAGTCACTGAGACCGATTCTGTCCCAATGTCTGACTTATTTAATGTTTAATTATGATAGAATTGAAAGAAGAAGTAGTATCAATAGTATCCTTAGGAAAAAAAAAAACAGTTGAGAAATCAGTAGCCCCCATTTTCTGTGAAGACAGTGTTTCCTCCATTCTTACAGAATGGTTTAGTCTCACTCACCAAATAATATCAACACTAACGTAAATCTCAAAGGAATTCCACAAAGTCTAAGGGTATTTTTGATGCATAAAATGGCAGGCACAATTTCTGTAGAGCTGTATTCTCAATTTTCATACCTGTTTGTTCACATTCCAGCTTGACTGATGCTGACCTGTTTATTTCTAATGTTGGCCTAATACTATCCAATCCAATCCAGCAAACAATGACCAGATTGCCTCCTCCCTCTTTAACACACCTTCATTTTATCTGGCCATCCCCTCTAGTTATTGTTTTACATTTCTTCATGCATTCTCTCCATTTCCTTGATGCATTCAAAATCCTTGTGGTGGAGCAACTGTCTGTATTTATAATTTCTATTTCGTTAATTTTTTAGTACCCTGTGATCTGAGTCCAAACCCCCTCCCCAACTGGAATGAAACTATTCTCTACAAGTTTATAAACCACCTCTTAGTTAATGAATTTATTATCATTTATCAATCAACTATAACTTGAAGGTATCAACCTGAAATAAAGAGACTACTAAAGTAGTAAGTACTCGGGTCTTTTAACCAATGTGAAGTAATTGCATTTGGGGACATCTCACAGCCCCAAGGTAGCTGAGTGACAAAGAAGGGAAGAGCCAGACCAGTGTTAAATATGGTTCAATAGGGAGGAGTCTCACGGGAGGCATAATTTCAAGAAACTGTTATGAAAATTGTTTTATATAATAACTGAAAGTCCATAGAGAAGGCAGGGGGAGGTTGAGAGCAGGGAATGGATGACATCTGGTCAGAACAGCAGGCCTGGACTCCAGGTGCAGCTACTGGGAAACCAGTTTGTACCTAACCTGATCACGGAGTCAGTTGGGATCAAAGTCAGGTAGACCTTTTTGATGCCAACATTCAACATCTTAAAAAAAAATCAACTTGTTTCAGTAGACCTCTTTTAACTTCTTTTAATGGCCTTCAGGAAATTTGCAGCACTAGGATCTCACACAAGGTCCACAGCTTCATTCAACAAAGGGAATTTAGAGATGAATGAGTCTAACCTCCTCCTTTTGAGAAGAGGAAATTGAAGCTGGAGAGATCAAGTGACTTGTCCAAGGTCATACTAGTAATAAATCACAGATGTAGGATTTGATCCCAGGTTCTGATTCTAGAGAAACCTTGTTCTTTTTTCTTTAATTGTCATCCTTTTTTGACCTCTCTGTAATGTTTGACCTAAGAGACCACATTATGTTTCTAATATTCTCTCCTCCCCTGATTTTTGTGACATTGAGAACTCCTGGTTCCCCTCTTACCTCTATGGAGATATATTTAGGTCTGTCTGTCTCTGTCTCTCTCTCTGTCTCTGTCTTTCTCTGTCTCTGTCTCTGCCTGTCTCTCTCCCCTAGATGTCTGTCCTGTACTTTCTTTTCTTTTCCTTACACTTCTCATACTTCCCATTGGTGCCCCCAATTTCACTTATCATCTCTATGAATAAGAATGTTGCATCCCCATATCCAACTTTCACCTCTCTTTTTAGAGCTCCTATCTTATATCCTCAACTACCTGACAAATATCTCTACTTGATGGTCCCATATGTGCCTCCAATACATGTCCCAAACAAAATGTACCCCAACCCTGCCCTTCTTTTAACTTTTGTACATCAGTTAAGGACATTGCTAGCCTTATCACTACAGTTTGCAACCAAGAATCATCAAGGAAGGATGGAAGAGGCTTGGTGGTACAGTAAATAAAGAACTGAAGCTGGGGTCAGGAATATTAGAGTTCAAGCCCAGTCTCAAACACTTACTAGCTCTGTGACCTTGGGCAACTTATTTAACATCTTTCTGTCTTATTTGAAAAAGGAGGCTATTAATAGCACCTTCCTCCAAAGGCTACTGTGATGAAAAAAATGAATCATGTTAGTAAAGTGCTCTGTACTCATTAAAGTACTACAAATATGTGAGCTACTGTTGCGATAGTCACCCCAAAGGAATCATAATAAAGTAAATAAGACAGTTCCTATGGCCAAAGACCTTATATTCTATTGCAGAACATCTGCACAGAAAGAGAAGTGGGAAGACGAGTTATGACGTCCCAAGTTGGTACAATGATTGGGCTGAGTAGACATAAAAGTCAGGAGGTTAATCTAGCTGGGAGTATTGTGAGTGTGGCTAAGAACCTGCAGAGAATTGTGGTCTGAGCTGGGCAGTCACAAATCAACAGAGTGAGCCTCAAGTTTGGGTTAGAAGTCTTTCCAAGCTGAAAAGAGACCAGTGAGGAAGTGGAGAAACCTGGAGAGTGAGATGAGCCAGCAGTGAAGTTAGTAAAGCCAAGGCACTGCCTAACTATGCCTCCCGAGAAATGGTGTTTGCTATTATGGAGATACAAATTGAGAGATTGGGCCTCAGGATGGAGGATTCCAGAATTATTTCCCATTATTCTTGCTCTCATGCTCTAAAGTCTAGACAAACTGTTTATCTTGTCTTTTTCCATGCATGACCTCACTGCCTTTGTATGAACAGGCTGTCCCCAGTGTCTATAAAGCTGTCCCTCCTTAGCCTGGTTCTTGCAGTGCAGAGCTTGCTCCAAAGCTCTCTGAAGCTCTGCTCCTTTCATGAAGCCTTTCTTCATCTCTTCAATAGTCTGGACTTTTCCCAATCTCTAATTAGTTTATATTCGCTTAGCATAAATATTGTATATCCCCAGATAGGCAGTAGGCATGGAGAGGAGGGTAAAAAGCAATTGCTGTCCTCCAGCAGCTAATATACATGGGCGAAAAAGAAGACAATATATGTGTGTAGAGATCTATCCATCCATCCATCTATCTATCTATCTATCTATCTATCTATCTATCTATCTATCTATCTATCTATCTATCTAGAGAGGTATCTATCTAAGATCACATACACACACACACACAGATTGGGTAGAGCTCTGGGCTTGGAGTAAGGAAGATGAATCTTCCTGAGTTCGAACACTTAGTAGCTGTGTCACCCTGAGTAAGTCACTTAACCCTGTTTACCTCAGTTTCCTTATTTGTTAATTGAGCTAGAGAAGGAAGTGGCAAGCCACAAACCCCAAATGGGGTCACAAAGGGTTGAACATAATGGAAATGACTGAAGAACAAATGCATTAATACATGCATATCTTTATATATAAAATAGATACAGGATGATTTTTTTAAAGATGGAGTGTTCTGGCAATGGGGGATCAGGAAAGACTTCATACAGAAGATGATTTCTGAACTGAGCCTGGAAACTTGCCTAGATATCTGATTGATGCAGTACATAGAAATACTGCACTTGCAGTCAGAAAGTCTAGAGTTTCAAGGCTTCCTCAGACACTTACTAGCCATGTGACTTTGGGAAAGTCACTTAAACTTTTTTAACCTCTGTAGCTTCAAATGTAAAAATGCGATAATAATAAATGCCTTGAAGGGTTATTGTGAAGATCCAAAGAAACAACACATGTAAAGTACTTCGTCATTTGTAAAATGCTGTATAAATGCTAACTATTCAGCAGAAAACTAGAAAGTCAATGAGAGCAAAGGAAATAGAGAATGGAGACAATAATAGCAGACAATTTTTTTTTTGTAGGTGATTGGTTAAGAAAAGGAGGAGAGATATAGGAAATCAACCAGATGAGGACACCTTTTCTTTTCAAAGGATGTGGAAGATTTGTGCATATTTATAGGCAATTGGGAAGGAACCAGCAGACAGGGAGAGGTTGAAGTTATCCTCTTCTCAGTCCTTACAAATTCTAAGATGGCAACCAAAACCTTATGAATTAAACATTCAATGAACACCTATCAAGTCTGGCATATTATTTTTAGGAAGGTCCAACCTAATCATGGAGAGATTTCCCCCCCTGGGTTGCTCTCTTCAGACTCTTGGATAAATCATGTAGTCCTCTGTCAATGTTCACTAAGCTCCCTAATTAGTTGTAAAAGTAGAAAATTATAGTTATTCTCCAATTATTATTTATCTTCATGAATGTCTGCATTCATTCTACCCATTTTCAAAAATGTCAATTTCCAACTGGTCACAAAGGACAAATTTTGGTTAATTCCCTGGAAAATTCTACTGAAATATTTCTAAACAAGGGTAAAAACAAACATAACTTGGAAATGTGTTTTCAATTGTGTGCCAACACTGGTAGGATAAAAGTTGAAACCACTTAATCATTTGGGATACAACTTAGCATAATGTCTGAAATCTACACACATTTACATTGATTTCCATTTCAATTAGCCACAGCTCTGAGACAGGATGGAATTGGAATCATTACAGAAATAACTCAGCATTACATTTTGCATGCCAGAGAGAAAGGTCTCCCTTAAAAATTATACATTACACACTTGGAGGTCCGAGGTACCTTAGAGGTTATCTTGTCCAAACCTCAACTTTTTTAGAAGAGAAAAGTGAAACACAGAAAGATCAAGCGATTTGCTTAAGGTCACATTGGTATTCATAGAGGGAACCAGGATTTGCACAAAGATGTTTTGAGTCTTAAGTAAGTTATCTTTCTGATAGATCATGCTATCTCTTTTATTCTCTGCATAAAAATATAACTACAAACCCCACATATGGTTGACAACCTCTTAGTGAATGATGAGATGCTATGAAAGCATTTACTCCATTTTCATTTCTGTATTTCTTCAATGTAGTAAAAGTTTAGGGATTGGAATAAGTTAAATATGAAATTCAATAACTGTAACATTGAGAAAACTTGGTGTTGCTTGGTCATCTTTTTAGTCATATCTGAATTTTCATTACCCCATTTGAGTTTGGTGGACAAAAAAGCTGGAGTGATTCTTCATTTTCTTCTTCAGCTCATTTTACATGGGAGGAAACTGAGGCAACAGGGTTAAGTAACTTGTCCAGAGTCAAAAGGCTAGTAGGTTTCAGGAGCCAGATTTTAGCTCAGAAAGAGGTATCTTCTTGACTCCAGGTTTGGCAATCTATCTACTGTGCCATCTAAGTGCCCTTGGGCAAATTACTTAAATCCTAAAATTTTCAGTTTCCTCATCTCTCAAATGGGAATAATAAGTGTTGCTGAAAATGGTTAATAGTCTTCTGTTGAGAAAAAAAAAACCCAACAACTGTACAAAGTGTTATAGTTAAAGGAAATCAATCTAGGAAAATAGCAAAATAACATTGAGTGAATGATGTCTATTTTTCATACCTTTTCCCTGCCCTCCTCAACCACTACATGTAATAAATATGTATAATTGTGTATTTATTATTTCAGAGGACACAGTGCTGCCAGCATTGACAATTTTCCTTGTAACCCTCATGCATTTTAGGTAGTCCTCAAGGTTTACAGGCAACACATTGTTAGAAATGCTAAACTAGGTGATCTCAGGTTCTTTTCTGCTCTGATAATCTGTTATGCTATGGGTCAAGGCATTTTACTGGGTTTGAATTCCAATGCAGTAACTTTATACCTATAGGTAGAGCATATAGTCTGGCCTTGATAAACATGTAGTTGACAAAGGAAAACAAAGTAGAAATGAAAGTATTTTGCATAAGACTTCAAAAAGTAAGTAAGGCTAGCCAGTTTCTTTTTAAATTTCCAAAATAAATCACTATTTAAGTCCAAATTGCCAGTAAACCGATTAAATTATTAACATAGTCACTTTGCCTCCAGTCCTCTTTTACTACACTTACCATTCTCATAATTTTATTCCCCTCCCTGCTCACAACTCCACTATGTGTTATCTCTCCTATTAGAATGTAAGCTCACTGGGGGCAAGGATTCTGTTTCCTTTTATATTCAGATAAAGTTTGACACATATAATTTAGTGATACTTTTTCATTTGTTCATTCATTCATTTAAAAATAATCTTATTAGCTTGAAAGAAAGAAACTTAATGTCTACTAAATTCTTCCTCTAATGTCATTTGTTTGGAAGTTGACACCTGTGTCTTCAGACAAGTTCCACCAAGCTGAAATGCCTCAAAATGAGAGATTGGTGACAGACTTTTATTTCAGTTTTCTTAAGACCCACATAGTGAAATTCAGAGATGATTATCCTCATCATAATTAAAAAGATAACTTTTATTTTTTTGGCCACAGCAAGTCTTTAAGATCTATTGAGTTCAATATCAGTCAGAGACCATTGCCTTGGTCTCAAGATGAATCACACTGTAGAAGTGATAGAACTATGATATTTCAAAAATATGGACTCAATAACAACCTCATAAAACAAATCAATAAATTAACACAGAAAATGGACAATAAAACCATTAAGAAAAGTCATAGACTCCTTTGATGAATAGCTATATGAAAACTTAAAATCTAAAGAATAATGTTGAGTTCACTCTCTAACTGCTTCTGATCTGTTTTCTTATACACTATTATTTAATTTTGATTTGCTTTCACATGACTTTGGCTTATTTTTATTGTTATTTTAGTAAACCATGATCATGAAAAATTTCTCCACTGAAATATTTTAACAAAATTAAAAAAACCTGACAGAAGGAAAATTTCTTGGCAAAAGAGGGAGAAGAGATCTGTATCAATAAAATCAGTTCTCCTCTGGTGGTGCAGTGGGAAAAACATACTTTGAGATTAAAGTTTAGAATCGAAATTCACCATACAACTGTGCTTATACAAGTCACAACCATTCTGGAGGGCTTATGAAGTGATCTTTTAGGTCCATTTGAACTCTGATTTCTCCCTTCTTCAATATATACTGTCTGGTTATATGGGAGCAGCACTGTATAATGGGAGAAAATTGCCTCTGAAGTCAGAGGACCAGGGTTCATACCTCATCTCTGATTCTTGCATACTCAGCTGTGCAAATCACTTAATGAATTAATCAATATCTATTGACCTCCTACTGTGTACTAAGCTTTGTACTTGACTCTACAGATACAAAGTCAAAAGTAAAAATCTTCCCTCAAGGAATTAATAGTCCATTGGGGGAGATACTGTGTACCAATATAATTATATCCAAAGTAGATGAATGCGATATTGAGAGGGAGAGAACTAGCAGTTGAGGTGGGAGGAATGAGGAAAGGTTTCCTGTAGAGCATTGTATCTGAGCTAAGTTTCTGGGGACACTAAAAATCCTAAGAGATAGAATTGAAGTGGGGGTGCATCCCAGGCAAGGGAGACAAGCATTGTAACATCAAGGAAATGGGAAATGATATGTACAATGTGAGATCAGGAAGTAGGTCAGTGTGGCTAGACTGTGAGGATGGGTTAATTGAGTATGAAGATGAGAATTGTGCCTGATGATATTGGACAAGGAGCAAGGAACCATGTTGGGGAGAGGTTCAAATTTCAGATACTGCAGGAAATAGGTAGCCAACGGAACATATCTGAGTGGGGGATGAGGGCAAAAATGACACTGAAGCTTATGGGATATTGCCTAGGAAGGTTGGACTGTGAGGGGCGGCCATTGAAGACTATATAGATATTCTCTGTTGGCTTCCTGTTCAAGAACATAGAAACTTTGGAGACCTAGCTTCTGGCTATGAGAAAGTGACTCAGGGTTTGATATTATGTGATAATGAAAATATTTCTAATTATCTACAATGTTAGAACTGGTGACTTCAGAGTTTTTGAGCTGGAAATAAGTGTGAATACGAAAGAAGTGAACTCAATCTCTTTTGCTTCAGAGCTTCTACTGTGGAGACAACTTTGAGTTGTTGAGTGGAGAAGGCAAGGGGTCAAATTTTTCTACCTGTTTATTGTGTGTCCATATGTATATAGTGGTTGTTTGCCTTTATATGCTTTGATTTTTTATATTAAGTGAATAATGATCCTGATATGAAGTGCTCAAGTAACCTGGTGAATTCAGTAGATTCAGGAGTTCTATAAGAGACCCCAACACTTCATACATCAGATTTCATCGATGGTAGAATCAGTAGCTCCATGAGTGAGGAAATAACCAAGCACCAACTTTGAGATGAACTTGCACATTATGATCTAGTCCTAGTAAGGACTAGAGATATTACATGATCATAGCTGTATCTTAACCTAAAAGCAGTTGAGACCAGCTATGAGTCAATGAGCAACTTGCTCACCCCAATCTGACAATAGATTGACCATCCAATTGAGAAACAATAGCCTATAAAGAGGTCTAAATAAACCAACCATACAGCAGAGATACTATGCCTTGCTAGAAATTATCCTGATTGAGCAGTAGAGCAACTCATCTATTACTGATATCATATTCCACAGTAAACTTCATCAGGATTCCATGAAAGAATAAAAGTACCTCCAGAGCCAGCAGTTGGGAGTTAACCTCTTTGTCACATGTGCTCATTACATAGAAGCCTCATTAGAATCATGCTTCATATTTGAACCTAGTTTTCCAAGGAACCTCATGTGTGAAAAGGGAGAGTAAACTATCAAATTGGGAGGGGGAGGTTTTTTTTGCCAATATTATTTACCAAAGGTTATTGAACTAATTCTCAACAAATTTCTTTATAGCAAGCTATTAATGAAGAACACACTGCTAGTGGCTCAGGAGATATAGTACTAGAAAGTCTAGCTCCTCACACTCTCTCCTAGTAATAGTAGTATTTAATTCAAGTGAAAATTTGTTAGTAGTCTCCCCAGAGGAAATTATATAGGAAAATTGCATTGGTGGTTGCAGGGAGGATGAATCAGAGTAGGGGAGGAGCTTAAAGTAGGAAAAACAATTAACACTATTGCAGCAGTACAGATGAGAGGGATAAAAGCTTGGTCCAGGAGGATGGATGTCTATGAGTCTAGACAAGTTGATAAATGTGAAAAGTGTTACAGTGGTTAGAAAGGATGAGATCTGGAAATCAATTAGAAAAGTAGGATAAAATGAGGTATCAAGGATGACACTATGGGTATGAGTTCAGGGGCCTGGAAAGATGGTAGTCCCCTCTCTAGAAATAGTAAAGTCTGGAATACAGGTAGGTTTGAGAGAAAATACAGCAAATTCTGTTTTGGACATGATGTATTTGAGATCTATTTTTTAAAAAAATTCTCTAGACAATATAGAAGGGGGTATAGAGCCAAGATGGCAGAGTAGAAGGACAACCTGTAAGAGCACTCCCCCAACAGCCAATAAAATACCTGTAAAAAATGACTCTAAACAAATTCCAGAACAGAAGAAGCCACAAAACAATAGAGTGAAAGAGATTTCCAGCCCAAGACAACTTGGAAGGCCAACAGGATAGGGCTATTGCTGGGCATGGAACTGAATACAGTCCAGCGCTGGCCATGTGGCGTGGCAAGGACAGGATTCGAACAGGTTTCAGGGTGCCACCAGTAGCAGCAGTTCCCAGACTGCTGAACCCCAAAACACGAAAGACAACTTCAAAGGTCAGTGGGAAAGTGCTTGCACCTCAGTGAGAAGGGAACAGGGTCGTCCTGCCTTTAACCTGGCCTCAGGTGACCTCAGGTGGTGGTAGCAACCATTTTTCGAGTCCCTGGCCTAAAGGCCCTGGGGAAATAGAGCAGTCAATCTGGGTCTCAGTCCTGAGTGGTGGCCCTGGGGTGAAGAGGAGCATTGGAGTAGTGGAGTTGGTGGAGGCTTTGGAGAGGATCCTGGGCAAAGAAAGATGTGGTGGTTCCAAGACCAGAGCTCAGGGCAGGAGAAGAGTAAAGTCCTCTCCCTTGATTGTGTCACCTTGGAAGAACTGAGAACTTATAGTTCCCTTGGGGTATACCCTCCTCCTGACAAAGGACTCAAAATTCAAGTAACTGACTAGAAAATGCCCCCAAAAGAGAAAAAAAAATAAGACTATAGAAGATTACTTTCTTGGTGAACAAGTATTTTCTTCCATCCTTTTGGATGAGGAAGAACAATGCATATCATTAGAGGAAGATCTAACAGTCAAGGCTTCTGCATCCCAAACCTCCAAAATAAAGATGCAATGGTCTCAGGTCAAGGAAGAACTCAAAAAGGATTTTGAAAATCAAATAAGAGAGGTGGAGGAAAAATTGGGAAGAAAAATGAGAGGAAAGCAAGAAAATCATGAAAATTGAGTCAATAGCTGGCTAAGGAAGACCTTCAAAAATACTGAAGAAAATAAGTCCTTTAAAAATAGACCAACTCAAATGACAAAAGAGGCCCAAAAAGATAATGAGGAGAAGAATACTTTAAAAAGTAGAAATAGCCAAATGGAAAAGGAGATTCAGAAGCTAACTGAAGAAATTAGTTCTTTAAAAATTAGAATGGAGAAGATGGAAGCTAATGCCTTTGGAAAAACAACTGACCTGGAAAATAGATCCAGGAGAGACAATTTAAAAATTATGGGACCACCTGAAAGCCATGATCAAAAACAGACCCTAGACATCATATTCCATGAAATTATCGAGGAAAACTGCCCTGATATTCTAGAAACATAGTGTAAAATAAATATTGAAAGAATACACCAATCACCTGAAAGAAATCTGAAAAGAACAACTCATAGGAATATTATAGTCAAATATCAGAGTTCCCAAGTCAAGGAGAAAATATTGCAAGCAGCCAGAAAGAAATAATTTCGATTATTATGGAAATACAATGAGGATAACACAAGAACTAGCAACTTCTACATCAAGGGATCAAAGGGCTTGGAATATGATACTCCAGAAGTCAAAGGAACTAGGATTAAAACCAAGAGTCACCTACACAGAAAAACTGAGTATAATACTTCAGGATAAAATGGTCATTCAATGAAATTGAGGAGTTTCAAGCATTCTTGATGAGAAGACCAGAGCTGAAAAGAAAATTTGACTTTCAATCACAAGAATCAAGAGGAACATGAAAGGATAAACAAGAAAGAAAAATCATAAAAAATCAACTTACAGAAGTTGAACTGTTTACATTCCTAAATGGAAAGATAATATTTGTGACTCTTGCAACTTTTCTCAGTATTTGGGTAGTTGGTGTGATTTTACATTCACTTGCACACACACACACACACACACACACACTATATATATATATATATATATATATATATATATAGTCAGATGGCACAGAGTGAGTTGAATAGGAAAGGATGATATCTAAAAATTAAAATTAAGGGTGAGAGGAATATATTGGGAGGAAAAAGGGAGAAATGGAATGGGGCAAATTATCTCTCAAAAAAGAGGCAAGAGATACCTTTTTCAATGCAGGGGGAAAGGGAGGAGGTGAGAGGGAAAAAGTGAAGTTTACTCTCATTACATTTGGCTTAAGGAGGAAAAAACATGCATGCTCAATTTGGTATGAATATCTATCTTATACTACAGTAAGGTAAGGGAGAAGGGGATAAGTTGGGTGGGGGTATGAAAGAAGGGAGGGCAAATGGGAGGAGGGAGTATTTAGAAGTAAACATTTTAGGAGGAGAGACAAGGTCTAGAGAAAGAATAGAGTAAATTGGGGGATAGGATAGGATGAAGGGAAATATACTTAGTCTTCCACAACATAACTATTTCGAAGTCTTTCACTAAGCAACACATATATAGCCTATATTGAGTTACTTCCATTCACAGTGGAGATGGGTGGGGAGTGAGGAAGGGAAAGAAGTTAGAACTCAAAGTTTAGGGAATGAATGTTGAGAGTTGTTTTTGCATGCAACTGAGAAATAAGAAATACAGGTAATGGAGTATGGAAATCTAACTTGCCCTACAAGAAAAGAGAGAAGTTGGGGATAAGGGAAGGGAGAGGAGTGATAGAAGGGAGGGAAAATTGGGGAAAGGGGTAATCAGAATGCACAGTGTTTTGGGATGTGAGAGGGCTGAGTGGAGAGAAAATTTGGAACTCAAAATCTTGTGGAAGTGAATGTTAAAAACTAAAAATAAATAAATAAATTATAACAAAAGAAAATTTTAAAAAAACTCCCCTGGACAGCTGGTAATGTGAGAATTGAGCTCAAGAGCTAGAAACTGAGGTTGGATATACAGAACAGAGAAGATAATTGAGTCCATGAGAGCTGATGAGACCACCAAGGTAGAGATTACAGAGAGAAAACAGAAGAGGACTCAGGGCAGAAACTTGGGATATATTCACAATTCGGGAATGCAATATAGACATAATCTTGAAAATGTTCCACGAACTTATATTCATCATTAGTAAAATTATGGAGTTTGGCTAGATGGCTTTTGATGTCCTTTATAGTTAGAAGTATGAGCCAACATGATCTATTAACTATGTCATTCCATTGCTCTAAATAGTTTAAAGTTCATGTTGCTTTTATGATAAAATGTAAATTTCTCAGACATTTTAATCTCTTCATCATCTGACTCCAGCCTTCTTTTCTAAGTTCATTATAAACATTTATTAAGTGTCTTCTTTTTGCTGAGCAGTTTTAGACTCTGGAAACACAAATGTAAAGAATGAAATAGATCAACACCTGTAGTGGCTTGAGTTCCATCTTCCTCTTCCTACCCTGAGGGATGTAGACTCTACAATCCATTTATACAGCCCTAATTATTGTTTCTCTCACACTGTGCTCCATCTCCCATCTCTGTTCCTTTGTATTGGCTATCTCCATATCTGGGACTCTTTTTCCTCATCTTTGCATCTTAGAATCCCTAATTTTCTCCAAGATCCAGATCAGAAGTCACCTTCTACACAAGCCTTTCCTCAGTTCTCCTAGGTGCTATTTTATTTCTCTGTAAAGCTGCCTTCCATCTGTTCTATATTACAGTGCATCCTGTGCAAAGGTATTTATGTACATGATGCTTCCCTCATCAGAAGCACAGGACAGTTTGTGAGTGTGAGTGGGTATGTACATCTTTATGTGTGTGTGTATGTGTGTTTTGTATCTCCCGGGTCAGCTTTCTACCACTCTAAGTTTCAGAACTGTTGAACTGCATTGGGAAAAGGAAGGTCTTCCTGGAGAGCTTCCCACACCAAAGAAATCATACATTTAGCTTTGATTTCTGTGCTCAGCACATAGTTAGAACTTTCCAAATGCTTTTGAAGTGATGTATGATTTGAGGAGATATAATGTTCATATAGATGTATATACAAGATAAATAAAGAATGAAAATCAGTCAATTTTCAAAGAGAGAACATTAGCAGTTGGGGTCGGGAAAGCGTTCTTATAGAAGGTAGAGCTTGAATGGAGTTTGAAAAGAAACAAAGAATGCTAAGAGGTGGAAATGAGGAGGGAGGGCCTTCTAGGCATAGGGGACAACCAAGTACAAGGGTGCAAGGGTGTGGAGTTGGGAGATCCAGTGCTGTTTAGGAGGAAAAAGAACATCAGTTTGGCTAGACAGTAGAATGCAGAAATCACATTGCATCAGAGAATATCCTATCTATGTAACAAATGACATCCTTAAGTTCAATTCCACCTAACACTTGTCACTAGACCTTGTTATAAGATCCCAGATAACAGATTTAAGGGCTTAAATGACCTTAATTGTCTTTTGCAACCTGCCATTTGCTAACTTAGATAAATATGGTCTAGTGAGAAGAGTTCAAGACTTGAAGATAGGAACCCCAGGCTTGATCACCAGTATTGTCAATTATTGGCAGTTTGACTGTGTGTGCTGTGTCATGTATATGAATCTCAATTTACATATCTGTGAAATGGATACAATATTACTTATACCACTTTCCTCACAGGAGGAGTGGTGAAGGAAGCCCTCTCCCCTTTCTTGTAATCTATTAGTCATTTGATAAATGAAAGATATCAGATATATTTTGAAGTTGATAGGCTAGTCTGTCCCAGCTATGATATTCATCATAGTGTTAATATGACAATATGAGTGTTCCTAATTTTTAGGAATCTACCATATAGATCAGATGCATAATACCTTGGTAAATGCGTTGGACTGGAAACACAGATGCTTTTCAGGTTAAGGTCAAGTAATTCATCGTCTCTGAATCTCAATTTTTCATCTGCAAAAAGAAAATAGTACTCCCTCTAGTTTAAGCTTTGTTGTTCATATTTAATTTTTGCAGAAGTCCAGTGACATTATGGGATGATGTCTTGACATGCATGTAAATTGGATTTAAGTGAGACAGAGTTACAAAAAGTCATTGTCCTCTCTCTTCCTGAGTTATTGAAATCCAGTGGAAGGACAAAAGTCAAGGTGACTGGTGACAGCTCAGGATGCAGTGGATGACCTTGGCATCTTCAATGCCTGACCGAGCTCTAAGCATTCCATAGTACCTACTTCAGCTGACTTCATGACCATTGGGTCAAGTTGTTCTCATCTGCCCAGTCCATTTAGGAAAATCTTCACAAGCTTGAGGCAGGCATCCCTCTAACTCACTGATGGAATCGAGGCCCATCAATTACCCACAACATGATTTAGCCTGTCTGTTTGAGGTGGTTTACCAAGTTTGACTGCTGTGCATGCTACAGCTCTTTGGAACCATAGATAAGAGTTGAGGGGCAGGTAGAAACCAAAGGTAGATAACCAATTCTGAAGAGCCTTTACACCAGAAGTAAAGGTCTCCCTGAACACCTCATATACTTAAAGTATAGGCTTTGCAAGGTAATTATGAGGATCATTGCAAATCTTGCTATAAATCAACAGTTCTTACAATTAAATAAAACAATATGGCACAGTGCATATTGTACAATGCAGGGAATACTGAATTTGGTTTCAGGGGACCTAGGTTTGAGTTTTACCTCTGGCAGTTATATTTATCTGTCCTTGCTTGTGAAAAGTAATACTTGTTTTGGAATCAGTGGGTCTAGTTCAAATTCTGCCTCAGATATTTATTACCTTTGCAACCTTGGAAAAATCCTTTTCCAACTCTGAGTCTTGTGAGACTTATCTGTAAAATGAAGCAGTTGGGTGGACTCTGAGTTCCCTTTTACTAGATTTGTGACCTATAATAAGAGGGACTGTCATTCTTACAGGGCTTTCAGGTTTACAAAGTACTTTACAAACATTGCATTCTGTCCTCATGACAATCTTGGTAGATGGATGCTATTATTATCAATCTCATTTTGCAGAAGAGGAAACTGAGGTAAACAGAGGTTGAATGACTTGTTCATGATCACACATCTATGAATCAAGCTTTATTTGAAATTTGATCTTCCTTACTCTAGGTCTAGTACTCTATTCACTGTATCACCTAGAAATTCCCTTTTAGCTTTAGCATTCAGTTCATCAATTCATTTCAATTCACATTTAATAAGCCACTACTATGTGACAAATACTGGGTTAGAGGTGTGGCATACAAAGACAAAAAAGCAAGCAGTTCCTGGTCTCAAGGAATATGTTTTGTACCAGGATGAAATAATATTCACACAAAATGAACACATAGCACAAAATAAATGTAAAGAAATTTTTTCTGGGTCACTGGAGAATCAGTAAATTCTTCTTTTAAAGGTTGAACCTTGGGGTGATCTCAAAAGAACCTAGTGATTCTAAGAGGCAGAGAATCCAGCTGTAAGTGACAAGATGCAAAGAATCACAGAGAACAAAAATGGGATTTATTGTATAGAGAAACATACATTTTTTAGCTTTGCGTTTCTTTAGCTTTGGATCTTTGGCTGAATGGTAAACTTTGTAACTGCAGAATAATGTGGGATCACCTTCAAAAGTTAGGGTGAACTCTTATGGTGAAAGTATATAAATTGCAAAAGAAAGAAGTTCATATTTTATTCTGGAATCACGAGGGAGTCATAGAAACTTCTTGAGTAGATGGGGTGAGATGATCATGTTGGTGATTTCAGGATACCAAGTTGATTGGTTGTGAGGAACAAGGGAGCAGGAAGCTAGATGTAAGAGGACAAATCAGGAGGCTTATTGCTATGGTATATATGAGAAGGGTTAAGTACTCAGATTAGGATGGTTGTTATGTAAGCAGAGAGAAGGAAATTGATAAGAAAGATGTCATGGAGATAAGATTGACAAGACCTGAAGGCAGCTTCAATTTGGGAGAGTAACAGAGCATGAGCAGTGGAAGAGGAAGTTGAGTTGACCAATGAACCTGATTGACTATAAGAATCCATCAGTGGAGACTGATAGACTGCCTCCCCCTTCTCCATAATGGATAGCCACATTCCCTTGTCATTTTCTGCATGGGAAGGCTAAAGGGATTATATTTAATGAATAACTCCTTTTAAGGAGTCTGTATGCTTTCGTTTTTCAAAGGAGAATAAGATGAAACCTTCCTCCAGTTTTTCATTAGCAACAAAGATGATCATGGCCTGAGGACCTTTTTTCCCCTGGTCTTGAGGGGCTAAAGCCAAACTCCCACCTCTTGGGAAGACAGAAAAAATAGTTTTACAAAAATTACTTATATATCTCTGTGATGTCTCCATAAGGGAGGTACTCACTGGCATTAATTGTATATTAGGATAGACATCCAAAAATAAGGCACCATAGGCAGAATTTTAACCCCAAAGTTCGTTTCTCTTCTCTTTTCTCATGCTATCCTTCCTTTTGGGAGTGAAAGAGGGCAGAGGTGTTTTGTTGGAGCAAGACCAAATGCAAGGTAGCAAAATGATGGACTCCAAATAATCCATCTCCCCACTCCAAACACTTTGGAAATATCTGTATTTGCTTATGAATTTCCCTGCATGGTCAGGCTGTTATTGGTCTTCCTTTGTGCTGATGACATTATTCTTTACAGATGACTGATGATTACAGCATTAATTGAAGCATCAATGACTGATTTTCATTGAGCTTTAGCATGATTTAATGGGAATAATTTCTCTTAGTACAAAGAACACAAATGCTTTTGCAAGAAGGTGAAAGTTAGAGGTACTGAAAAATCTATTCAGGCTGGTGTTGCTAGAGGGCAAACTTTTTAGCTGACAACTTTGAGTTATACAAATAAAGTTTCCCAGAGCATCTACAGTAGGAATTAATGCAATTTCTATTGATTCTGGAATAAGGGGTCCCTTCTCTCCCTGGGAGGTACAAGTACTTATCCCAGGAGTGGCAGCCAGAGAGTTTGTTTCCCACATCCTCTTTGAATTTTCTTAGTGGTCTAGGGCCAATGGAGCAATCGGGCCTAACTGTACCAGAAGGAAATAGAAGATGAAAAGAGAGAAAGTATCTTCAAATGTCAAAGCATCCCTGGGAGACAGCCTCCAGTGGCTGCAGGACAGAGAAGGAAAACATTTAGGAGCTCTAAATTCACCAGCTTCCACAGAATGTAGGCTGGCAATATTGTCTTCCTTTTTTTCTTTTTTCTTTTTACAGTCTCCAGGATACAATAAAGGATACTTAATAAATACTTATTGAACTAACCTGAAAATGGAGACCTGTTTGAGTGAACATAAAAACAAAATGTTGCCAAAGGCACTTGAAGAGATTCTTATGTATGTATGCACATATTATATATGTATATGTGGATGAATGGATGGAAGAATGGATGGATGAATGGAGGGATGAATGGATGGATACATGGAAATTCGTCTGTGGGACTTAAGTGAAAATACATCCATATATTTCTCTGGGTCTTAACCTTTGCTGTGTGTCATGGACCCCTTCTTGGAATCATGTGTATAAAAAATGAAGGAAACACTAAATTTCAGTAAGAGCTTATTAAAAATAAAGTATCCCCCATCCCAATTGGGGTTGTTCAGTTATTTTTCAGTCATGTGTGACTCTTTGTGACCCCGTTTGGGGTTTTCTTGGCAAAGATACTGGAGTGTTTTGCCATTTCATTCTCTAACTCATTTTATAAGTAAGGAAAATGAAGCAAACATGGCTAAGTGACTTACCCAAGATGACATAGCTAATGAGTCTTCCTGACTCCAGCCTAGTACTCTATCCACTGCACCACTTAAATATCTTTCCCATACATATTCATGGATCTCTGAAATCTATCCATAGCCCTCTTGGAGACCCATGGACCTCAAGTTCAGTACTTCAATGTAGATGTTCCCAGTAATCATGAAGATTGCAAGTCATCTTTGCCCATGGATCCTATTGTTGTTCATGTCTTTCCATAAGTACACTTGAAGACAGCATAATTCCCTGGAGAATGATTGCCTCCTATAGAGTTTGACTTTTGATTGCCTCTGGACTCAGAATTGAGTCCCTTTTTGTATTCTTCATCAATTAAATAAAATACTTCTATGTTTGGAAGACATGATTTTTAGTATTTTTCAGGTCCTTAAATCATACATGAATTTTTCATTGCATGGGTGAGCATGTGATTAAAATTAGTTCCTTAAGGAAATCACCTAACACTTCATAATTACCCAGTGTGGTGGTATAAAATGAATACTGAATTTGTGATAAAAACATGTGTGTTCAAGACCTAGTTTAGTCATTATCAGGGTACCATCCAGGAATTGTGAAGTGACTAGGTTAGGGTGAAACCTGTGAACATTCTATATTTTTATTCTTTATCCAGGGATGGACTCAGTGACCATATTTGTAGCAATAGTATCATGGAGAACACTGGACTTGGCATTAAGAAATCTGGGTTCAAATCCCACCTTTGTGGTACCCAGTTCAGGCAATCCTCTTAACCTTGCTATTCTGTTTCCTCATCCACTGAATGGATTGTTGTGAGCATTGGACAAGGTGATGTATATGAAGCACTTTGTAAATGTTTTCAAACAACGGTTATGATTTTTTGAGCAACTACATCAACAACATTACATCTGAATAGAAGCTCTTTGAGGTCAGGACCTGTTTCACTTATGTATACTCAAGTCTTTCAAAGGGTTTAGAAAAAGGCAAGCTCTTAGTCAATGACTGCCAACTGGTTGACCAGTAAGGATATCTGTTTTTCTCACACACACGTACATACATACATGCACATATCTATACATGCATGTATGCACATATACATAGATACAGACGTATATTATCTGTACTTCACCAGCAAGGGTCCTATTCTCTATCCTCCACACTTCTCTACCGTGACTAAAACTTCCTTCTCCCTCCTCTACTGAGGTATCATTCTCCCATTGGCGAATTCTTCCCTGGAATCTCCATTTTGAGGAAAAGCCTACATAAACCACTTTATACTCTAGACTTCTCTACCATAGTCTTGTGTGGATACTTTCTTCCACTTTCCTCCTTTCCTATTTTTGTTCTTTTTCATTTGTTGCCTTTTCTCATAAGAATGGAGACATCTTGAGGGCAGGGATGGTCTTACTTTATTGTATTTAAATCACTAATAGTTAACATAGTGCCTACTCTATTAAGTGCTTTAAAAAGCTTGTTGGCTATATGCATGTATTACAATGCACAAATACACAAGTATACTAGTGCACAGATATGTACATACATATATGTACATGCACATACCAAAAACTATCATGGAAAATATACCATGCATGTATACATGTATGGATAATCATCATGTGTGTACATATGCATGTGCATGTAATAAATTTTCCATTGTAGTATTGTTTACACATCTCACCAGGCACCAAAATGAAGCAGTAGGTTTCACTGAAATTCACTGCAATTATTCTCGGGGAATAATTAAAAAAAAACTCTTTCAATTAATTATTAAAGTTTAATGTGTGTTTCTATGCAGGGGTTGAAATGTGAGTGTTAAATTTTGACCCTAATCTCTATTTGGTGGGTCTTTTGTTAAAGCTTGTACATTTTGTTCATTCTGAAATATTTCTCCAGGGAAAACTTGATGAAGTTTCAGAAAATATTGAATGTGCCACTCATCCTTTTAAAAATTTGCAATTTCATTCCTATCTTGCTTTCCTTGGGATGATTGCTATGCAGAAGCTACTACAATAGACAAAACTTACATAATTTTTCTTCACCTTGGCTGTCTTTTGTAGTGGGTATGAAGGAGTAAGATATAGAAAGTTATTAATTCAGATTATATCCCCCAGCATTAATAGAGAAAAAAGTATTAGTTGCTTTGATTTTTGTGTTTTAATGTCTTTTGATATTTCATCTTCTTGGACAAAGGAATGAGATAAAAGCGTTCCAATTATCTTTAATAAGAAACCAAATTATATCCCCCAGAAAATTAAAAAAAAATCATGACAATAAAAGAGATGGAGGAAAAAAAAGATTCAATCTATTACTGAAAAATTACAAAGATGAGTGACCTGCAGGGATCTAATTAGGCAGTGGTGAGTCATACTACATGAAGATGTTCCATTTGTAAACCACAGAATACTAACTGAGCAATGTTGGTATTGTACTATTTGGTCCAATGTTCAACAACAGACATGGTAACCTCTGTAAGGGATGAACAATTTCATCTTTTCATAAATAGTCAAGAAACACAAATTAGTGGTGCATGTTGGCAAGCTCTTTTGAGTTCAATGGAAAAAGTGACAACTTCGTAGTAAGAGGATATGAGTTCAAATCTTGCCTCTGATACTTGCTATCTATATGAACTTGGGCAAGGCATTTTACGTCTCTAGGTTTCAGTTGTGTTATCTGTAAAAGGAGAGGATTAGAATGAATAATGACATCTAAGATGATGTCAAGCTTTAAATCTATTAGCCTTCTCTTCCATCTGTAATGAAAAACTGTCATGGGCTTGTACACTATGGAGGGGCACCAAATGTTAAATGTGAAGACATTTTGTTGCTATTTATAATTTATAAATGGGTCATTGAACCATTTAGCTGCCTAGAATGAATCCATTTGTTGTCCAATTTAGCATGATGAGTCTACCAGGAGGGACTGGTAAGCACATGCTGATGATTTCAGGGTTGGGAAGCCTCACTGAGTGTTTGGTCTGTAACACTAGTTCACATGTTACTTTCAAAGGATGAGTTTATTTGCTAGTAGTTATTAAGAAGGATATTAGAAATAAAATGTTAAAAATATTGATTTTTTAGATTTAAAATATTAGGGCAATGAACAGTATAAAAGAATGCGGTAAATGCAACAATTGCCATCCGTAAAATTAACAATACTTGATGATGGACTTAGATATTAGATGTGTTTACTTTCTTAGATGTGATCCTATCAATGTGGGCATACCCTTCAAGATGTAGTCCTGACCCTATCTATGCCCTTTGATTCAGTATAATTCTTCTTCATGCCTTCATTCAAGTCCTCCACTGCTCAATAAGTCAGTCAATGAACATTTATTAACTACTCATTAGGTGTATAGAAATTTGCTTTAGAAGGAAACTTTTATTATTTTGGTTTTCTTTGTCTACAATGAGGATAGAGAAGGAAGGCTCAAAAATATTTTTGTTATCTGAAAAAATAAGTTAATAAAAGAATAAGTGAAGTTAGCATCTAAACATGAACACTGATTTCTATGTCAGCATCTTTCCCCAGAATTATATATATATTTTCCCAGAATTTCATTAGATTACCAAAATATATTCACACACCTTTATGGTGATGTCAAGTTCTTTAAAAGCATACACACACACACACACACACACACACAGGCCTAGGGTCTTGTTGCCACAGAATATTATTTTGTAGTTGGCAAGATGTAGAATAATGATAACTGCACTAAAGGCTTATGGCAGAATATATCATTTTAATAATAAAAATTCTTGGAATTGATTTAAATGTACTTTGGCTTAAATTATCTGGATAATTGTCTAAAACTACCATAGCATTTTGGATTTTTATATCATCTATATACCAATTAGATTTTAAATGATCTTGTAATTGATGTCCTTATGAAATTATAGGAAGACGAGAAAGACATGCTTTGGGAAGTGGTTCAGTCATATCCACAACCAGCATCCAGATGAGTTGGGGCTAATGAATAGTTATACAAATAGTCTAACTGCCACACTGTCTAGGTAAGTTTATCTTTCTTTCTTTCTTTCCTTCCTTCCTTCCTTCCTTCCTTCCTTCCTTCCTTCCTTCCTTCCTTCCTTCCTTCCTTCCTTCCTTCCTTCCTTCCTTTCTCTCTTTCTCTCTTTCTCTCTCTCTCTTTCTTTCTTTCTTTCTTTCTTTCTTTCTTTCTTTCTTTCTTTCTTTCTTTCTTTCTTTCCTTCCTTCTTTCTTTCTTGCTTTCTCTCTTGCTTTCAATAACATACATTCACATCAATTTTTTTTAATATTCTATTTTGTTCTAATATTTCATGCTACCTTATAGAATCATTGGTCTATGTTTAGTCTAAAACAATTTTCATGGAGTCCAATTATTGGGTAAGGTAAGGTTTGGGGTATATAAGGTGTTCAGTGACTACTAGCATCTTTGCTGTGAGGAGTTGCTGATCTCTTTTCAGGGCTGCTCACCTATCTTTGGTTATTTATTTGTCACCCAACTCTTACCTGTGACCTCAAGAAACTGTTTATTGCACAGCAACCACATCCCAGTAAAACTGTCTTGGAAGATGGGCTAACCTAGATCATAAACACATTGGTTAGTTAGGGGAATATCTACCCCAAGCATTTGAAGACCTCCCTTAGTGGAATGGGAAGATGAGAACATTTTGTTCCAACAGACATGAAGGTAGTTGAATCAGGTTCTGTGGAAAGCTTAGAATTTGGTCAGACATCAAAGATGCTAACGACATCCACAGCATTGTAGGTTGTCTAGACATTTACCTTCTTACTAGATTTCAATGACTGAAAAAGAGAGTGAGACCAACATGTTTGTGCAACACCGTCTCACTTAAATCCAATTCACATTGAAATCAAAGCATCAGCCTGTAATATCACTGGTCCTTTTCAAAAATGAAAGATGAACAACACCCTCAGTAAGGCAAGGTTTACTGCTTTCTATCTAAAATATTTGTGAATGATAAAAGTATTTATTAAGAGCCTACTATGACAAAAACATTAAGCCATGGGAATACAAATAGGAAAGTGAAATGATATCTGCTTCATATATATATATATATATATATATATATATATATTTAAATCGATTTCCAATTTCTTTCCTCCAGAACTTCTACTTCATTTCTTATTTCATTTCCTCTAGGTATTCATTTAGTTCTATGAAAAACTAATTTTTTTCTTCCACTTTGCATCTCTCCTTGCAATTATTCTAGCCTTATTCTCTTCTTTTGGTGAGGTTTGGGGATATCTGTGGATTTATCTTAATTCTTTAAAGTGATCCACATATTCTTCTGCTTACTCACCCTATAGCCTTAATTAATTACCTAATTAATTAATTAATTGCCTTTGTGCAAAGGCAAGGTTCAACTTCCTGCTGAACTTTTGAGTGAAGGGAGGCATGATCTTGACATCAGTCTTCTGGTTTCTGTGCTCATCCTCAATTTCAAGTTTACTTCGCCATTCCAAACTTTACGTTCAGAACATTTGATGTCAGGGTACCTTATGGTATCTCAAAACAGAGTACTACAAATCACAGAGTCCTTGAACTTGAAGAGTTCTGGTGTGAAAGTTGTTGCACTTGGTCTACACATGTCTCTCACCTGGTTTTGAATGTACAGCATGCTGCTGGCATGTTTGCCTAGTTTTGCACTGAATTCTTTTGTGTCTTATTTTCTACTGGCCATGGGTTTTTGGTTCACTATTTTGTTCAAGGTCAAGTTCTGGGGTGGAAAAGTTACTTTAGTTTTCCTTTGCATTTATTAATCATGACTTGATCTTAAGCTTTTTTTAATTGAAGAGCTAGGATACCTGCCTCTGTCCTGGGAACCATTGTGACCTCAAGTCTGATTTAATGTTATTAAAAAAAAATTACAGTAAGTGTCCCCTCAGTAAGATGAGTGCATTTCACTGTTATGTGTTTTTCATCTCAAACATATAGAACATGGACTATCCTGCACACAAAATGTTTTACTTAGAAATCGTTCCCATAGGATAACTGTGTAAATTCCTTTTCATCCTGAAAAATTATAAAGTATCGTTTGCATTTTTTTTTCTTCTTATGGTCTAAAATAAATGAAGAAATTATCTGATGTCAATTCCCAAGAACATGACTCCCAAATTAAGTGCTTCTAATAAAGGAGATTAACATTGTACCTCAGTTTCTACCAACATTTACTAGCTATTTTGATAAATGTGGGATCAGTCTATCTGTCTATTTGTCTGTCTATCTAAATGTTAAATCAACAATATGTGCTTATTATATTCTAGCACTGTGTAGAACACTAGTGATTCAAAGAACGATAAAAGTAAAACAAAATAAAAATGAACACAGAGCCAAAACAAAGTCTCAATGAATTCACAGTCTAAATGTAGAACCATTATGCAAGCAATTATATACAAATAATGATCTCTATAAGAAAAGTTTGAAATTATGAATTGAAGGAATGCTGCAGCACTGAAGTGAATTAGGGAAGGCTTTTGATATAAGATAGGATTTTAGCTAAAATAAACCCAATGGAGCCACTATGTGGAGATGAAGAGGGAGAGAATAACAGGCATGGAAGAGAGTTAGTGAAAATATCTGGACAGAGGAGATTGAATGTCTTATGTGAGGAAGAGTAAAGAGTCCATAGTCACCTATTATAGACTACTTGGAATTAAGTAAAGTGTTAGAAGACTGGAAAAGTAGGAAGAGGCAAGATTATGAAGGACTTTAAAAGTCAAAAAAGATTTGGCAATTTAAGTAGAGTAGTAGAGGGGCACCGGAGATTATGGGATAGGGGGGCAGTGACTTGGTTATACCCGCATTCTAGGAAGATCAATTTGATAGCTGAAGGCAGGATGAACTGGAGAAAAGGAGAGACTTGAGGAAGACACATCCATTAGCACGTTATTATAATCATCTAAGTATGAGTTGATTAAGACCTGCAACAGGGTAATGGCATTTTAGATGAGAAAAGGAGAATATTTGAGCAATGTTACAATGACAGGGACAACAGAACTTAGCAATATACTAAATGTAGTAATATAAGAATTAGTCAAGGATGCTAAGTAGGTTGTAAGCCTGAGTGATGGAGAGGATGATGGTACCTTTGAAAAACAGGAGAGTTTCTGTCTCTCTCTGTCTCTCTGCCTCTGTTTCTCCGTCTCTTTAATATTATCACATAGGGCAGAAGTTCTTAACTTAATGTTTAATTAAAATATTTTAATAACTATTTCAATATAATTAGCTTTTTCTCTAATCCTATTTTATAAAATCATGACTCTGAAAAGGGATCCATGACACACAGACAGAGCAAGGAAGAAGGAAGGAAGGAAGGAAGAAAGAAAGAAAGAAAGAAAGAAAGAAAGAAAGAAAGAAAGAAAGAAAGAAAGAAAGAAAGAAAGAAAGAAAGGAAGAAAGAAAAAATTGATCTTGGCTCAAGGCCTGCATTTGATATCTACTACTGCATGACCATGAGCAAACTCCATCTTCTCTGTGCCTTAGTGACCTCATCTTTAAAATGGGATAATACTTATATTGCCTCCATCACTAAGTAGCTATAAAATTTTATAACTATCAAAAGAAGCTATAACTTCCGAAGAAATCTCTTCACATCACTTGGCTTCAGTCTTCCACACTAATAATATTTGCCTATTTCCAGAGGAAACAAACATGTGTGAAAAATTCCATATTGGATAAAGAAGCTAATTATTGGACTCCATAAATATAAAAGTAGTGGATTGACATTTAAAATAGTAAAGAAAACTTGTAAAATATAAGGGAGGAGACTTTCCCAGAGGGCCTCCCACCCATCGGGATTTGCCTCGTTTTACACTATTAGCATTTCAATTATTCCTAAGTACACCTTGTGCTAATGGTCACCTTTTTCTCCTTTAAGAATGGGTTAGAATTATGGCAAGAAATTAATGTGTTACAATAGCTAGTTCACTAGCACAGGGAGGGAGCCTAAATTATGTTCAGTCTTCTGAGTCCGAGAAATTGTTTGGCCACACTTATGATCCTCAAACTTTCTAAAATTAGCATCACATAGTAGATGGGTAGATAATTGGAATAATAGGCAAGTTTGGCCTTGGAGTACAAAATGAATCAGGGAGGATACTAATAGAGTTTTGTTAAAATAACTCACTGTCAGAGCAAACATTCTTTTTCAACAATCCATATTTGACTCTACACAAAGACATCACCAGATGGTCAATATCAAAACAAGATTGATTATATACTTTGTGGTCAAAGATGGAGAAGCTTTATACAGTCAGTTAAAACAAAACTTGGATCTGACTGTGACTTAGATCATGAGTTTCTTATTGCAGAATTCAGATGTAAATTGAAGAAATTTGGGGAAATCATCAGACCCTATAGATACAACCTTTTAAATAACATCTCTTATGAATATGAAATGAAAATAAAGATTGAATATAAGATATTAGATTTGGTAGAGTACCTGGAACACTAGGGAAAGAGGTTCAAAATGTTGTACAGGAGGCAGAAGCGACAGCTACAACAAAGCATCCCAAAGAAAAAGAAGAACAGTAAAGCAAGATGGCTTGTCTGACAAGGTTTTTCTGAGGAAGCTGAGGAAGGAAAACAAAAAGAAAGGAGAAAGGAAAAGATGTACCCAATTGATTGCAGAATTCCAGGGAATAGCAAGATGAGAGAAGAATTTTTAGAAAAAAACAGTATAGTGGAAATGGCAAAAGATCTTTTCAAGAAAATTAGAGGGAATGTTTCACACAAAAGTGGGCATGAAAAAGACAAACATGCTAGGAATTTAGCAGAAGCAGAAGAAATTAAGATATGTCAAGAATACACAAAAGACCTATTCAAGAAAAATCCTAACCTAACTGGTAACCAAGATGGTGTGGTTACTGTTCTTGAGCCTGACATCCTATAGAACAAAGTTAAGTAGCACTAAAGAACCATCAGTAACAAAAAAAAACCAAACCAAAACAAAACAAAACAAAAACATGATGGAAGTGATAGAATTCAACTGAGCTGTTTAAAACCCTAAAATGATGACTCTGTCAAAGTCTTGCATTCAGTGAGCCAGAAAATTTGGAAAAATTAATAGTGCCCACTGGATTGGAAAAGATCAGTTGGTAATACGGGAAACCTGGGCCTGAGCAGGTTAAGGCAAATGGTCACCAATCAATCCTAAATCCTACAGGGGTGGGATCTGGAGACTAGAGAGTGGGGGAAATGGATTTTAGATAGGGTCAGCTACAATTATTTGTTCAGTCTTTGGATACAACTGGAGTAAACATGCTTCCATTACATAGTATTATCATTAATAATTTCAGTCAATCAGTATTAAATAATATTGCTAGGTTTTGACCATCTCTCTGATAGGCCTATTAATGGCTGGGGAAGATCTTTAACTATTCCACCCTCCCCTATTAATCTTCTATTAACATTACATGTACTCAGTATACATATTTGCAATTTCAGGGTTAACTGACTTATCTGAATCATTGAATTAATTCTGAAATTCTTATTGTCTTCCTAAATAGAGACAGAATTTGCCAGAAAGCCCTATCAGAGCGAAGATAGCAGAGCCAAAAAAAAGATATACATTCTGATTAACTATATAAATGAAGATCATATTCTGTGGCAACAAAAAATAAGATTGAGCTCAATGGAGGATGTGAAACCACAATAATAAAAGTAAATTAGAAAATAATCTGTTTTTTTAAATGATGAAGTACAAAAGTAGAGAATTGCCTTCCCAGCACTTAGAACAATACCTAGCATGTAATAGGTGCCTAAAAATGTTTATTGTGTTACTTTGTACCTTTTCTATCCATTTTAGACTGTCTTGGGTTTTTGTTTTCAGTTAGTTTTCTTCACGATTTGTGTTTCGTCTTTGCTCTTTTCATTAGTGTTCAGATAAAATTTATCAATATAATAGAAAGATGAAGAAAGAAATGAATAATTAAGTATTTTGAGTTCCACAGAAAGACAAGTGTTGAAAGGAAATCTGAGTTTGCTGGAAGGTCTATGATGTTGGTCATTCTCAGTTTAAAGGACGAATATTTTTTCATCTGGAGGAATGCCTTCTAAATTGATAAGTAGTACAGGAACAGTAGCTTTGAGGACTATAGGTTTAAAGTTATTAAGGGCCCTCAGAGACCTTATAATATCCTTATTTCAAATGAAGTTAAACACTGCAGAAGTCAGCTGGCATGTTCAAGGTCACAGTAGTAGTAAGTAGCTTAGTCAAGTGGCCCACTTTTCCTTCAGCTCCATGTCTGGTATTATAACACTCATTAGGAAGAAAAGTTTCAAATATTTTGTTGAAAGATGATATACTACTTGGAAGAATGCCTGTTGTATATCTTTGATTCTTTTCTCTCCTTTTTCCTCCCCTTTTATCCTTATATTTGTAACTCACTGCATTTGGGTTCAGTTCAAATCTGGAAGATAATATTTTTTAAAAGTATCTAGCTTAAATCTTAGTTTTGCCTGTAATACTACCAGCTAGGTTTCCTGGAGATGAAGGAAGAAGTCTTGGACACAGGACTAACTTCACTGGAGCTGAATTGGAGCACTGAAACCAGCTTCACAATACAGCTATTCACTAATTCTAAGGACAAAACAAACCAAAATGATGATATCACCTGTCCCACAGACTCTATGCTAGTGTCTTGGCTCATTACTCGAAAGGAAGAGATAGGAGCTAGAGGGTTACCTCGTGATTAGAAAAACGTCCCAAAGGTGTTTACAAATACTCGCTCTGAGAGGGATATGGTTTCTTATGGACAGCCCTCCAATTCAGTACCAATGGTCTGTATCCAAACTGCCTTGATGCTGAGCTGTTCACATTGTTATAGAATGACAGGCTATAATGAGGAATTGGACAGTGTGGAACTCAGAAATAAGCCACGTGTAACTAGCAAAACTCCATAAAAATTGCTTTGTGAATTACAATTTAGATGTTGAATGTGGCAATCTTTTGAAAAAGTAATCATTCCCAGACCTTATATCTCTGACTTCACAGTTATAGTCAATAGGAAAACTTAAAACTTAAAACTGCCCAGTTATGGGAGGGGAGCAGAACTAGCTTTCTGGGCTAAATGTGAAACCTCAGAAATTATTTTCCTTCCCAATTGCTGCTTTAGGAGAACTCAATATTGCAAATGAAAGTTCATGGTCCTGAGTGACCTTGAGAAAAGACAGGCAAAGCTGTGAAAGCTAAAGGATGATAAGTGATAGTCTTTTTCCCCCTTAATACCATTTTTTCCAATTAGATGTAAAGATAGTTTTTGGCATTCGTTTTTGTAAGATTTTGAGTTCCAAACTTTTCTCCTGCTTTCTTTTTCCTCCCTTCCCAAGCAATCTGATAGCCTTAATGTAAGTTTTATAGATTAACACAATTGGAACAATAATTGAGTGCTGGATCCTGACAGGCGTCTAACTCTTATCAAGGAAAACCATATTTGAGAAGGATATCCCTGCTTGTGATCTCCCAAATGACTGATGGGCCAAATGAGTATTTGTGGTCATTAGTTCCCGAGCCCTCTCTGGTGAAACATTCCTCTCTTTCCTTCCTACCTCCTCCAGACTCAAAGAGCTGCTTTCACTCACATTTCTCCATTTTAAACTCTTGTCTTCTAAATGTTCCCCCTAAAACTTACTCAATCAAATGTATGGCACAGTACATGTCCATATTTATCATGATAGCTCCATGATCACACTGATGTGGGTATTCACTTCAGAGATACAGATGCCAGCCTGGAAAATGCCTATTGAGGAACAATGGCAAACTTGCCCCATGGGCTAAGGTCTAATTTGAGGTCTCTTGTCCTTTAATGAACAAAAATATGTAACAGAGGGGCTAGCTGAACAAAGAAAAATAAATATCAGCTCCAACCTGTTCCTGTAGTGGTGGAGGCTGAGTATTTATAAAATGAGAAGAACATGATATGAATCACACAGTTTTTGGTATCCGGATGCAGTGGACAGAGAGTAAGCCTAGAATCCAGGAAATCGTGAGTTCAAGACCTGCTTTTTTTTTAAAATATAAATTTATTTATTTAACTTTTTACATTCATTTTCACAAAATTTTGGGTTCCAAATTTTCTACTCATTTATCCCCTCCTCCCACCCCAATACACTGAACATTCTAAATTTTCCTATCACCAATCTGCCCTCTCTTCTATCATCCCTCCCTTCTCTTGTCCCCATTTTCTCTTTTGTCCTGTAGGGCTAGATGACTTTCTATTCCTCATTAACTGTATTTCTTATTTCCTAGTAGCAAGAACAATACTCAACAATTGTTCCTAAAACTTTGAGTTCTAACTTCTTCCCATCCCTTCCTCCCCACCTGTTCCCTTTGGGAAGACAGGCAATTCAATGTAGGCCCTATCTGTGTAGTTTTGCAAATGACTTCCATAATAGTTGTGTTGTGTAAAACTAACTGTATTTACCTCCATCCTATCCTGCCCCCCATTGTTTTATTCTGTCTTTTGATCCTGTCCCTCCCCGAGTATTGACTTGAAGTTGCTCCCTCCTCCCATTGCCCTCCCTTCCATCATCCCCCCCACCCTGCTTACCTCCTTCTCCCCCACTTTCCTGTATTGTAAGATAGGTTTTCATACCAAAATGAGTGTGCATTTTACTCCTTCCTTTAGTCAAACGTGATGAGGGTAAACTTCATGTTTTTTTCTCAGCTCTCCTCTTCTTTCCTCCACTAAAAAGTCTCCTGCTTGCCTCTTGAATGAGATAATTTACCCCATTCAATTGCACCCCCTCTCCTCCCACTACATTTCTTTCTCACCATTTACCTTAATTTCTTTTAAGATATGGTCCCATCCTATTTGTGCTGTCTGTCTCTGTATGTGTGTGCATGTGTGTATGTGTGTGTGCACGCACATGTGTACATGTGTGTGTGTGCGAGTGTGTACGTCTGTGTGTGGTCCCACCAACTAAGCAGATACTGAAAAGTTTTAAGAGTTACAAATACTGTCTTTCCATGTAAGAATGTAAACAGTTCACCTTTGGTAAGTCCCTTATGACTTCTCTTTTCTGTTTACTTTTTCATGCTTCTTCTCATTCTTGTGTTTGAAAGTCAAATTTTCTTCTCAGCTCTGGTCTTTTCATCAAGAATGCTTGAAAGTCCTCTGTTTCATTGAAAGACCATATTTTCCCTTGAAGTATTATACTCAGTTTAGCTGGGTAGGTGATTCTTGGTTTGAGTCCTAGTTCCTTTGCCTTCTGGAATATCCTATTCCACGCCCTTCGATCCCTTAATGTAGAAGCTGCTAGATCTTGAGTTATCCTGATTGTATTTCCACACTACTGGAACTGTTTCTTTCTAGCTGCTTGCAAGATTTTCTCCTTGACCTGGGAATTCTGGAATTTGGCCACAATATTCCTAGGAGTTTCTCTTTTTGGATCTCTTTCAGGTGGTGATCGATAGATTCCTTCAATATTTGTTTTGCCCTCTGGTTCTGGAATCTCAGGGCAGTTTTCCTTGATAATTTCATGAAAGATGATGTCTAGGCTCTTTTTTTGATCATGGCTTTCAGGTAGTCCCATAATTTTTAAATTGTCTCTCCTGGATCTATTTTCCAGGTCAGTCATTTTTCCCATGAGATATTTCACATTCTCTTCCATTTTTTGATTCTTTTGGTTTTGTTTTGTGATTTCTTGGTTTCTCAGAAAGTCATTAGACTCCATCTGTTCCATTCTAATTTTGAGAGAACTATTCTCTTCAGTGAGCTTTTGAACCTCTTTTTCCATTTGGCTAATTTTGCTTTTGAAAGCATTCTTCTCCTCAATGGCTTTTTGAAGGTCTTTTGCCAATTGAGTTAGCCTATTTTTCAAGGTGTTATTTTCTTCAGCATGTTTTGGGTCTCCCTTAGCAAGGTATTGACCTATTTTTCATGCTTTTCTGGCATATTTCTCATTTCTCTTCCCAGTTTTTCCTCCACCTGTCTAACTTGCTTTTCAAAATCCTTTTTGAGCTCTTCCACGGCCTGAGCCCACCAGACATCCACCTGGGATGTCTGGGATACAGAGGCCTTGACTTCTATGTCTTTCCCTGATAGTAATAATTGTTCCTCGTCATCAGAAATGAAAGGCGGGAACATCTGTCCCCCAAGAAAGTAGCTTTCTATGGTCTTATTTTTCTTCCCTTTTCTGGGCGTTTTCCCAGCCAGTTACTTGACTTCTGAGATTCCTCTCCACCCATGCCTAGATCTTCCCACTAGTGTTTGGGGTCTGAGATTCAAATGCTGCTCCCCAGCCTCAGGGCTTTCTGCAGTGGGAGCGGCTGCTATTGAATGTGAGCTTAAGTTCTGGTGCTCAGTTGGGGACAGGGCCGCCTCCTAGTCTCAGTTCCCTCAGGGGGTTTATGTAGAGATCTTCAGTAATGGCCCTGAACTCCTGTCTGCTCGGGGAGCACCTGTCAGCCACTGCCTCTGCCACCGCCTCTGCCACTGCCTCCTGAGGGGACCCAAGTCACGGAGATATCCCGCTCCCCTCTTGGCCAGCCCAGACATCTCTCTCACTGACCTGTAGTGCCTGTGGGCAGAGGGACCTTCGTGGCTGCCGGAGATTCCATCCCTGAAGCCTGCTCGGATCTGCTCCTCTGGGGCTGTGTGGCCAGGGCAGTGCAAGGGTGGGCTCCATGTCCAGAGTGCGATGGACCCCTGTAGACGGCTTTCCAGGGCTTTCTGGAATGGAAATCTCTTCCATTGTGTTTCTGTGCTGATTGCAGTGCTCCAGAATTTGTGGGGAGTTCTTTTTACAGAAAATATATGGGCTGTGGATTCGGAGCTAGCATGCGTGAGTCTTTCTACTCTGCCATCTTGGCTCCCTCAAAGGCTAAGACCTGCTTTTGACAAAGTGACTGTATGAGCCTAGGAAAATTATATCTCAGTATCCTCGATGAGAGATACTCAGCTTGTAGGCTTTACTTGGCCTCAAAAATCCCTTGTGTGCCCAAACTCAATTAAAATATAATAAAGGAATCTTGAACAAAATAAATAAAATAGGATTAAACATAGATAATGTTAATTTGTGATTTTCTAAGTCAATATATGACTAGGAGGGATCCTGTTCCATCTGAGATTGATGCCATTATTCTACGCAGCTAAGGCTATAAATTGGAGAGAAGGAGCTGACCTACATTAGTGGAGGGAGATTTTTCAACAGGTGATATATACCTAAATTACCTGTGACTCTGTGAGTGAGAAAAAAGGTTGGGGTAGGGAATAATATAGGGAAAAAGCTGAGAAGGTAAAGTAGTCGGGACTTGCTAACTTTTTAGGTATGAGGAAATAGTACAAGGTAGAGTGAAAAAAGGGGGCAGATAGTAAGTCCTTAAAAATGATTTTAAAATTTATTTTCCTCTCCATTCATTCATGTTGGTGTTCTAAACAGAAATAGGGGAATTCCAAAGAAGGGAGGATGGGGTTAAGGGGAAAGATAATGAGCTCTGACTTGGGCATATTGAATTTGAGATCCTCACAGGACATTTGGGTGGATATGTCCAATAGTTAAATGATATTGGACTGAAAATCATGAAAGATAAAGATTGGAAGTTAGATCTGAGAGTCACTTGGAGAGAGCTTATATCTGAACCCATGGGAGCTATGAGACCCCACAGAGTATAGAAAAGAGAAAATAGGCTGAGACAGAGCCCTGTGATATACATGTGTATAGAAGGTTAAAGCATGATGATCCATTAAAAGAGCCTGAAAAAGAATGGTCAGAATGACAAGAGGAGAAAAAGCAAAGGTCATACATGAAAACCCAGGGAGAAGAAAATATCCAGGAGAGGTTGGGGTATTCACTTGCCATGGCTTCCAATAGTGCAAAAAAATGAGAACTAAAATGAGCTATCAAGTGCAATAGGTAGATCACTGAAAAATATGGAATGAGTACCGTCAATTGATTGATGAAGTCATAAGGCAGATTAAAATAGATTGGAAAATGAGTGGGAAAAGAGGAACTAATGGCAAAGAGTATTTATTTTTATGTCTCTCCCAATGTCTAACTCAGTGTCTTATACAATATCTCCAGGTTTTAGAATCTCCTCAGACCTCCAGTCCTAGATCATTAATATCTTTCTATCTTCTGCAATGATTATCCTTGGTCTTTTATAACCAATCCCCAAAGTGTCTACCCAAAGCCTTCAAAGTTTTTCTCACAGGGAATAACCTTGGACCACTGATTTATTACCCCTTGCTCTCTCTATTTGACAATTATTTTTTGTGATAACATTTTTTTGATGATTTCACTTCTTGCTCACAAGTTACACATTGGTAACATGCTGAAAGTTACTCAGCCCTATTATTCATCTTTGCCCTTTCCTTTGAATGCTCTATTAACTTCAAGTAATCAATGAATAAATTCTTTATCTCAGTGACACAGATTATCTGGTCAATGCTACCTAATGAAATTCATCCATGCCCTTTCATCTAGGTAACACTTGTTTGTATTTTCTGGTAGTTCTCCACAATGTTTTTGGGGTCTTGTCTTATACTCTCTTGACATAAAATGAATCCCAATGAATCCATTGGACTATCATGCATCCTTCTCTTTTGTTACATGCTACACACATCTCCTGCTGCAGTCATGTATCTCTACAATGATATTCTTTTGTTAAAATTTTTATTTATTTATTTTTAGTTCTAAGTTCTCAACATTCACTTCTATAAGATTTTGAGTTCTAATTTTCCCCCCACCTTTTCACTTCCTCCCTCCCTAAGACAGCATGCAATCTGATATAGGTTATACATATACAATCACTAAACATATTTCCACATTATTCATGTTATGCAAGAATCAGAACAAAAGGAAAAAAACAAGAAAAAGAAAAATAAAACAAAAAAGGAGAAAATAGTATACTTCATTCAGACTCCATGATTCTTCCTAATTTAATATTCTTTCTACTCCTTCTCTTACACAATTTTGTTTTTAAAGTGCTTTGCACACACCAAGCACTTAATACATGTTATTGAATACACAAACTAATCATTCATACAATTAACCATAGATTTGTATGTAGTCAGCAGAATAAAATTCAAATATTGCCACTTTAAGTCAAAAATATTTGTCATGCCTATCCAACTATTTTGGTAATTAAATTGTAACAGTCTTGTGACATTTAACTTTGACATTTCAATGGGGGAAGAACAAAAGTGATAATTTCTCTTCCAATTATATTTGATAAGCAGATAGATTGAAAGACTGGTTGAAAGAATCAAATTAACCAAATAGCTTTGAAATGTCTGACAATCCCAAGTGCATTAATACAAATTTTCTCACATAATGCTAAACCAAATATTCCAGTCTTGAAGCAGAATAATAAGAATAATTTTAAGATTTTTTCAGCCTCATTTCATTTATTCCTATATACATCACCATTAAAACTAGACAACTGATTAAGTTTACACATACATACACATGTATATTATATGTATGTATATATGTATGCTTGTGTGTTTATGTATACACACATAAATGTATTGAGTATATAATATTTTTACCAGTTAGTAGTCAATAAGCATTTATTAAGTGTTTACTGTGTTTCAGGAACTGACTGTGCTTAGGAAAGAAAGACAAAAACATGATCCCTGTCTTCAAGCGGATCACATTCCAAAGGGGGAGATAATATACAGATAATTGACTGTCCCAGGATATATACAGTCTACAGGAAGGTAATCTCAGAAGGAAGGCATTTTAGTGGGATAAGGGTGGTAGTGAGGAATAGAAAAGGTATTCCTTAAAATGTAAGATTTGATCTGACTTTTTAAGGAAGCCAGGGAAACCCAGAGGCAAAGGTGTAGGAAGTGAGAAGATTCCAGGCATGTGATACTACATAAGTTATTTAACCTCTTTGTGCCTCAGTTTCCTCATCTGTAAAATGAAAGGATTAGATTTAATAGCTTTTGCAGTCACTTGTAGCTCTAATGCTGTGTCTTTATTCTATGCAAACATAAAAGTTCAGCTTTTAGGAGGCAGAAAGTATTGGTAATTTGGGAGGGTATTCCCAGAATAAGCAGCACTTCAGTTTAGGATTATAAGAAGCTAAGTAATATTAGAGGCAGTGATACGGAAGGAATGTTTTCCAGGAATTTAGTAGAGCTTAGGCAAAGACATTGAGATAAAAAGTGGCATACACAATTTGAGGAGTCACTACTGGATCTGTTTAGTTGGAATATATGATTTCCAGAGGGGATTCAGGAACTACGACCAAAAAGACAAGTGGGAACCATACTCAGATAACATTACAATTCAGACTGAAGATCTTGTTAGACTGACTGAGTAAAGGAGTGATATGGTCTGACCTGTGATTCAGGAAGACTATGTTGGCACCTGTGTGGCAGATCAAGAGGAGGGAAATTGGGAGGAGGAAGACCAGTTAGTGGAGGTGTAAATTGTAAGAATAGGGAGGATGGGAGAGAAAATACTGAAAGAGAGAACACAATGGGTGAAGCTTGGCAGCAAGGGCAACTGGGGCTATTTACCTGGTGTGTAAATGACAGAGAGGGACCAGAAATTTCAGGCCAACCTATTGAGTTTGTGACCACAAAACTCTGCAGGCCTGCTGTATTCAGAATCAGATTGACAACTCGCAGGATGATTATAAATAGCTTTTCTAATCTATTCAAATGAAAAACTAATAATGGAACCAGATCAGTTTCAGTTCTTTCATTTTTTCATAAACCCAGATTGGATGAGTCATTTTATTAATAATTCACTTTTCTCTTATTATTTATCATTTGACAAAGAGCAAAATGCACACACAAACATGCAAATGCATCTCCTCTGCACACATATGCACACAGAGCATACACAGAAATCTCCTTGACATACCCTACTCCACACCTAGAAACAATCACAGACAAATGCCCTAATGGTTGATAAGGTCTCTGTCTTCAAAAGCCAAGAATACCTGGGGAAGACAATTTAGTGCAGGGGAAGGGAACCTGCAGGCTTGAGGCCACATATGGCCCTGATTTAGTCAGAGTCACACTTGAGGACCTAGAGGGCCACATACGGCCTTGGGGCAGCAGGTTCCCCATCTGCAGTTTAACATCATAAAAAGAACATTGGATTTGGAGTCAGATGACCTTCCCACTTAACTCTCTGTGTGAGCTAGGTCACTTTCTTAATTTCTCTGGGCCGCAATTTCTTTCTTTCTAAGTAAAGTTATTAGATGTGATGACCCCTGAGACCTCCATCATCCTACAATACATTATTTTTTTGGCCTGTAGAACTGTTATTTTGTCAGTGTGGATGTATGTCAACTTTACAAATTCCTTCTACTACTACAGATTGGTAACTCCTCAGTAATTTTGGGTCTTAGGTGCCTGGAGCATTGTTAAAGGACTTAATGGTGTATAACATTAATAAACAAGCATTTACATATTCACTTTAAGGTTTTCAAAGAACTTTTCCATCGCCTGGTACAGGCAACTAGGTGTTAAACTGGATCTTGTGCTGGTCCTGGAGCCTGGAAGACAGGAGCGCAAATCTTTCCTTGATATTGCCTAGCCTTATGATCCTGGACAAGTCACTTAACCTCTGTCTGCCTCAGTTATCTCAAGTATAAAATGGGAATCCAAATAGTACCTACCTCCTGGGGTTAAGGCTCAGATGGTATAATAATTGTAAAGCACTCAGAACAATGCTTAAATAAATGCTTAAAAAGTGCTTATTTCTCTCTGTATTTTATCTCATTTGATCTTTACAAAAACAATGAAAGAGAGGTGCTGTTATTATGATGCCTATTGTACAGATGAGGAAACTGATGGCAAGAGAAGTCAAATTTTCTTTCCAGGGCCATATAGTTAGTAAGAACCTGAGGTGGGATTTGAACTGAGGCCTCTCTGACTCCAAAGTAGTCCTTTCTCCACAGCTCCACCAACTAATATATATCAGAAATAGGACTTGCATCTGCTTCTTTATGACTCCAAGCCCTGCTTGTCTCCTATATCATGCTATATCTATCTAGTTAAACATTGAAAATATTCACCCTTTGGGAATTTACTTTCAGACACACAAGACAGTATGACTGAGAAAATAAGGTTCTACCTTAGTGGATTGTCTAGAACAGGAGTGGGGAAGTCGCAGCCTTGAGGACACATGTGACATTTAGGGTCATGTGGCCTGGAGGTCACAGGTTCCCCACCTGTGCTCTAGAGGGTAGATTAGATGTTCTGCAAAGTTAAAGACTGTAGGGTCCAAATGATATCTGATGTACTTTTTATTTTACTTGAAGAGGTTCCGTTCTTGTCTGCTTACTCTAAACAACAGAAATAAAGATTTATGAAGTGCTGTACATGTACCTGGATTGTCCTGGAATGGCAATAATGTTATAAAATAATATGATTCTTGCTCCCATAGAACTTGGGAAATAAGATATTTAAAGAATATTGAAAAATTATGTGGATGCATAAATATTAATTATCACCATCAACATCATCATTATTAACATTCTCATTATTGTTATTATTGAAAGATCACTAGTTTTGGAGCTAGTGATGTTGTTCCAATCATAAATTGTTCACCTATTGGCTTGTGTGACATTGGACAAGTTTTTTCTCTTCTGTGGCCCTAAGATTCTTTATCTGTACATGAGCGGATTGGACCATATGCCATCTAAAGGTCCTTTTTAGCTATCTATGACCCTTTGATATTTTCAATTGAGGGCATGAATACTCACAGATAATACAAGTGAGGAATAGGGCAAAAGAGAAATGTAGCTTATTTTAAAGTTGAGGAGAAAAAATGGCTACTATTTAATTAATTAGAAAAGAAAAGTAGCTCAAATTTCTTGTTTCATTTTTATTACATTTTACTCATTGTCAAAAACTCATCCAGGCTAAAGGATGGTGATATTAAAGAGTAAAATGTTATTTTTGCTGATGATTATGCTTATTTTTGGTAGGTCATTAATTCCTCTGAATCTGTATGTTGCCATCATGTACCAAAGGCATCCTCAACTTCATCAGTTTCTGAAAGTGTCCTTTCCTTCTGCTTTGGAGATAATTATTTAACACTTCTGTAGCTTCAGATGACAAATTCCAACTTCTGTAAGACACTTAGAGAACTAGTTATCTACTCTAACTCTTGTTTGAGACTCAGAGGGCCAAGGGACAGAGAAATTTTAAATTGAAGTTACATGCTTCTGCAACAAGTTGATAAGGGATTCTGGAGCTTGGAACAGAACTATGGTTCATAAAATTGAAACATTAGAGACTGTACAGTAATGTGGTGGCCCAGGATGAGATTTCGTTTCTAAAGAAAGGCATATAAGTACATACAAGATTTGGAGGGGGAATAAAAGCTATGAGCATGATTGAAATTCTGCTGAGGTACGGAGGCCTCCTCAACAATTCCTATGCACATTTAAAAACTATTGACAATTCTCCTGCAAAGTTTATTTGCCCTAGGCCAGAATCTACAACTCAAGTCTTATTATTTGTTCATCTTCCCCCCCCCGCTTCATTTGTTGGGAACAGTTAAGCTTTGGTGAGGTATTCCAAAGTACATTTAGCCTATAGTTTTAAGACAGTTTTTGATTTAAAAGGAAATAGCAAGAAATTCCTGAATATTCCTAATTTTTTATAATACAATTAAATAACAGCATTGAAAGTCCTTCTTTTATATTTAAAGCCAACACTTTGCTCTGACAGTGGAGACATGTTCTGACACTGATGAGCAACCATACAAATGGCTTCCAAGAAATAATGTTGCTAATGGAAAATCACAATCGATTAGAATTGATAGATTAATTGACAGAATTGATTCATCTAGAATTGACTAGAATTCTGAAAGTAGACTAGATTGCTTTGATCATTCGATTGGGCAATCTGCTGCACATTTTAGAAGGTTTCAAGCCAAAGACGAAAACATTTCAGGGCTGTTGTGAAAGGTATTCCTTTAAATATTATGTACCACCCTAAATGGCCTCTGAGGTCCTTTCCAGCCCTGAGATTCTGTGGGATATGTATTTCTGTGACAGAATGAATTTATAATCTGTGCAGTGGAGAGTGTTGGAATTGTTGATTGAACTGCTAACATCTATTCATGACTTTACCATTGGATTTTCATGTACATTATATCCTCACCTATATTTTACTTTCATATATTTATAGGATTTTAGATTTTCTGCTTACAAATCAGGAAATAAGGCCAAAGATTTTCATACTGCTATGAAAATTCACTCCTGTACATGATAAATATTTTCTGTTAGAAGAGAAGAATTAGCATAATATAAAATCATAAATATGAAATTAACTGTAACACAAGGAATATAACACATGACAGAAATAATGGTCATTTCATTGGTTTTAGCAAAAGTTAGAGAAAACACTAAATCAGAGGGGACATAAAGATGAGAAGGCATGACAAACAAATATAAGATCTGTTTTTAATGTATTGTCCACCTCGCAAAATGAAAAATAGGCCAAAATGAAGACATTGGCTACAATAATCACAATTTCTTAGCAAAGTTGAAGAGATACAAAGTGACCAAAATAATAGGAAGCCTAATAAATCTCAAACATATTTCATTCTGCAAAACATAATCTGCCAAATCAAAGTAAATGAGAGACAACAGTCTTTTAAAATACAAAGCAATCTCCCCCAACTTTTTTAGTTTTTTCTCAATTACATGTAAAAAATTTAACATTTATTTTTTTAAAATTTTGAGTTCCAAATTCTCTCCTTCCCTCATTCGTCTCATTGCTCCATGAGAAAGCAAGTAATGTGATACAGATTATACATAGGCAGTCATACAAAACATATTTCCGTAGAAGCTATATTGCAAAAAAACAAACAAAAAACCCCCACAGGACCTTCCCCTCCAAAAACCACCCCAAGCAAAAATAAAGTTAAGAAAAAGGTATGCTTTGTTCTGCATTTAGGTTGCATCAGGTCTTCCTCTTGAGTTGAATAGATTTATTTCTAACCATAAATCCTTCAGAATAGTCTTGACTTGCATTACTTAAAATATCTAAGTCCTTTGCAGTTGATTATTATGCAATATTGCTGTTATTTTTTATAGTGTTCTAGTTCTGTTCATTTCACTTTGCATCACTTCATATGTCTTCCAAGGTTTTTCTGAAAGCATCCTGCTTGTCATTTCTTATAGCACAAAAGTATTTCATCACAATCATATCCCTTAACTTGTTCAGCCATTCCACACTGGATGGACATTACCTCAGTTTTCAATTCTTAGACACAACAAAAAGATCTGCTATACATATTTTTGTACAAACAAGCTTTTTCTATTTAATAAAATCTCTTTCATACATGGACCTGATTATTGCTGGAGCAAAGTGTATGCAGAGTTTTATGGCCCTTTGGTGATTTCTTCTTAAGAAAACTCCCTGTTCATAAAATTTGACCACTTTTCAATTGCAAAGTCACTAATACTCTTACAAATTTGACTCAGCTATCTATATATTTGAGAAATATAACATCTGAAATGAGTGATAGTTTTGTTTTCTCATTGCTTATTTCAGTTCTTTCAGTTTCTTTCTCTTATACTATAGCCAGCATTTCTGGCATAATATGGAATAATGATAGTGGTAATGGGCATCCTTGCTTCATTATGATATTATTTGAAAAGCTTCTAGCTTATCCTCATCAAAAATAATGCTTGCTAATGGTTTTGGATGGATATTACTCATCATTTTAAGGAAAATTCTATTTTTTCTTATGCTTTCTGGTTTGTTAGTATGTAAGTGATTGAGTGTGTTTGTATGTATTTGTGTGTTTCATAGGAATGAGTGATGTATTTCATCTAAAGCTTTTTCTGCATGTATTGAGATAATCATATGATTTGGTTGTTTTTGTTATTGATGTGGCCACTATGTTGATAACATTTCTAATATTGAACCAGCCCTGCATTCCTGGTGTAAATACCACCTACTCAGAATATATAAACTTTGTGATATATTGCTGTAATCTCCTTTCTAGTATTTTATTTAAATTTTTTTCATCAATATTCATTAGGGAAACTGGTCCATAGTTTTCTATACTTTGGTCTTCCTGATCTAGGTATTATGTTTGTGCATTTAAAGGAATTTGTAGGACTCCTTCTTTATCTGTTTTTCCGAACAGTGTAAAAATTGGAATTAATTTTATGTAAATGTTTAGTAGAATTCGCTTGTGAATTGATGTGGTCCTGGTGATTTTTCATTAAAGAATTAATCAATGGCTTTCATTTAAATTCATTTTATTTTTCTAGAAGAGGATATTTAAATATTTTATTTTCTCTCCTGTTAATCTGGATAACATATTTATATAATTATAAATTCATTTCATTTATATTATCTGATTTATTGGTATGTAGTTGGACAAAAGAGCTCTTAATAATAACTTCAATATTCTCTTCATGGGTGGCAGTATATGGTAACTATTTTGAGTTTCAAGATTTCAAATTGGGTGTTTAATTATGGATTTTCATTTTACTTTTCTAGTCTTTTTTTTAGCAGCATACTTCTTCTTATTGAAGTAAGGGTTTAGAAATATCAGTTTCTCCCTAATTACTAGTTTGACCCCATCCTATAAATTTTGGCATCTCTCTCTCTGTCTCTCTGTCTCTGTCTCTGTCTCTGTCTCTGTCTCTCTCTCTCTCTCTCTCTCTCTCTTTGTGACTTATCCTTATTCTTCCTCAAAGTCTGTTTTCATTTCTGACTACTGACACCCTTCATCCCACCTTCTATCCCTTCTATCAGCTCACCTCTTTTCTTTTTCCTCCTCCAGTCCTAGTTACCTGTTGGGTATGATAGATTTTGATTCTCAAATGAATGTGCATATTATTCCCTCTCTTAACAAAGTCCAATGAAAATAAAATTCAAACACTTACCATTTTCTCCTCAGCTGTAAAAGTCTTTCGTTTTGAGTCTCTTTTATGTGAAATCATTTCCCCTATTCCACCTCTCCCTTCCGCTATTTCCCAATGCATCTCTCTTTCTCTTTATTTTTATAAATCAGCCCATCACAGTCAACTCATATGAGTGTGCTTTGTCTATATATACTTCTTCTAAATGCCCTAATAATGATAAAATTCTTAGGAATTACAAGTATCATCTTCTCAAATAGGAATGTAAATAGTTTAACCTTATTGAGTTTCTCATGACTTTTATATTGATATTTTTATACTTCTCTTGAGTCTTGTATTTGAAAGTCTAATTTTCTATTCAACTCTGATTCTTTCATCAGGAATGCTTGAAAGTCTTCTATTTAATTAAATATGCATTTTTTCCCCTGGAGGAATTATACTCAGATTTGCTAGGCAGGTTTTTCTTGGTTCAATCCTCCATCCTTTGCACTCCAGAATGTCATAATTCAATCCTTCTGATCCTTTAATGTGGAAGCTGCTAAATCTTATGTAATCCTGTGGGTCTACAATATTTGAATTTTCCCCCCAGTTCATTGAAGTATTTTCTCCTTGATCTGAGAGCTAAGGAATTTGATTATAATATTCCTGGGAGTTTTCATTTTGAGATCTCTTTCAAGAGGTGGTCTGTGGATTCTTTCAATTTCTATTTTGCCCTTGGATTCTATGACATCATGGCAATTTTCCTGTAAAATTTCTTGAAATATGATTCAAACACTTTTTGAAAAAGTCATTGCTTTTAGGTAGTCCAATTCTTATTTAATTATTTTTCCTGACCTCTTTTCCATGTCAGTTGTTTTTTTTAATGAATTACTTCATATTTTATTCCATTTCTTCATTCCTTTAATTTTGTTTAATCATTTCTCAATGTCTCTTGGAGTCATTAGTATCCACTTGCCCAATTCTAATTTTTAAGGATTTATTTTATTTAGTGAATTTTTTAATATATGTTTTTTTTCAATTTGGCCATATCTGCTTTTCAAAGCATTCTTTTCTTTAGCGTGTTGTCATATCTCTTTTATCATATGGCCAATCCTGCATCTTAGGGTGATATTTTCTTCACTATTTTGGTGACTCTTTTTACAAAGCTATTGACTTTCTTTTCAAAATTTTCTTACATCACTCTCTTTTATTTCCATAATTATTATTCTTCTCTTATTTGATTTTTAAAATCTTTTCTCTCCACCTCTTCAAGGAATCTTTGTTGAGTTTGTGTTCATTTCACATTTTCTTTGAGGTTTGCTCATAGTTTTTTGGTTATTGTTTTCTTCTGAGTTTGGGTATTGCTCTTCCCTGTCCCTATAACATTTTTTTTATGATCAAGTATTTTGCTGTTGTTGTTTGCTCATCTTCCCAACCTATCTTATTAACTTACTAACTTAATGTTGAAGTTGGGCTGTGTTCCCAGGGGGAAAGGGGCACTGTCCCAAGCTTCAAATTTTTTATTTTACTGTTTTCATAGCTAGTTTGGGATGTGTGTGAATTTTAGGGGATTTTAAGGTAGTATAATCTAAGGAGCAGTGTGATAACTGCTCTCCTTGCTTGCATTCTGGTCATTACCTAGGAAGGAATCTTGTTCTCCTGGAGTCACAAATGCTACATTTATGTCACAGTGTTTAAGAGTAGGGATTATTTTAATTACTGCTTTCTTGCCCATGGACCTGACTACAATGACTCTCACCTGGTAGATGCCGAAGAAATGTTTTTGTAATGTAGTAGTAAGTGCTAGGGTATGAAGCAGAACCCAGGCCCGTTGATCTGAAATTCAGTAGATTTAGCAAGTATTTATAAGTCCCTACTACACTTTAGGCACTATGCTAAGCCCTTTATAATATAATGTTATTTGATTCTCACAATAACCCTGGGATAGAGGTGATATTGTTAGTACTTATAAGGATTTGACTCAATGCCTGACAGCAGTTAATTCCCATTTTACAGTTAAGGAAATTGAAGCAAACAGAGATTAAGTGATATACTCAGGGTAACACAGCTAGTCAATGTCTGAGGCCATATGTGTGAACTCACATCTTCCTGATTTTAGATCTGTCCTTATGTACACTGTATCACCTAATTGCTTCACTCTAGGTTTTACACCACAACATTTGGGTGACAACCAAGAAATTAAAATAAAACAAAGTCTTCCAATGCTTTGCATAGTTTGTCTATGACATATTTTTGGAAAATTACCAACAAGAATTCTACAGATTGGGATGGATAGTGAGGCTACTACTTGCATCAGATTGAGGGGAATTTTCTTGAGGAATTGGAAGGTTTATTACGTAATAACAGGCTTTTGTTTTTTTTACTAATGATGACTTTCAGGCATCATTACATATATATATATACATACATACATACATATATGTATATATATGCATATGTGTATACATACATATATAAATGTATGTATATTCAAAAGTTGTTCACTGAGTACAGATTTGCCTTGGGATGAGGATGTTTGGTCATACTGTGAGAATTGGAAAAGGAAATTCATGGAATCTTCGACTCAAGACTTAGAGATAAGACCTTCTGCTCTGCTCATAGGTTAGAGACCAGAATGACTACTCCCTCCTTAATCCTCAACCCCCACATGCAACCTTATGGAATCATTTCATCCATCTTTCAAAATATAGTCTAGAATTCTGAGAAGTCATTAAATCAAATGTTAAGTCTTGAGAAAGAAATTTAACTACATATAAACAAAATTAGTTGAGAAAATAGGAAAGACAAGTTTCTATCACTATTACATTTGTGAGCCTTCAGAGGATGTTCACTATATTTCTGATGAATGATCTCATTGTAGCCTTAGCATAAGGAGAGACAAAGTCCCTGAGTCATTGGTTGAAAGATCTCACACTGTATCCTTGTGACCTTTTTGCAATTTGTAGATTTTGGTGAATAATTCTCAGGTAAGCAGTTAATTCCATAGAAAACAAATCATATATATTATGATTTTATTTCTGTTCCTATTTAAGCACCATTTTTTCAGAGATTAAAAAAGTCATATTTTCAAAAAAACTGACTAAATACAGATTTATCATCTGTAGCAGACCAATTTCTCACTTCGCAGATTAGAAAACTGCTATCTTCAGAGAGTCATTGGTAAATGAGAAGATATAATTTCTCTAGTACAGAGATAAATATAGGATCTGAAAGGCTTTCAGTTCACTACTTCTATGCAAAGTTTTGCACCTAAAAGGCTATATATCATTGGCACTTCAAGAAACCACTGGGTACAGTGGAAATAATTTTGGATTCAAAGCCAAAGGAATTGGATTTGAACTCTGGCTATGTCTCCTAGCACCTGTGTGATCTTGAATAAATCATTTAATCACTTTGTATCTCAATTTCCTCATCCAGAAAATGAGATTGTATTACCTGATCTTTAAGATACCTTCAAGTTGTAAATCTATAATCCTATCATTCTGCCCTTTGGAGGACTTACTATAATATTTAAGGCCCACATCTAAGCAGGTATAAACCCCAGGAGTACCTCTTTGGTTCAATGTTTAGGTAGAAATAGTTTGAGGCTGATGATGACTCATTTTGTACTTATGAAACATGGGGATTAATTTCTTTGAATCTTTCATATCTTCTACTTTGAGGAATGCTGACTTAAAGAAAGAAATTAAAAGGACTCTAGAAATTCACAGAGTTCCAGAAATTCAGCAAAGAAGATCTGAGGAAGGGGTTAGCAATAAACCCAAATTTGGGTCATGGTTCAGATTCTTAACCACCCGCATGATCATGGGTAGATCACTTATCTTCTCTTGCTCTCAGTTTCCTCATCTGTAAAATTAGGATAATAAAAACATTGTTTTTACTGGGAGAATTCAATAATAAAATATTTGTAGAGAGCTTTAAAATACCCAAAGTGATATCTAAATACTAGCTGTTGTCATTCCACAAATTTAAGTCAAGGAGCAGTTTTTAAGTACCTACTGTGTGTGGGGTACCACGAAAAAAGTAAAGCAAAACTTTCCCTCTGGGAGCTTCAGATTTAATGAAAGTAAGTAACATATATACACACATACATGTGTATTTTTCTCTATATATCTATATCTGTATGTACATAGAGATAAATATCTATTTATATAACTATGTATATGTATGATATTGTATATATTATGTAATATGCATATATAATGTTATATAACATATATGTATATATGTGTGTGTGTATATATATATGTGTGTGTGTGTGTGTGTGTGTGTGTGTTTTCATATTTCCCACAACCTACCGAACTGGAAGCTGGAGAGTATTTGAGGGTGAAGGGTTTCAAGGTCATGCTATGTGAGAACTGGTTGAAGGAACTGAGAGTTGTTAGACCAGAGAATGGAGTCCTTGAGCCAGGGGGATGGGATGGGTGTGGGAAGGCATCCATATGTCTTTAAATATTTAAAGGACTGTCCATTAGAAGACAGATTCTGGTTATTCTATTGGATCCTAAAGACAGAATGTGGGATGGTGGCTGGAAGTTGCACAGGTGAATTTTGCCATTATGGAAGAAAAAATATAAAAATACCTCCCAACTTTTTAATAATAAAAGCTGCCCATGAATGGAAAGAATGATCTTGGGTGGGCTGCCTGACCCATCTTAGTCACTTCCAATAAAAGTCTGTTGACCTGCTGATTGATTGGATTTGCCCTCTCTTACAGTGGAATACATCCAATGAGCTCCTTGACAGCAGGGAGGTTTTCACCTTTCTTTTCATCCCCAGCAAGCAGTGTCATACTAAGTAGATCCTTAATAAATGATTAATTCACTTAAGATACTCAGTTGAAGTCAGGATAACCACTTGTGCAAATGTCCCATAGAGAACTTTCTGCATTTTATTTTATTTTTTTTTTTTTAATTAATTAATTTATTTATTTATTTTACATTCATTTTCACAAATTTTTGGGTTCCAAATTTTCTCCCTTTTTCTCCCCTCCCCCCACCCCAATACCCCAAGCAATCTAATTTTCCCTATCTCCAATCTGTCCTCTCTTCTGTCATCCCTCCCTTCCCTTGTCTCTATCTTCTCTTTTCTCCTGTAGGGCCAGATGACTTTCTATTCCTCATTAACTGTATGTCTTCTTTCCTAGTTGCAACAGCAATACTAAACAATTGTTCCTAAAACTTTGAGTTCCAAATTCTCCCCATCCTTCCCTCCCCACCCATTCCCTTTGGTACGGCAGGCAATTCATTATAGGCCATATCTGTGTAGCTTTGCAAATGACCTTCCTGATAGTCGTGTTGTGTAAGACTAACTGAATTGCCATCCCTCCTCACCTGCCCCTCATTGTTTCTCTTTGATCCTGTCCCTCCCCAAGTGTTGACTTTCAATTACTCCCTCCTCCCTTTGCCCTCCCTTCCATCATCCCCCCCCAATATCTCCTTCTCCCCCGCTTTCTTATACTGTAAGATAGGTTTTCATACCAAAATGAGTGTGCATTTCACTCCTTCGTTTAGTCAAATGTGATGAGGGTAAACTTTTGTTTGTTTGTTTGTTTGTTTTTTTTTTCTTCAGCTCTCCTCTTTTTCCCTCCACTAAAAACATCTCCTACTTACCTCTTATATGACATATAGTTACCCCCTTCCATTTCTCCCTCCTTCCTCTCACTACATTTCTCTCTCATCATTTACCTTAATTCCTTTTAAGGTATGGTCCCATCCTATTCAGTTCAATCTGTGCTCTCTGTCTCTGCATGTGAATGCATGTGTGTATGTGTGTGCATGCGTGTACATGTGTATGTGTGGTCCCACCAACCACCCAGATACTGAAAAGTTTTAAGAGTTAGAAATATTGTCCTTCCATGTATGAATGCAAACAGTTCATTTCTGGTAAGTCCCTTAATACTTCTCCTTGCTGTTTACTTTTGCATGCTTCCTCTCATTCTTGTGTTTGAAAGTCAAATTTTCTTTTCAGCTCTGGTTTTTTCATCAAGAATGATTGAAAGTCCTCTGTTTCATTGAAGGACCATATTTTCCCTTGAAATATTATACTCAGTTTAGCCGGGTAGGTGATTCTTGGTTTGAGTCCTAGTTCCTTTGCCTTCTGGAATATCCTATTCCACGCCCTTCGATCCCTTAATGTAGAAGCTGCTAGATCTTGGGTTATCCTGATTGTATTACCACAGTACTGGAATTGTTTGTTTCTGGCTGCTTGCAAGATTTTTTCCTTGAGCTGGGAGTTCTGGAATTTGGCCACAATGTTCCTAGGAGTTTCTCTTTTTGGATCTCTTTCAGGTGGTGATCGATGGATTCTTTCAATACTTATTTTGCCCTCTGGTTCTAGAATGTCAGGGCAGTTTTCCTTGATAATTTCATGCAAGACGATGTCTAGGCTCTTTTTTTGATCATGGCTTTCAGGTAGTCCCATAATTTTTAAGTTGTCTCTCCTTGATCTATTTTCCAGGTCAGTTGTTTTTCCCATGAGATATTTCACATTCTCTTCCATTTTATTGTTCTTTTGGTTTTGTTTGGTGATTTCTTGGTTTCTCATAAAATCATTAGACTCCATCTGTTCCATTCTAATTTTGAGAGAACTATTAAATTCAGTGAGCTTTTGAGCCTCTTTTTCCATTTGGCTCATTTTGCTTTTGAATGCATTCTTCTCCTCATTGGCTTTTTGAACCTCTTTTGCCAATTGAGTGAGCCTATTTTTCAAGGTGTTAATTTCCTCAGCATTTTTTTGGGTCTCCTTTACCAAGATATTGACCTTTTTTTCATACTCTTCTTGCATCTTTGTCATTTCTTTTCCCAGTCTTTCCTCCACCTGTCTAACTTGCTTTTCAAAATCCTTTTTAAGCTCTTCCAAGGCCTGAGCCCACCCAACACCCCCCTGGGGTGTCTGGGGTACTGAGGCCCCGCCCTCCACATCTTTCCCTGATGGGAAAAATACGTTCTCGTCCTCCCCATCAGATCCGAAGGTTGGGATCATTTGCATTTGTTGGAAAAAACTCTCTAAAGTCTTATTTTTCTTCCCCTTTCTAGGCATTTTCCCAGCCAGTTACTTGACCTCTGAGATTCCCTTCCACCCCCGCCTGGATCCGCCCAGCCAGCGCCTGGCCTCTGAGATTCAAATTGGCTTTCCTCCTGCTGGCTGTCAATCAGTGAGCTTTAGTTCAGGTGCTGGGGCGGGGCCAGGGCTGTCTCCGAGACTCTGATCCCTCGGGGGGCTTTATGCAGCGACTCTCAAGAATGGAGCGGGTGGGGGCGGGGTGGGGGGCCCGCCTCCCAATCTCAGCTCCCCTGGGGGTCCCGAGCAGAAACCTTCAGCAACAGAGCGGGCTGGGGGCAGGGCCGTCTCTCAGGCTCAGCTCCGTCAGGTTTTATGCGGGAATCTTCTGTAATGAAGATCCTGCCTGCTGCTGGGGGATTCCTGAGTCCTGGGCCGCTGCCGCCTCAGCCGCCGCCCACGCCTCTGCCTCCGCCGCTTCCTGCCCCCGTCCCTGCCGCCGCCGCTTCCTCCCGAGGGGGCCCGAGTCACAGACGCCCTGCTTCCCCTCTCCTTCAGCCCGGCCTCTCTCACTGACCTGCTTCTGTGGGCGGAGGGACTTTCCCGGCTGCTTCAGCTTCCGTCTCTGAAGCCTGCTCCGATCCGCTTCTCTGAGGCCTCGGCCAGGGCAGCGCTGGGGGTCGGGTTTACTCTCCGGGGCGCGCCGGACCCTGGGGACGGGTCTTGAGGGCTCCCTGGGACGGAAATCTCCTCCACTCTGCCTCTGCACACCTTGCACTCACCCAGAATCTATGGGGGACTCTTTCTACACCAATTCCATGGGCTTTGGTTTCGGAGCTCGTAAACGTGCGTCCTTCTACTCCGCCATCTTGGCTCCGCCCCCCCAACTTTCTGCATTTTAAAGGAACTAGGTGGCACAGTGGATTGAAAACTGGGCCTGGAGTCAAGAATACCTGAATTCAAATTCAACCTCAGATGTTTTCTGGCTGTGTGACTTTGGACAAGTCACTTAACCTGTTCCACCAGTTTCCTCATCTGTAAAATAAAGATAGTAATACTAGCTCCTACAACTGTTATGAAGACTTAATTAGATGACACTTGTAAAGCATTTAGCACAGTTCCTGGTATATATAAGGAGTATATAAATACTAGATATATTATTATTGTTATTATTACTATTTTTGATTAGCCAATATTTATTAAGCTCTTGCTATGTACCAGTCACCTTCTTAAATACTGTGACTACAAAAATGAAAATGAGAAATGGCCCTTGCCATCAAGGACCCTTAAAATTTAATGGGGAAAGCAACATACAAAAGGAACTGAAAACAGTGGGGGAGGGAAGGTACCTGATTTGGGGGACATGTTGGAGAAGTCCAAAGGAGTACAGCTAGGTGGGAAACAAAGAAATGACTGGACTGGGACCCTACTTAAATGAATATTCTTGGAGGAGTCCTCCAATCAGAGAGCCTCCCCTCCAATAAAAAGGGCCAAATGAATTGATGAGGTGTGCATACTGGAGCTGACATGATCTTCTGGGGGAGAAGTCACTCCAACAGTTTGGAGGAAACAGTAGGACCAGTTAATGTCTGAAGTACTGCCTCTGATGAGTTGTAATTCTACAAATTACTGACTCTTTCCGTTCTCCTGTGATGCTAGACCAACTCTCGTCTTTGGGGTATGTACTTGGTGAGGACATTTGGGGACGGACCAATCAATTTTAAAAATCTCTGTCCATGTTTGTATAAAGAGAAATTCCATTGATTCCTTTCTACCAATTCCTCCTTTCCCTATTCGTTACATTTTTCAAAGGAGAGAAGAAGGGTAAGGAAAGAAAGTTCTCAAAGAAAGAACAAGGTGCTAAGTCACTAGAAATCAATTCCTGAGAAGGGAAAACAGCCAGAGGAAATGTAGAGAGTTAGAAAAGAGCAATAATAAAATTGAGAGAGGATGCATGAGATGCTGAATTTTACAACAGCCAAATAGAATGAGACCAGGGGAAAAAAGAAATAAGTAAGGGCAGGGATGCTGAGTAAGGGGTATTTGGTGTTTGAATGTAACTAGAGTAGGAGATTAGAGAAGAGGAGACGTGATGGCTGTCTTCAAGTATTTAAAAAGCTGTCATGTGAAAGAAAGATTAGACGAGTTCTGTTTCGCCCCAGGGGGCAGAACCAGAAGAAGTGGTGAAAGTAACAAAGAGGTAAATTTAAGCAAATGTCAGCAGAAATTTTGCCAATCATCAGACCTACGCTAAAGTGAATTCGGGTTATAGTGGCTGATTGTCTTTCACCAGAGCTCTTCAAGGGAAAGTTTGGTGCATTTCTCTCCAGCTTGCTCTTGGGACTTTCTCTACCATGTCTCAGGTACCTATTCACCCTAGAAACTCACTTTTCCTCTCACTCGTCACACTGAACTACTTTGCCACTCCTGTGGCCTCTCCCGATTGGATGTCTACTCCCAGAACTCGATTTAAAGGGAGTGTCTACACCAGTCACATCTCATTCTTTCCCATGCTGCTCTCCAGACTTTCTCTACCATTTCTTTATTTATTTTCTTCCCTCCTCCATCTTCTTTTATGTATGTCTTTCCCCATTAGCCAGTAAACAAATATTTATTAAGTGCCCTACTATGTGGCCAGGTACTGTGCTAAGCCCTGGTGAATGTACAAATGTGAGGTCCTTGTGGGAAGGTGTTGCCTTTCTTTCTACCTGTTTGTGTACCCCCAGACCTTAACACAATTCCTGGCACATAGGAAGTATTTAATAAAAACTTGTTGACTGACAGACTCGTCTGGTAAATCATAGAGGAAAATCTTGTTCAGATAATCATCGGTATGGTGTAGTGGGGAGAGTGCTGAACTTGGAATCAAGAAGACCTGGATTTCAATCCCACTTCTGTCATGCTGTCTGTGTGACCTTGGACTATTCCCTTCACTTCTCAGTGCCTAAAACAAATCTAAGTTTTAAAGAAGTAGTATATATGCAGTGACAGAAGGGTTTCCTTATTGAGAATCACTTGCACAAATGAACTCAGAATTCTTCTCCTCTGTTCCAAACATTGTCAGATTTTTTCCAAGTGTTCTTCATATGATATCTTTTCCAGATCTATCACTATTTTACTTGCTACTTCCAACCACCTCCTGCCCCCTGCCCCTGCCCTTGACTGCTCTCCAGTGCTGCCCAAACAATACATTGCCAAGAACTGAACACATTGATGAAACTCTAAATATATAAGCTGAACAGGAGAGGACAATGGGGCTGTGGCTTTCCTTTATTCAGACATATGACTTTTATTGATGAAACTCAGAGTTTTGGAACAGGTACCTCATATCATTGGCTGCTGTTGACCCTGTGGTTCAACAAAAGGCCCAATTCTCTCTTGTAGGAGTCAATGTCAGAGCAGGCATTTCTAATTCTCTACAGGCACTATTGATGTTTTTAACCCTAAAATCGAACTTGGAGACTTTTCTGTACTCTCTTCTTCCTAGTGGTTCAAGGTTACAGTTCTGGCCTAGTGTAGTGATTTTGCATGTTGTTTTTGTCCTCCATTAGGAAAGCTCTCCCTCCCCTTTTATGATAGCCACACATTAGTATGTAGGATATCTTCATTATTCATCAGAACCATTGATCTTAACTAGGATGAAGCAAAAGACACAGAGCAGAGTAGTGCAGAGCATACCAAGTAACTGAATATTTCTTGGTTTCAGTTTCCTCTGCTTTTAAATGAGGGGATTTGGTAAGGTGGTCTCTAGAGTCCTTTCCTTTTCTTATAATTTGTGATTCTATAAAGACAGAGCCTTCTGGGAAGCTTCCCCTCCAGGCTAACATTAATTCATTAATCAGCACAATAATAGCAGAGTTTATTCATCAGATAGTAATCAGTGAAATTCTCTAAGCAGTTTGGTCCATACGAGAGACCATTCCCTGAAAAACCATCCTTTTACTTGATGTATTTCACATCAAACATTTATTAGTTGTTCATCCTTGAGCAAAAGTAACATCCTTCCTGTCTGATCTTTAGGGAATCCTTTAAGCTCTCTGAGCCTTAATGTTCCCAACTGTAAAATGAGAGTGTTGGAACAGATGATCTTTTAGGTGCTTTAGCCCTAGATTTATTGCACTCTGGTATTTACTTTCCAACAGAAGTCAAGATGGTAAAGGTAATTTTCACTCTAGTAGCTTGGCATTGCATCATTAAACTAAACATATTAAAAAGATGTCATGCCATTCATCCTTTTTTAGATAGTTTTTAGAAGAGGATCATTTTGATATCATTTCTGCTTCTCTGTTCTTCTATCCTCATTCTAATTATTCTCTGTCTCAAGTCTATTTTTGTTCTCAAGAGATTTCAAGTACACTTATCTTAACATGCTTTAATCAACCTTATCCTTTAATTAGATTTTTTTAAAGGATGTTGTATCCTTCTACTGTTTTGATCCAAACATGACTGTTTGTCCAAACTCTTCTTGGGGAAGATGATATACTTCCTGATTCATGATACTAGGTCTTGAAATACACAGACCATAGACTGTCAACAACCATTAAGCAGGGATCCACATAGTGTCTTTAAATATTTGAAAATACAACATTTCAGTAGTTAGTGAAAATAAGGATATATTTTCCCCATCCTTGTTCCTGGATCCCAAGAAATCTATCCATGAACCCCTTAGAAGTCTGTGAATCCAAGGTTTAAGAAGTCATGCACTAATTCTTATTCTTGAGGAGTGATTATAAGAGGGATAGTTATAGGATTCCTCTAGTTGCAAATACTTGTTTATCTTCTTTACATGAAGAATTGGGATGATGCTCCTTCATCAAATCTAATCTCACCATCCATAAATAGAATTAGCTTCTTACCTGCCCACTAACTACGTAGTTCAAATTTTCTCCTTTCATCATATAATTCCACTTGCTACCTTCCTGAGATATGTTTTGCTTATTTTCAATGCCTTTGGTATGCATTCCAAAAACTCTGCTTTCTTTGATTTTTTTCTTCAGTCATATCCTTAGTCCTTTTATCTTCTCCAATAAGCCAGAGATGAAAGCTACATTCCTCTAAGGCATTTGCTTTGTCATCTTTCATGAAGATAGGTTGAATTCATGACTTCTAAACTTGGTGATTGTTTCAGGCAGAGAGACAAACACAGCATATACCCTGCACCCTAATGGTACAGATCCATCATCATTGACGTATCCTCTGACACAATGAACCATCATCAATCCTCCACTGAGAAGAACCTCTGATTCATTTTTTACTAGGCTTATTTCTTGTGGGTCCTACTTACCACAGGTTATTTCAGTAAGAGTCTTATCACTGTCATCCCTTCTACAATCCTATGAGAGTACAAGAAAATCAACACAATAAAAATGAACACAAGTAGACATCCACTCACTGGGCATCAGGAAATGAATTGTAAATGAATATATAAAAGAAATAATTCATTCAGTCAGTCAGCAAGCATTTAGTAAACATCTCCTATATTCTAGGATGTTAGCTAGTTTGTCAGCAAGTGTATTATTAAATGCTTTACCACGTGCCACACATTATGCAAAGTGTGAGTAATACAAAGAAAGACCAAGAAAAAGTCCCTACTCACAAGGAATTCATAGTCAATGAACAAGCAATCACTAAACACTCACTATGTGACAGGAGCTGTTCTAGGCTGCAAGGATACAAATAACAAAGAATGACATAATCCCATTCTCAAGAATTATCATGGGAGACAACATATTAATATAGAAGTACATATATATATATGTGTGTGTGTATGTGTGCATGTATAATCTATTTATTCAGAATTAATGCAAAATAAATATAAAAATGCAAAAAGTAAATATGTTACTCATGGAGAGAGGACATTCACCTCTTCTAGCTTTCTGTATAACTTATTTTCTAGGGTTCATGACTACTCCACCTCCCAAAACCTTGATGTTGTTGCCTGCCTTTCCATTGCTGATTATCTGTTTTATCTCATACATATCTTGTTTGTACATAGCTGTTTTCACGTTGTCTCCTCTTAGATCAAGAGCAACTTTAGAGTAGGATGCCATTTTGCCTTTCTTTGTACCCTCAGTGCTTAGCACAGTCTCTCACACAGGGTAAGTCCTTAATAATTGCTTGGTGACTTGAATTACTGGTAAGGGACCTGAATGCAGCAGAGGAGGATCCTGGTGCCAGAAATTTCCTTCCCTACTTTGAATCCTAACAAACTACAAAAAGAGGAGTGGAGAAGTAGTAGAGGAAACTTGTTTGGATTTTTTTCCAGCTTCATTGTGGCATCTATTTGTGGGATTGGAGATGCTGAAATCAACATTAAAAGAAAACTTAAGCTAGATCATGCCTGAATTTAATACAGTGATGGGGTGAAAACAGCTCAAGGATTTGTGAAAATGTGATTTTTGATAAGAAAGGTCACTTTACAAAGGGAATAGTATATCTGATATGCTCATTATCACAAAAGAAATCTCTTCAGTGTCAGAACATTTAAGATGTCATATATTTGAAGAGACACATTTGGGAGTTAAGCTGCTTTCTTGATTTATTATGATTTGATATGATTTGGACACTTAGCTCCATCTGCTTAGTGGATATCTGTTTTTTTTCTTTTTTATCTGTAATTAAATAAATCCACAAATAAATATTTTCCTTAAGATATTGAAAGTTAATGCCCCTCTCCATGTATTTAATTTTGCATCCTAAACTGCTCCCTTATCACAAATTAAACAATATCAACCAAGTGGTATCTCATAATAACACTCACATTGAAGTGAAAAGGACTGTCTGCAGTTCCAGTACATGGATTTAAATCCCATATTTGAGCCTTACCACCAGCGTGACCTAGGGTAAAGAGCTTCTCCTTGGACTCTAATGTCCTCATCAATTAATGAAATGTTTGGATTAGATGTGTATTTAAGTCTCTCACAACTATGAATATTATATTATTAGTCCTTTCTCCCTCTCCAAATTATTTATATTACATTGTGTAAAAACTTTTGGCTATTCAGTGGCTATACAGAGTTGTATTTTCTTAGTGGAAAGCAAACTCTCTGAGGGTAAATATTTTCATTTTGCATTGGTTTGTCTACCTTCTAGAAAGGTCCTTAGGATAACAAATTAGTCAAGTGATAAATCCTCATATTATGTCCTTAGGAAATTTCGGTGGTCATGGATTGAACTGGGTCAATATGATATGGCAGGTGAGAAAATTAATAAAATCTTAGGCAGCATTAAGAGAAATGTATAGTAAATGTTTAATGAAGGCTTAAAAATTGAATTAAATGCATGCCTTCTGTGCTAAGATCGTTATCTCCACATCTTCCTTATCCCAGACTAGGACTCCACCCTTGAAATCACCCTGATCTCTGATTGGCCTGGATTCAGGCCTCCATCACATTTCCCACACTTCTGGATCATCTCCACGCTGTGTCCCACTCTCCACCCACCTCTGCCATGGGTGATACCTTATCTCTCACTGTCTCACTTTCTTGTGTTTGGATTACTTTTCATCTCAATGGCAGTCTGACACTCAGGTGGCTTGGGATCTAACCATATTAAACTACATTAGCAAATAGTAAACATTTAATAAATGTTTCTCTATCTCTTCTCTTCTTGTCTCTCTCTGTGTCTCTAACCATCTTTGACTTTTGTCTCTCCCCTCACTTTTCGTCTCTTCCATAACACCTTTTAATTTCTCTCTCTCTCTCTCTCTCTCTCTCTCTCTCTCTCTCTCTCTCTCTCTCTCTCTCTCTCTCTCTCTCTCTCTCTCTCTCTCGTGTGGACCAGGAAGCTTACGGAAATTCAGATGTGAGTTAGCCCCCTCACATTCTCACAACACCAATTGGTACTGTTGTCACTGAGAATTTGTCAGGCCTGTTCTAAGCAGATCTAAATCTAACTTGGCTTTTATTTTTATTAAGACTAGATCTTTTTTCTCATAAAGCCTGAAAGTAAGGGACTCTTTCTCAATCTAGTCCTACTCTGAATTGTATAGGATAGCGGTGGGGAACCTGTGACTTTGAGCCCACATGTGGCCTTTAGATCCTTGGGTGTGGCCTTTTGACAGAGTCCAAGTTCTGCAGAACAAATCCTTTTATCAAGGTGATTTGTTCTGTAAAGTTAGGATTCAGTCAAAAGGCCACACTTAAGGTCCTAGAAGTCACATGTGGCTTTGAAGCTTCAGGTTCTCCACCCTTGGTATAGGAGCTTTAACTTCCACTTTTCCAATTTAACTCAGTTTCCCCTTTCTTAAGCAACTTGGTGGCCCCACCCTGCTCGTGTGGGCTAACCATATTAATGCTGAACTCAGTACAGATAACCTACCACATCAGTACACTGAAGCTCATAACTATCAAGCTCAAGAGATCAGCCAGCTTTGGTCTCCCTGGTAGCTAGGATTAGAGGCATATGTTGTCATTTCTGGATTAAGCTGATTAATTCTGATTTCTGGCCCCTTTCTTCTTTCTAGTCATCTGAATCCTGGTCACACTTGAGACTAGGTCCTTTTTGTTTTCTTCCTGTCTTCATCCCACAGAATGGAAATGTGGTCTAGATTCAGATTTCCTTTCCTTCTTCACTGAGTGGAATAGGTAGAAAATAATTATGAGTAGCATTGTTCTATACAAGAATAGTTGTGATCAAATTGACCTAACTCTACAAGTCATTTTTATTCCTTCATGTTTTGTGCCTGAAATATTTTCAGTAAAAGCAGAAATATTCAGCATGACTTCTCAGGGCACTCCCTCACCCTAGGTGAAACCCCCAAAATTGCTCTCCATTGCCTATGTGACAAAATACAAATTATTTCATGTGGCACATGCAACCCTCAATAATGGATCTAACTTTTGATGTTTTTCTTTAACTCAAATTTCTCTCATTCCCTTCTGTATTAGCCAAAAATGAATACTATTTTTTGAGGCTGTTTTGATTTTTGCTATCTCCCTAAATTTGCATACATGGTCTCTAGAGCAGGAAAATAATAACATGCAAATTTCTTCCCCTCTAATCTTAACTGGGAGGACTTTTCCTCCTTGAAGGCTTTCATGATTTACTCAGGTAGCTTAAAGTACTGTTTAGGTTGCATAGAGACCCAGAGTATACAGAATGAGGGAGGTGATCACCCTATTATATTTTGCCCTTAATCAGACCTGTATCTGAAAGATGATGATACTGTATTTTCAAAAGAAATTTGACATTTTGGAGTATGACGAGAGGCAGTTTCTTGGAATGATGAAGGGACTGGAGAACACCAAGTGAATGATTGCCTAGATATTTAACCTGGAGGGCTGGAGCTGGGGGGCATGACATAGCAGTTGTCTTCAAGAATAAATTGGACTTCCATATAAAGAAAAAGAATGATTTATTCTGCTTGATCCCAGAGGGAAGAATTAGGAGCAATGAGTGTTAATGTCAGGCAAGTAAATTTTGCTCACACAAATCATTAGTCCCACACAAAAACTGGAACGGATGTCCTTGGGATTTAGGGAGTTACTTATTTTGGAAGGTCTTTAACTGAAACTTAATTGGTCTTAGGTTGAATATATCATAGGTACCATTTTCTATGATTGCTGAAATATTACTGACAGTGACTGAAGCAATTATATCTGTCCATTCTTTGAGGGCTCAAGGATATGTGGCATCTGGACCAGGAGACTTTAGTTCACCAAAGGCAGATAGGGACTCTCAGTATCTCTTTACTCTTCTTTAGTATCAATTCCCTATTAACCACTTTCGTTCAGCTGTTTCCAGTGAATAGGCAATGGTTATCAGTTATTTTTCATCTTTGTATTCTGAAAAAAAACTACTATGATGCCTATGTACTTAATAAGTATTTCTTGGATCATGAAATTGAAATAAAAATGACTGAGTCTAGCCAGGTGGGGAAGAACCCAGTTTAGAGTTGAATGCTCAATTGTTTGTGAGGCATTAGGATGAATGGATGAAAATGCTGAGGATCAGAAAGAGGAAGGGATTCGAATCTATTCATACATGACATCAATGAAAGAACTTAGATTTGGACCCAAGGCCTCTGGTTCTTAACTCAGTGTTGTCCCCTGGTACTAGTGCCTACCTATCTCCAAGCATTAACTTGCAGAGAAGTACTGTCTTCATGAGCATATTTGTGCCACCGGGTCTTGCTCTTCTATTCTTTTTAGGTAGCTTTTGAGAGGGGTATTTCTTTCACATTTTAACATCATATATTTTAGAGCTGAAGGAACTTTAGAAGTAATTATCTTAGTTCTCAGACAAGTAATAAGAGGATTAATGAGTCTAGGATTTCTCTGAAAGAAGGGGGCATAGACTACTCAGAGAAAGAGATGAGAGAATTATTGTGTGAGCTTATTTTGGGGAGAAGGTGTGAGACTTGTGATGTCATTGGCCCAGAGAGTTTCTGGTATGGAAACTCCCTAATATATAATAAGCACTTTAAAATGCATATTGATTGAATGATCCAGGTAAATGGATAACTGATTTGGAACTTAAAGTTTCAGAGAGTTTCCTTTCCCCATTGGCTTTTTGGACTTCTTTTGCCATTTGGGTTAGTATATTTTTAAAGGTGTTATTTTCTTCACCATTTTTGGGTTCTCCTTTAGCAAACTGTTGACTCATTTTTCATAATTTTCTTAATGCTCTCATTTCTCTTCCCAATTTTTCATCTACTTCTCTTGATTTTCAAAATCCTTTTTGAGCTCTTCCATGGCCTGAGACCATTTCATATTTTTCTTGGAGGCTTTGAATGTAGGAGCCTTGACCTTGCTATCTTCTTCCAGTTGAATTCTTTCACCTTCCCCTGTTTATATGCCTTAATCTTCTTCATCATAAGAAAATAGCTTTTCACCAAGAAAGTAACTTTCTATAGTCTTATCCCCATCCCTTCTGTCATTTTTCTAGCCAATTACTTGCTCTCTGAGATCTTTGTTAAGTGGAGGGTGCACTGCCTCAAGTTACAGGGGCTTTGTGCAGCTGCTTTCAGAAATATCCCCAGAGACCTGTAAATTCTCAGCTCCTCCAAAATGATATAATCAAAAGATAGGTGATTACTCCTGTCCTAGCCTGTATTCTGGTCTATAAGCAACCACAAGCATACTTTCCTGACCTGGATCTGTACATAGGTTACCCTCTCCACAGCTGCCACCAGATCCACCATGTCAGCACTCCTCCTTGCCCCAAGATATCCCCCCAGAACTGCAACCCAGATCAGTCACTCTATTCTTACACTGTCTGTAGGCTGAGAGCTCTAGAAGCAGTTGCCATTCTGGAGCTAGGGCTGGGACTGGGGCCAGATCAATTTTCTGTCACTCAGGTGAGAGAGCTTTCCCACTGACCTTTGAAGACACTTTTGGCATTTGTGGATTGAGAAGTCTGAAACCATGGTGCAGTGAGTCAGTGCCCTGAGGCCTGCTCCAGTCCCTTTTGTGCCAGTGGGACCCACACTGGGCTGCATTCAGCTCCAAACACAGTGCAATAGGTGCCTCCCATTGGCCTTCCAGATTGTCTTGGGCTGGAAATCTGTTTCACTCTGCCATTTTGTGGCTTCTGCTGCTCTAGAATTTATTCAGAGTCATTTTTACAAGTATTCTGAGGGGTTTAAGTAAAGAGTTCAGAAAGGTCTCTACTTCTACTACACCATCTTCTACTACACCACCCCCTCAGAGAATTTCCTGGGGCCACTGAGAAATTCAATAACATAGACAATCTATATTAGAAGCAGACCTAGAACCTAGGCCTTTCTGACTCCAAAGTCACCATACCACTGTCTCTCATTAGAAGGAAAATTCGTACTGAGATATTAAGTCATGTCAGATGATCTTCACTCTGTAGTCTTAGCATAGTCACTCGTCAACTCCATGTCTTTCCTTTTGGGGGATCCCAGAGCATGGTGAAGACAATTAGTAGAAAATTTCACTTCACTTCCAAGTGATCTTTGGCACTGAAGGATTTTAGGTCCTTCAGGAGCTTTTAATAGAAGACTACCTGTAGTGATCTCATATTATGATGACTCAGAAGACCACTGTTTGCTTCTATCCTGGGTTAGCTTTGTGCAAGACACCTCAGGGCGAGTCAGGATTTAGGAGAAATTTGATATATGCACTCTGATTTTGTGGATCTACAAGATCCCTGATGGATGGCATTTACCGGTTACATTGCTCTTTATGGAGTTAACACTACCTGCTTTCCTTCATATGATCAAACCCATCCTCCTCATTTCACAGATGATGAAATCAATGTATGAGATTATAAAGTAACATGAAAGAGAATATAATGGTTACTGTAAAGTAATACACAAAAGAGTATAATGAATAATCAACAAATTACCAATCAATAAATGTTTATCAGTTGATTGTTATGTACTAGAGATTGTGCATGATAATAGGGATAAAAATAAAAAATGCATCAGTCCTGAACCTCAAGGACTTTACGTTTTATCAGAGAAACCAATATGTAAACATAAAGGAACATGTAAAATATATGTATCTATGTATATATCCATGTATATGATGTATATGTATATATGTATATATACAAATGCATACATATGCACATGCACATACATACACAAACACATATACATATACACATCCATACATATACACATATACATACACATACATCATATACATATATAGCTATATACACACACGGAGATTCTCGATGGGAACATCTACTACTGCTGTTCAGCACCTTTTCTGTAACTTAAAGTCTCAGAGATCATATTTGGGGAGGACTGAGAAATTGAATGAGTGGTTCAGGGTCATATGGTCAATTCAGTAGTTAGAAGCAGGACTTGAACCCATATCTTCCTCACTCTGAGGAAGGGAAATCTCTGTAGTATTCCATGGTATCTCTTTCAGTCATGTCTGACTCTTGACTGCATCTAGGGTTTTCTTGGCAAAGATACTCGAGTAATTTTCCATTTCCTTCTCCAGCCAATTTTACAGATAAGGAAACTGAGGTAAAAAGCATAAAGTTTCTTGCTGAGTGTCTCACAGTTAGCATCTGTGGAAGGATTTGAACTACATTCTTCCTGACTCCAGGCCTGGCACTCTATCCACTGTGCCCCCTAGGTGCTCTCCAGATATAGTATAGACAAAATTAATATAAGGTACTTTGTGGGGCTTGTGTGGAAAGGGCAACAGCCTCTGGGGGGCATCAGGGAAGGCTAGCACAGTGAAAGATCATTCAATCAATAAACATTGAGCCCCAGTCAGGATGTCAGGTGGCAGAGTGGAAAGAGTGCTAGGCTTAGAGTCAGGATATCCTGGGTTCAAACTCTGTCTCTGATACTAGCAGTGTGACCATAGGCAAGTCACTTAGGCTCTCTCTACCCCTTTTTTCTCACCTAAAAATAGGGATAATGATAGCACCTATATCCCATGGTTGTTGTGAGGAATAAGTGAGATAATAATTGCAAGCGCTTAGCACATTGCCGAGAACACAGTAATCACTATATAAATATTGGCTATTCTATTATCATGAAAATCTCAAACAGTGAACGATCCATAGATAAACGTTTATCAAATGTCTGCTAGTCATGTACTAGTCACCATGCTGAGCACTGGTGATACAAATAAAAACCAAACAGCCTCTACCCTCAACGGGCTTTTGATCTAATGGTGGAAGATGACCCACAAAGGGAAACTGAAAGCTATGTTGGGAAGGGGAAGGAATGATGTAGATTTCCAAGAAAACCCCAGATCAATGTAGATAGTGGAAAATGGAGAACAAAACTATACTGAGTCCCTTCCTCCCTTTAAATAGAGGCCCTGGAACCCATGGTTTCTGCCCTCCCATCAGAGGGGCAGAGGTCACTGAGGAGATGTGAGAACAAGGCTGATAATTCCATCTTGCAGTGTAAAATGAGATTTCCCAGGGATGCATTTGCTGGGGAAGGAAGGGAATGATGGAGAGGTCCAAAGAAGTCCGAAAGCAAAGAAAGAGCACTGGATTTAGAGGCATAAGATTTGAGTTTGAAACTTTGTCTTTCTGATTAACCTTGGGCAAGTTACTTATCTTCCATGAACTTCAAATGCCTGATACATGAAAAGGACCATGATTGAACTAGATTCCTTTCCATTCTAAGTCAGCACTTTTGAGATCTGATCCCTTGTCCAAAGACCTCCAGTTGGAAAAGCTGGGATTCTAACCCGCACTCTTAAAATCCAAAGCCCAGTCAGCTACATTTGGTATCAGAAGTGAGGAGAAGGGAACAATAAAGCTGGAGTGCAGTCACAAGATGGAAGTCACTCTCTACATTATTAAGTGAAAATATAAAATAAAACCTTGAATTCCTTGAATGTAATGAACTTGTTAAAATTCCAATAAACAAGTTATAAATTAAATTCAGTTTGTTATTTTGGAAGGTATACCAAACTCTTTTGAATACAAGTACTGAAGTAAAAAAGGAGGCTGGGTTAATTCCAAGCAGGAAATGGGAGAGAAGGCAAGTAAAAGTCTTCTTTGGTGTGTTATCCTATTTCCACATCCTCATGCATGGGGCAAATGGGAACTGTCTATTGTAAAATTATAAGCATATATGTTATCTGTGTTCCTGAGTGTAATGGCAGTCCCTGAGGTAAAATTTTCAGGTGAAACATCTCACCTCAAATCATGATAAATAGAAATGACAGGCTTGTACTAATGAAGACCCATTCAGCCAATTATTTTGGACTTAAAATGATTTTGTTTGCAGCCAGGCTATCTCTTGCAGAAATCAAGTGGTTGGATGAGAGCAAAGTGGCATCTAAAATACTCCCCAAAGAATGTGCAATGGAAATATATTCTCCCAACAATACAAACCATCCATGGGTTTAATCCTCACTATGGAGATTCTAGGAATAAATTAGTATAATCTTCTTACCTTTCCATACTGAGCTGCTTAACCCAAATGCCTAAGATTAAATTGTATTGTGATAATTGATAGTTGGTAAAATTACTATAATTGAAAAAACCTTGTAAGTACATGATGACTTTTAAACCCTACAATGAATTAATGAGTGAACATGGATGTTATTGTATTAAAAAACGATGATACTACAATACTCCAGTGAGTACATGATCACCTCAAAGAGAGTATTCCATCCAACGATGTAGATTACAGCCCACTCAGATTTACTTATTCTACACTTTCCTTATGTCTGCCCAATCATTAATCTAATAAAGGGATTCCCCCTACCATGCTGGGAGCTTCTCTTACACTGTCTTGACATTGAGTCACTACCAGTAGAGTGTATAGACTGTTCCTTACTTCCTTCTCCCCCTTTTATTCTTATGGAATGGGTTTTTCTGATTACACACTTATCTGAAGATATTCTTTACTTTGTTTTTTCTACATAAGGCACTACTTGTCTTGTATTACTCTATAATTACCCTCACCATTGTCTTCTCCATTAGTATTGGGACAATTCTTACTCAGATTTGCTTCATAAATACCCAAATTTTATACTTTGTAGCCATAGAACATCAATACAAGAAGATTTTGCTTAAAGCTGGCTCTTTTTCTTCTTTTATTTTGAGGAAAAGCTTGGAGTCATAAATATAATTTTGTAATTTCCCAAAGGAACATAAAAAGAAATAGAGCCTCTTTGTATATCCAACCTACTCTGGTGTAAGTGATCCTTAAGTGATGAGAAAATAGAATCTCATTCATCTTTAGGACATCTTTATGAAGCAGGAAGGGTCTAAGGCATAATCCTTAGAAGAAAAAATCAGGAGAGAGAGAACTGAAAGTGGTAGCATGATGAAGGGTCACACAGAGAGTCAGTTCTATACCTCTGTTTGAAATGTATCCTGAATTTGGTGCTCTAAGCCATAGATCATTCTGTTCTTCAGAACAGATGATTGAATATCCATTATTAATATCCCATGAATTCTACTAAATTCTGCACCCAAGTAACATTCCCAATTCAATCTAAGGTGTTTTGAGTAGTCAATTAAGTAACTATGTTTTGGGTCACCATACAATGCCTTGTCTATCAATAGAGCAGGTGGGAAACTCAAATCAAATCACATAAATTTTCATTAAGACTAAATAGAAAAGTAAATAAGAAAGGACAATAAAATAGTGGAATTTTCTATAGTTTTCCTGCCTAACAACATATAACCTCTCTCAGATTTCCATAACAGTGGGTGAGAAAGTATTCTTGGCACTTCTAGGATTCCATCATGACTGGAATTGATCTAATAATTCTAAATACTAGCAACTAACTGTACCCTGATGAAACTCTATCCTTTCCGTTTTTAATTTTTCTGTCTCCAAAAATAAATGTGAGTCAATGATTCTGTACCAGGTTTTTGCCTTCAGCTGAAGCAGTATTCTGTTGCTGAGGCTTCTTATTCAAAAGGAGTATAACTGCTTTTTTTGTGAAGTTGTTTATGCCAACAACCCCAAGGGCTATTCAACTACTTTATAGGTCTTTTGTTAGAGTGACATTCATGTAACTCACAAAATGGGCATCTCAGGAAGTTGCTAAGACATTTTCTTTTTTCGGTCTCATCTGCTCAAGCTCATTCATAGTTTCCTGTGCTTGCTTAGGATTATGAATTACTTTTATTTCCTGTATGCAGAAGTGAACACCATGGCCAGCCACCTCTTCCTACCTTTTACAAAGTAAAGATGACAAACATACCTTAATAATTTCCATAACAGAAAGCATTTATTCGATATCCTTCATTCTACACAGTAAAAACAAAGAAAGGTAAATGATAATAAAATACTGATAATTTCACAGCTGGAACTAGTTGATCAAATTTGGTGAAATTATGTTAAATTCACTTTGGTGACAAACTTATGCCCAGATGATGTAGTCTTACTTATGTCCCTTTAATCCACATGACCTAAAATATCAGTAGAAAGTGAAGGTTCCCTGTAACTTTTTTTTAAATATTTTTTTAAATTTTAGTTTTCAACATTCATTTCCACAAAATTTTGAGTTCCAAACTTTTTCCCCATTTCTCCTCTCCTTCCACCCCAGAACACCATGCATTCTGATTACTCCTTCCCCCAATCTGCCCTCCCATCTATCACACCCCTCTCTTCCCTTATCCTCATCTCTCTTTTCTTGCAGGGGAAGATAGATTACTATACCCCATTTCCTGTATTTCTTATTTCCCAGCTGCATGCAAGAAGAATTCTCAACAATCCTTCCTAAAACCTTGAGTTCCAACTTTTCTCCCTTCCTTGCTCCTCACCCATCCCCACTGAGAAGGCAAGCAATTCAGTAAAGGCTATGTATGTGTAGCTTTGGAAAAGACTTCCATACTAGTCATGTTGTGTAAGACTAACTATATTTCCCTCCATCCTATCCTGCCCCCCAAATTATATTCTCTCTTATGACCTTGTCCCTCCCCAAAAGTCTTTGCTTCTAATTACTCCCTTCTCCCATTTGCTCTCCTTTCTATCATCCCTGCCACCCCACTTATCCCCTTCTCCCCTACTTTCCTCTACTGTAAGATAGATTTTCATACCAAACTGAGTGCATGTTATTCCCTCTTTAAGCCAAATGTGATGAGAGTAAGCTTCACTTTTTGCCTCTCACCTTCTCCCTTTTCCCTTCCATTGAAAAAGCTTTTTGTTGCCTCTTTTATGAGAGATAGTTTTCCCCATTCAATTTTTCTCTTTCACCTTCCAATATATTCCTCTCTCACTCCTTAATTTTATGTTTTTAAATACCATCTCTTCCTATTCAACTCATCCTGTGCCCTCTGTCTATATATATGTTTATAATCCCTCCAACTATCCAAATACTGAGAAATATTTCAAGAGTTACAAATATGATCTTTCCATGTAGGAATGTAAACAGTTCAATTTTAGTAAGTCCTCTAGGATTTCTCTTTCCTGTTTACCTTTTCATGCTTCTCGTGACTCTTGCATTTGAAAGTCAAATTTTCTATTCAGCTCTAGTCTTTTCATCAAGAATGCTTGAAATTCCTCTATTTCATTGAGTGACCTTCACTACTAGTCATGTTGTGTAAGACTAACTATATTTCCCTCCATCCTATCCTGCCCAATACTTCCCCCTGAAGTATTGTACTCAGTTTTGCTGGGTAGGTGATTCTTAGTTTTAATCTTAGTTCCTTTGACTTTTGGAATATCATATTCCAAGCCCTTTGATCCCTTAATGTAGAAGCTTCTAGGTCTTGTCTTATCCTGATTGTATTTCCACAACACTAGAATTGTTTCCTTCTGGCTGCCTGCGATATTTTCTCTTTGACCTGGGAACTCTGGATTTTGGCTACAATATTCCTAGGAGTTTCTCTTTTCAGATCTCTTTCAGGAGGTGATCAGTGAATTCTTCAAATATTTATTTTATCCTCTGATGCTAGAATATCAGGGCAATTTTCCTTGATAATTTCATGAAAGATGATGTCTAGGCTTTTTTTCAACATGGCTCTCAGGTAGTTTCATAATTTTCAAATTTTCTCTCCTGGATCTCTTTTCCAGTTCAGTTGTTTTATCCAATGAGATATTTCACATTGTCTTCATTTTTTTTTTCATTCTTTTGGATTTGTTCTGTAATTTCTGGGTTTCTCATAAAGTCATTAGCTTCCATCTGTTCCATTCTAATTTTTGTAGAACTATTTTCTTCAATGAGCTTTTGAACCTCCTTTTCCATTTGGCTAATTCTGCTTTTCATTTCTTTTATTAATTTCTCTATCTTTCTATTTATTTATTTTAACTTTTCAAGATTCATTTCCGCAAGATTTTGAGTTCCAAATTTTGTCTCCATGTCTCCTCTCCCCCCCACCCCAAAACACCTTGCCTTCTGATTGCTCCTTTCAACAATGTACTCTCCCTTCTAACACCCTGCCCTTCCCTTATCCCCATCTTCTCTTTTGTCCTGTAGGGCAAGATAAATTTCTATACCCCATTACCTGTATTTCTTATTTCCCAGTTGTATGCAAGAACAATACTCAACATTTGTTCCTAAAACTTTGAGTTCCAACTTCTCTTCCTTCCTCCCTCCCCACCCATCCCCACTCAGAAACAAGCAATTCATTATAGGTCATATATGTATAGTTTTGCAAATGACTTCCATAATAATCATGTTGTGTAAGATTAACTATATTTCCTTCCAACATATCCTACCCCTCACCCCCCATTTCTTCTATTCTCTCTTTTGACTTTGTAGTCAGGTAGTTTCATAATTTTAAAATTGTCTCTCCTGGATCTATTTTCCAAGTCAGTTGTTTTTCCAATAAGATATTTCACATTATATTCCATTTTTCATTCTTTTGATTTTGTTTTGTGATTTCTTGGATTCCCATAAAGTCATTAGTTTTCATCTATTCCATTCTAATTTTTAAAGACCTATTTTGTTCAGTGAGCTTTTGAACTTCCTTTTTCATTTGGCTAATTCTGTTTTTTAAAGCATTTTTCTCCTCATTGGCTTTTCAAACCTCTTTTTCCATTTGAGTTAGCCTATTTTTAAAGGTGTTATTTTCTTCAGCATTTTTTTTTTTTGGTCTCTTTTATCAAGCTGTTGACTCCCTTTTCATGATTTCCTTGCATCTGTCTCATTTCTTTTCCCAAGTTTTCCTGCACTTCTCTTCTTTGATTTTTAAAATCCTTTTTGATCTCTTCCATGGCCTGAGACCATTGAATATTAATTTTTGATGTTTGGAATACAGAAGCCTTGCCTTTTATGTCTTTCCCTGATGGTAAGCGTTCCTCTTCCTCATCTGAAAGGATGGGAGAAGAAACCTGTTCACTAAGAAAGTAACCTTGTATAGTCTTATTTTTCCCCTTTTTTGGGCATTTTCCCAACCATTTACTTGACTTTTGTGTCCTTTGTCAGGAGTTGGGTATACTCTGGGGTGCTGTAAGATCTCAGTTCCTCCAAGGTGGCACAATCAAGCCTACACACTGGTCTGGTAGCAACCAGAAAACTTTTATGCTCAGAATCTGAAAGTAGTAGAATGTCCTCTCCTTAACCCTGTCTCAAGTTCTGCCACACCAGCACTGGTGGTTGATATTCAGATCAGCTGCTCAATTCCTTCAGGGGGTTTAAGTGGGGGGATGGGCCACCACTCAGAGTGAGATTAAGATCAGCTGCTCAATGCCTCCATGAGCTTTATGCTGAGGCCTCCAATAATGGATGACTGCTGTGGGAGCCACCATTTTCCCCTGGGGCCAGAGCTATGGAGGTACCTTTCTCCCTTCTTGGCCAGCTATAGAAAGCTCTCTCACTGACCTTTGGCACTTTTAGGTTCAGGGATCTACACTGCTGCTGGAAATCCTGCCCCTCAAGTGTGCTCTGGCTCTGCTCTTCCTGGTGCATTGGCCAAGGCTGGTCATGACTCCACTCCATGTCTAGTGTGACAGCCAATTCTGCTTTTTAAACATTTTTCTCCTTATTTGTTTTTTACACCTCCTGTCCCATTTGAGTTAGTCTATTTTTAAGACTGTTACTTTTTTCAGCATATTTTTGGTTCTTTTTTCCAAGTCGTTGACTTGCTTTTCACGGTTTGCTTGCATTGCTTTCATTTCTCTTCCCAATTTTTCCTCCACCTCTCTTTCTTGATTTTCAAAATTCTTTCTGAGCTCTTCCATTGCCTGAGACCATTGCATATTTATTTTGGAGGCATTGGTTGCAGAAGCCTTGACTTTTTGTCTTCCTCTAATGTTATGCATTTTTCTTCCTCATTTGAAAGGATGGAAGAAAATACCTGGTCACTAAGAAAGTAACCTTCTATAGTCTCATCTTTTTCCCTTTTTTGAGCATTTTCCCAGGCAGTTACTTGACTTTTGAATCCTTTGTCAAGAGGAGGGTATACCCTAGGGACCTGTAATTTCTCAGTTCCTCTAAGGTGGCACAATAGAGGGCGGGGAATTTACTCCTCTCCTGGCCTGCATTCTTGTCTGGGAGCAACCAAAAACTTTTCTTCCCAGGATCTGGGAGTAGAATTTCTTTTCCACAACCACCTCCAGCTCCATCATGTCAGTACTGCTCGTTACTATAGGGCTGCCACTCAGGGCTGAGATACTGATATCAACAGCTCAATTCCCCCAGGATCTTTAGGCAGAGGGTTCCCAAAATGGATGTTATCACTGCAGGGGCTGCTGCTGGTGGGGCCAGACAGCATTCCCTTCTCACCCATATGAAAAAACTGTCTGACCTTTGAAGATGTCTTTGGCACTTGTGGGTTGAGCAATCTGGCAACCACAGCTTTTGCAGGGAATTCTTACCCCTGAGGCCTGCTATGGTCCTGTTGCTGCTGCACTGCATGGGCAAGGCTGAGCTGCACTCCATGCCAGGTGCAATAGACTTTTCCTCTTAGCTTTCCAGGCTCTCTTTCACTCTGTCGTTTTCTGACTTCTGCTGCTTTAGAATAAGTTTAGAGTCATTTTTTTTATTTATTTAACTTTTTACATTCATTTTCACAAAATTTTGGGTTCCAAATTTTCTCCCCTTTTATCCCCTCCCCCAACCCCAATACCACAAGCAATCTAATTTTTCCTATCTCCAATCTGCCCTCTCTTCTGTCATCCCTCCCTTCTCTTGTCTCCATCTTCTTTTTTCTCCTGTAGGGCCAGATGACTTTCTATTCCTCATTAACTGTATGTCTTCTTTCCTAGTAGCAACAGCAATACTAGACAGTTGTTCCTAAAACTTTGAGTTCCAAATTCTCCCCATCCCTCCCTCCCCACCCATTCCCTTTGGGAAAGCAGGCAATTCAATATAGGCCATATCTGTGTAATTTTGCAAATGACTTCTCTGATAGTCGTGTTGTGTAAGACTAACTGAATTACCCTCCATCCTATTCTGTCCCTCATTGTTTCTCTTCTATCTTTTGATCCTGACCCTCCCCAAGTGTTGACTGCAAATTGCTCCCTCCTCCCTTTGCCCTCCCTTCCATCATCCCCTCCCTTGCTTATTTCCTTCCCCCCCACTTTCCTATACTGTAAGATAGGTTTTCATACCAAAATGAGTGTGCATTTTATTCCTTCCTTTAGTCAAATGTGATGAGGGTAAACTTCTTGGTTTTTTTTTTTCCTCAGCTCTCCACTTTATCCCTCCACTAAAAAGTCTCCTACTTGCCTCTTAAATGACATATAATTACCCCATTCCATTTCACCCTCTTTCCTCCCACTCCATTTCTCTCTCACCATTTACCTTGATTTCTTTTAAGCTATGGTCCCATCCTAATCAATGCACTCTGTGCTCTTTGTCTCTGTGTGTGTGTGCATGTGTGTATGTGTGTGTGCATGCATGCGTGTACATGTGTGTGTGGTCCCATCAACTACCCAGATACTGAAAAGTTTTAAGAATTAGAAATATTGTCTTTCCCTGTATGAATGTAAACAGTTCACTTCTGGTAAGTCCCTTAAGACTTCTCTTTGCTGTTTACTTTTTCATGCTTCTTCTCATTCTTGTGTTTGAAAGTCAAATTTTCTTTTCAGCTCTGGTCTTTTCATCAAGAATGCTTGAAAGTCCTCTGTTTCATTGAAAGACCATGTTTTCCCCCTGAAGTATTATACTCAGTTTAGCTGGGTAGGTGATTCTTGGTTTGAGTCCTAGTTCCTTTGACTTCTGGAATATCCTATTCCACACCCTTAGATCTCTTAATGTAGAAGCTGCTAGATCTTGAGTTATCCTGATTGTATTTCCACAGTACTGAAATTGTTTCTTTCTAGCTGCTTGCAAGATTTTCTCCTTGAGCTGGGAGTTCTGGAATTTGGCCACAATGTTCCTAGGAGTTTCTCTTTTTGGATCTCTTTCAGGTGGTGATCGATGGATTCTTTCAATAGTTATTTTGCCCTCTGGTTGTAGAATGTCAGGGCAGTTTTCCTTGATAATTTCATGGAAGATGATGTCTAGGCTCTTTTTTTGATCATGACTTTCAGGTAGTCCCATAATTTTTAAATTGTCTCTCCTGGATCTATTTTTCAGGTCAGTTGTTTTTCCCATGAGATATTTCACATTCTCTTCCATTTTTTCATTCTTTTGGTTTTGCTTGGTGATTTCTTGGTTTCTCAGTCATTAGACTCCATCTGTTCCATTCTAATTTTGAGAGAACTATTCTCTTCAGTGAGCTTTTGAACCTCTTTTTCCATTTGGCTAATTCTGCTTTTGAAAGCATTTTTCTCCTCATTGGCTTTTTGAACCTCTTTTGCCAATTGAGTGAGTCTAGTCTTCAAGGTGTTATTTTCTTCAGCATTTTTTTGGGTCTCCTTGACCAAGGTATTGACCCGTTTTTCATATGTTTCTTGCATGTCTCTCATTTCTCTTCCCAGCTTTTCCTCCACCTGTCTAACTTGCTTTTCAAAATCCTTTTTTAGCTCTTCCAAGGCCTGAGCCCACCCGACAACCCCCTGGGGTGTCTGGGGTACTGAGGCCCCGCCCTCCACATCTTTCCCCGATGGCGAGAATATGTCCTTGTCCTCGCCATCAGATCCGAATGTTGGGATCATTTGCATTTGTTGGAAAAAACTCTCTATAGTCTTATTTTTCTTCTCTTTTCTAGGCATTTTCCCAGCCAATTACTTGACTTCTGAGATTCCTGTCCACCCCTGCCTCGATCCGCCCAGCTAGTGCTTGGGCTCTGAGATTCAAATGCGCTGCCCAGCTGCTAATCAATGTGACCTTTTGTTCTGGTTCTGGGGTGGGGGCAGGGCCGTCTCCCAGGCTCAGCTCCCTTTATGCAGAGACTTTCAGTAATAAAGATCCTGCCTGCTATCCGGGGAGTCCCGGGCTGCCGCAGCCACGCCGCTGCTGCCTGCCTCCGCTGCTGCCCACGCCACTGCCTCAGCCGCTTCCTGCCCCCGTCTCTGCCGCTGCCGCTTCCTCCCGAGGGGGCCGGAGTCACAGAGACACTCTGCTCCCCTCCTCCAGCCCAGCCTTCTCTCTCACTGACCTGTAGCTTCTGTGGGCGGAGGGACTTTCCTGGCTGCCGGAGCCTCCGTCTCTGAAGCCTGCTCGGATCAGCTTCTCTGGGACCGCGGCCAGGCCGGCGCTGGTGGTGGAGTCAGCTTTCTGGGGTGCGATGGACCCTGGGGACGGGTCTCCAGGGCTCCCTGGAACGGAAATCTCTTCCACTCCGTTTCTGTACCCCTTTCAGTGGTCCAGAAGTTATGCAAATCTCTTTTTACAATAATTCCATGTGCTGTGGGTTGGAGCTCGTAAACTTGCATCCTTCTACTCCGCCATCTTGGCTCCGCCCCCCCAGAGTCATTTTTTACAGGTATTTTATGGGCTATGTAGGAGAGCTTTTACCAGGTTCATCTTTCTACTCTGCCATTTTGACTTTGTCCTGCTTGTATCTTTTTTTTTAAATCGAAATAATAAGAAAGATATTTAAAGAAATGTAGTTAAAATGTATACCAGTAGCAATGAGAAAATGTTAAAAAAAACTTCATCATTATGAAGGTGGAGAAGAGAGAGAGAGAGAGAGAGAGAGAGAGAGAGAGAGAGAGAGAGAGAGAGAGAGGGAGAGAGAGAGAGAGAGAATGATTTTCAATTAAGTCTGGGGCTCTTCATTTAGACTTTTTCCTTTGTCATTCAGAGTTAAATCCATTTGTTGACACCAAATGCTTAGAAAGTGATAAAAATCAATATATTTTAGTTGGCTTGAAAAATATAATAGTACATACAGAAAATAAACAATATTTAAGCAACAATGACATCATTTTAGCAGGCAGTATGAAATGAGTAGAGAGAAAAGATAGATAGAAGGTAACAAATTTACTAGATTTCCACTGTAGCCAATTCTGTCCAGGAAGGTCAGTCCTTAAGTGGGTCACTCCTTAAACACAAGGTAGTCAAGTTCTTCCCTTGCATGTACTTTATACCAATTTTCAAAACTCCATTGTTTCCTGAATTCTCCTCTACTTTGTGTCTTTGACTTCCAAGATTCTTCAGTATTTCCTTGTACCTCAAAACCTAAACTCTACTCTTTCCATGTGTCCCCTTTCTAGTAAGGATGTACAAAAATATTGTCTCACTTTTGAGAACATAGATAGGATGGATCTTGTGAGCAGTATTATTACAGTATAAGGTATCCGCCATACACTAATTCTAGTTTTCATAAGAATGTATAGTGCTCTCTGCTAATATGATTCTGATATTGATTGGGGATCATGAACAGATATTGTTTCCAGTTGGCTTACTAAATGAAGAAGAAGAGTCTTTTGATTGAGCAGTGAATGGAAAGTGACAGTGAATTTTGCAGGCACTAACTGGCTAATCTGCTTTTTCTTTCCTGCGTGGCTGTATTCAAGTGAAGAGGACAGAACTAACCTAAGCCTCTAGGTGAGGAGACAGAGGCATCAGGCATTTGTCTTTCCCCTGCCACCTTTCTGCCACGTGGTCCATGACCCATAATTCAGTTGCTGATCTGCCTCTTCTATCTTTTATTTCCTGTTCTCAGATGAAGGAATATCAGATTAGCTTTGGGTGTTGTGAGTTTTGAAAACACCAAGATAATGCATCACCCCAACACACGTGGGAGCTACTAAAGTTTATGGCCCACTCACGTAATCCTTAGGAGTGACCAAGATTTGGCATGACAAACGATTGATATGGTAGCCAAGATTCTTCTGCATTCTACAAATGAGAGAAATTTATCCTTTAGCTGTGCCACATTCAGAGACTAGCTAGCCAATAATTTTTATTCAAATTATTTTAAAATTAATTTTAGTGAAAGTCTTGAGAACTTGATGGACCTAATTGTCTTCTGGAAACTGCTCTGTGTTTAAAACTACTTTTCCCTGGAATTGTATATCAAATAGTGTGACCCCAGGTGCTGGTGGCTTCTCTTATTGCTCTAGTTTCTCATTAAATATTCCTTTGTAAAAGTTGTTTGATATTAAGTGGTTAAGTGACAGAGGGATAAAAATTACTGGCAAATAATATTAGGGAGAACATATTATAGTGGTGGCTTATATAGATAGAATTTGAAAGTACATCACCGGAATTCCTTAGGGGTGTCTCTTGAGAGCTAAGGGCGAGATGTAGCCAACAGTCCTCTAGCCATCTAATTTGCAATCATGTCTAGGGTCTGGTTACAACAGGAAACTGAATGAGCAAAAGACTTATCAGAATACCACAACTTGTTGTGTTCAGTCATTTTTTAGTTGTGTCTGATTCTTTGTGACGCTATTTGGGGTTTTCTTGGCAAGGATACTGGAGTGATTAGCAATTTCCTTCTACAGGTCACTTTTTACACATGAGGAAAGTGAGGCAAACCGGGTTAAGTGACTTGACCAGGTCACATAGCTAGTATGTGTAGCCAGACCCAGCACTCTACACACTACACTACCTGGCTTCCTCACCACAACTTATGTCCATATAAATAGAGAGCAGGAGATATAAGAGAAAAGAAAGGAGAAGGGACAGAATGACTGAGGAGAAAAAAGTGAGGACAATGAGAAAAAGGGAAAAGGAAGGGACAGTAGGTAGAGGTGAGGAGGAGGAAAGATTAAGGGAAGAAAAAGGAAGGGAAAATAAGAAGTGAGTCATTATTGTTTTATTATTACAAATAGAAAAATCAATTAACAAGGCCTGTACAGTGTTTTGAGGCTTCCGGAATGGAGGCATGGTAGTCATGCGGGCATTGTTACTTCGCATCTCCATCTCATTGTGGATTAGTGTCCAGTATGAAGCATTCAGTGTGTTCCAAGGGGAACAGAAAAGTGAAGATGAAAGGCATAGAGACTCAATAAAGCTTTAAGAAAGGAAGATTGGCCTTAAAGTGGTAGTAAATTAATGGAGAATGTTTGAAAATGGGGTGTATTAATATATTAATTTCTTTTAAAATGTCACTAATGCATAAAATTTTTTGGAATTTTCATATTCACCAGAGTATGCATACCTTGATATAACAATGGTTTTATGATATATTCAGCTATGGATACCTCATACTTAGTCATTTAATGTAAATTCTCTACATGGAACCATTCCACAGAGTGGGAATGGTCCTTTATAGAACAGGTTCTTAATTTGGAGTGCCCAGGTCTCCCCAACTGGTTCATGGTTAGATTTCAAGGAAGTCCATCAAATTGGATGGGAAAAAAAAATTTCCTCCATTAACCTTTGGTTTCCTTTCTAGTTGCATATATATATATATTTTTCATTTAAAAACACTATTCTAAGCAGAGTTTCATAGACTTTGCCATACTGCTAAAGGGGTCCACACACATAGGCACATATGTAGACATACACACACATGCATATACATATGCACACATGCACATAATTCTCACATGCACAAACATGTTAATAACTCTTAGTCTAGTTCTCTTGCCATTCAAAGGATACCCAAGAATCACCAAAGCTTCTGTTATCAGAGCCACTTGTCTATATTTGTAGTCATGGTTCTTTCTAATGACAACATCCACATAGGTTGTCCCACTGAACTTTTTTCCGTTAACAGGTTAGAAACTACTTATGCCTATAAATATAAATGTATACACATATTGAACTATATATATAAATGTTACACAATGCATACATAAACTCAAATGTGCAGATATGTGCAGACATGCACACATTAATATAAATATGTGTAAGTAGGTATATATTGCACACACATATAGTTATACAAATATATGCATTCATATAGATATGCATACACAAATGTTTATTGTGCATATATGTGTATATTTGCTTATTCATACAATTGTGTATATACAGGTACGTATGTTCAGGATATGGCATTTTGAAGCTTTAAAAAACTGAGCACCCAAAGAACACATTGGGCAAAATCTTTTCAGATTTCCATTTAGAACTGTGACCATATCCATAGAAATATGGACAAACTTGATACAGTGGGGATATTGTGATTTCTCATTACTTGTGCTCAAGGATTTGTCACATGGAACACTCACAATACAGCTTGTGTATGGTTAATATAGCAAGCTGGACAAAACAAGTATTTCCATTTGGCTCCAAATGACCCATGATTCCCAGAGGTAGAGTATGTTTTGCTTTTAAGGCATGGTGAAGTGTCCAAAGCATTTTCTCTATGTGTGCTTGGGGAAAAAATCTTGGTCTCATTTGTTATATTTACCTAATGCTTCATGTATCTAAGGTGGCTTGGCCCTCACTATTTGCCCTTGTATTTCCAATGAAACAACTGACACTCTGTGTAAGAGCTGATGTAAGTAATATTTTTGGAACCATTTCACAAGTGTTCAACCATAGCCACCTCAAAATGAATGGGAAATTTTGCTGTTTCAAAAGAACAGATGTTTTATTTTTTGATTTTTCATTTATTCAGTGACTCTGAGTGGCTATTTCCATCTTAATAATGTAAAGATAATGTCAATATCAATTATATGCTTAGGAAATTTCACTTTTCTTTCCTCCTGGAGTTGGTTCTATTTTCTGCATCATGGGAAGATTGGTTTAGAAATCCAGGGAATGATATATTTAGTCAATTATATCCTGATGAGCTGCAGAAAGAATACAAATATCTTTTCCAGCTTATAGATTTTCAACTTCTATCAAAGTAAACAAAGAGCCTTGTGGAAATATTATAAGTTTGTGATTTTGATGCAGTTGTATTAATGGGCAGATCCAGATGAGTACAAACCAAACCCAATCTTTGGGCAAACAATCAACCACTCTATATTGTTTAGACCTTCATCAAATTCTATATTAAAAGGTACTCAAGAATCAAACCAACCCCTTGACTTTGTAGTGTGACAGTGAGTAGAAGGCTTAATTTGGTATCAGGGAATTTGTTGCTGTTTAGTAGTTTTCAGCCATGTCTGACTCTCTCTGTGACCCCATTTGTGGTTTTCTTGACAAAGATACTGGAGTGGTTGGCCATTTCCTTGTCTAGCTTTACAGATGAAGAAACTGAGGCAGAGAAGGGTAATTGATTTGCAAAGTGTCTGATGTTGGCTTTGAACTTAGATCTTCCTGAATCCAGGTCTAGTGATGTCTCCGCTGAAATCAACCACAGAATCAGGAAGTCTTCAGTTCAAATCTTGACTTGGTAATTTAAACCTGTGTAACAACAGATACATTTCTTAACCTTTTTGGGCCTCATTTTCTTCACTGATAAAATACAGAGGTTGTATTTAATGACTTGCAAAGTCCCTCCTAGTTCAAAATTTATAATCTTTTTATAACAGCCCAAAAATATCATAGGAATATATATTTGGCATTGGTATGGTCTTTAGATATAAACTATTTCATTTGATGATGGTGAAACCAGGTCTCAGAAACTCATTTGCCCAAGATCATACAGGTAGTAAGGGACAGAGGTAGAATTCAAAATGGCCCTTAAATTCAAATAGATCACTCTTTTCACCACTCTACAGGAAGGGCTAAAGTTACACAATACAGATGTCAAAAGCATTAGAACAGAGGTCTTTGCTTCCTTATTTTAGGGTTCCAGATCCTTAATGAGAAGCCAAAGAAACTCAGTGGATGAATGGAAATCAGAGGTCATCTCCTCCACCTTGTTCCAGACAAGAGATCCCTTCCATAATGGATCAAACAAGAGATCATCCAGTGTTAGTCCTAAGCCTTCCAGTGGGAGACCTACCACCTCCTCAAGTTGCTCATTCCTGTAATTATTGGGAAATATGTGTTGTTCCTCCCTTCCACCTGGCATCAAGCCTCAATTGCCCTCTTGAAAATTCCTCATATCTCCTGGTTCCTCTAGGGACAAACTTATGGAGTTTGAGTCCTTCCACAGTCAGTCCTTCAACTCAGTACTGACCATTTCTATTTTTTTCTTTTATGTTGATGTCAAGTGTTATTCTAACCTGATGAGGGCTGTTTTCCAGAGAAGACTCATGAACTGATGTCATGTAGTAACTTCTACTTGAGGTTATCTTAAAAGATTCCCCTCCTCTGCATGCAAAATTCATTGTCAGTGAACTGATTTTTTATCTTACTTCCCTTACCATTTATTCTCTAGCCTAGACATATTCATAAGAAGCAGAAAATAACATCTAGTTATGACCCCTTTTGTCCTCTCATACTAAAAAAAATCTGTCTCATCCTCAAACTAGAGCCATACTAATTATTATTATATTTTAAATGGTACAATGGGTAGATTTTTGGACTTGCAGTTAAAAAGACCAGTCCTGATTGAGACAGAAGCTGTGTGTCTTGGGACCAGTTCACTTCTGTCACTCTTTGTTTACTCTTCTATAGAATGGGGAAAAGAATAGTTCCTACTTCACAGGGTTATTTAGTATGTTAGATTATGGAAAGCACTCTGAAAAGTTTAGGATGTGATATTCATGTCAGCTCATAGAACTATGTCATCTTTTTTTTCAAATTATCATCAGCATCAATATATTTTTCCATTCTACTTAGCACAAACATTATTAGTCTGCCCACTAAACTATAATCTCCTTGAGAATAGGGTTCTTAGCATTTTCACATGAAGAGAAAAACATTTTGTAATTAATTTTAATTCCACAATTATTTTTTCCACTGGCCAGTATACACACACACACACACATATATATATATATTTACCTAACAATGTATTCCATCAGTTGGCCTTTTTAGATCAGCTAGGTTAAGGGTTTGAAATGAAATCCATCTCTCCATCAGGACTCTCCAAAGGAATATTGTATTATGTATAATAAGGCTTTTCCCAAGCACATGGGGGGAATTTACAATTCACATTTTATGTTCAAAGATGTTGGAGTAAAGAAAGGGCCAAATCCAATAAAGGGACAGACAAAAAGTAATACCTGAAAATGACCACCTAAAGTCTGTGTGGCCTGAATTCTGTTTTTTTTTTTCTGAGCTAAATGCTCAGTTCTTTATTTTATAGCGACTGAATAGACCTGTTTGGGGTTTTCTAAAATAAGATGGAAAGGAAGAAGAAAGGAGGGAAACAAGGAATGAAGAAAGGAAGGAAAGAAAGGAAAGGAGGGATGGAGGAAAGGGACAGAGGATGAAGAAAGTGAAGGAGGGAGCAATGGAGGGAAGAAAGGAAGGAAGCAAGGGAAGGAAGAAACAAAGAAAAATGAATAGGAGGGAAAAAGAGAGAAAGGGAAAGAAAGGAGGAAGGGAATGAAAGAGGGAAAGAAGGAAGGAAAGAATGAAAGAGGGAAGGAAGAATGAAATTCTTTTAGGTTTTACCATTCTCTGTTACCTCAAAGTAAGGGAGAAAGACATCTTCTGAAATCCCATATCTCCCTAGTGCATGAATTTTCAGACCCATTTTTTCATCATGGCTGATTGCTTAAGGCTATGGCTCTTTTCTTGCCATGTTGGAAGTTATGGTTTCAATTGAAGAAAATCAGGATGGGAATTTTGCAGTAAAACCTTTCAAGATAAACATAAAAACCTTACTGTTAAAAGTAGCATAAAGCTCATTAAAAACAAAATCCCACATTTTTTCAGATAATAATAGTTAGAATTCCTTAGAATTTGGAAGTTTACAAAGGAATTTATATATATTATCTTAACTTATTCTCACAACTCTCCTGTGAGGTGGGAACAGTTATCCCCCTTTTACAGATGAGAAAAAGGAAACTGATTGCTTAAGTGATTTATCCAGTAGTTGTGTGAGAATCAGGATTAGAACTCAGACCTCTGTGATTCTAAATCAGGTGCTCTCTCTCATCTGACAGCTAAGTGCATTCTATCTCACAACATCACTCTCATCTTTCTGGGCAAGAAGGACATGATTGCGGGCTCTAATTTGGAGCATGAGATCATCATGGGGGTGCAGAGATGGAACAGACACAGAGATAAACTATCCCAATCCTTTTCTTTTGCAGAGGACAACACTGGGGTCCATGTGACCACACAGAGAAATGAGTTACGATAGATTAAAACCCAGTTTCTGCCTCCAAATGTGATGCTGAGCCTTCTGCTGTCCCAGTTAATCAGTTCACCTTACAAGATTCATTTCAGGAGAGAGTTTTCAGGTCATCCTTTTACCACTTGAGAGTTCAAGAGGTTTATTTTCAAATCCACTGTGTTTTGTTCACAAATGTCTCTGGAATTCTGCCAGACCTAGAAAGGATTGTATTTTTTTTTAATGAAAACATAATACATGTTTTCAGAAGAGATCATACTTAAATAAAACTTGAAGATCTGTAGAATGATTTCCTAACCACAACCCAGAAAAGTAGGTAGTGTATTGTTTTCGCCCCCATTTCACAGATGGGGAATTCTGAACCTCAAAAAGGGTAAGGGCTTTCCTAGGGTCATATAGGTGGTGAATGTTCAAGTTGAAGACATTGATGTGACTTCCTTGACTCCAGGCTTCCTCAAATAGGGAATGCGTCTTGGATCTGGATCTCCTTAGAGTTGGATTTAATGTGAGATTCAGATTTTTTTCTCACCAGCACCAGAGGGTTTTTTTTTTCCTCTTTTTGATTTCTTCTAACTTCCTAACTTTCTTTAATTGCATATGATATGCATTTAAACTCTCAGATACAGGAGCAGATTTGCAATCTGGTCCCTAGAGGACGTTTCTTCCAACAAGGCAGATTGCATGCTTTCAGAGCCCTTCCTGACAGCCCACCACAAAGTGCTGACAGTCTTCCTTGCTGTGTCCTGACACAATGAAGATGCTGATGGAGCTCTCTGGCTACCCACCTGAAATACCTCTCTCTCACATTGCAACCAGCTCATCTCTTTCTGTCATCAAATTCATCGCCCTTATTTTAAATATCCAATCAAGTTGCTCAATAAATCCTACCAATTTTCTCTATGATATAAATGCACATTATATATTTCTCTTCCTTTCTATGTTGACTATCATCATCTCATTACAGGTCCTCATGGACACCAACCAGGACCTGTGGAATAATAGACCCTTCTTTTTATCTCTGCTCATATCCTTTATTAAGACCTCCTATCTTTATTTGAAATTCAAAGTCTTCAATATTAAGGTGCCATCTTATCTTCCCAGATTATTATTATCATCAATCAATCATTCAATTAATTAATTAAGACTGGATCTCCCTATCTTGCTTAGGCTGAAAGTCCAGTACCCACTCTTGGGTTCAATCCCACTTCTAATCATCCTGGAACTTTTAACCTTCTCTGTTAGCAAGCTATGTATTCTCTGCTAGTGAGAAGCATCCTGGAGCAAAAGAACCATATCAACTTAACTTGGGCAAGACATCTCACCTCACTGAAGCTGTTTCCTGCTTTAGAAAATAAGGCAGTTGGACTAGATTAGCTTTAGAGCTAGGATTAAGCTAGCAATAAGGTCTCTTCCATATTCAAACCATGATTGTTGGTGGCATTGCCTTTGACAAACTTTCCTGAGACACCTTAAGGGAAAGCAAAGAGCTAAAAGAAATTGGTGAACTGAGGAACTGGTCTAAAGAAGCTAATTTCTGTTAAACAGGAACTTAAGCAACAGAACATGAATCATGAGACTGCAATGACCAAAACTGGCAGTTATTGGTGGTAACCCAGAATATAAATGCTGTCATCCATAGTGTTCCATCCTTTCTCCCCTTCATGTCTGCATCAGGATTGTTCCTTCTGCTTCAGCAAAGATCAGGAAGATAGGGTATCCATCAAAAGCGTGTGTTGTAATCATGGGAGATCAGGCTGGATAGGAACTTTCCCCTTGGTGCTCTGATCCAGATTCATCCATCAGTCAGATTATCAATCTGTTACTTGAGGCTTTAAAGAACACATCAAGAGGAAGAGTTCTGAAGGATTCTCTGATCCAAAGTTAACAGTGGCAGTCAAGCCATCTGCTTACAGGAACTGGCCACACATGATAGGAAGGGAGTAGAGGAGATTACTGACCTTTGAAGATAACCTGAATATTGATCTACTGGTCAACTAGGGAACATGAAATTTTGATTATATGGAGGAATGATTTTGTCTAAGTTTTGACCGTCTTCTAATTATCATATTTAGCAATATGTTTTTTCATTAATAGAAACAGACATTAAGAAATCCTCAAGTAAAAATATATAATTTTCTATAGATAAAAACATGAAAAAGTCATCAAATGACTAGATGTTCTGACCTGGAGATTTGGATTTAAAAGTCACAGAACTCTCCCCAACTCTGTACTTTATGAGGATGTCTGTGGTGTCTACACAAGTCATGATTTCCCTAAAATTGTAACCTTAACTTTACCTTCAGACCATTTACTATGCTCTTCTGTATAGTTCAAATGTTTATCTCTGTCTTCTTCACCAAAACATGCCATCAAGACCAGGGGAAGATGTCATAATAAGTATAGTTATTCTTTTCTACCTTCCCCTTTTCTATGTGTTCTTTTTTTAACTGGAGAGTGATAGTCAAAGGCTGGAGAAACCATTTGTTGGTACAGAAATATTTCTTGACTATGAATGCATGATCAAGGACATCCCTCCTATCCTGACATACAGTGATTTTCTTCTCTATATACTTTTCTTCCTCATTCTCAGGACCTTTCCCCCATGGACAGTCTGCTGAACTGACAAGCTTTCTTTAAAAAATCTTTAGCTAGCAATCTTTTCCTCCTTATAGATCTCACCCTTTAATAGTTAAGGCTCTTGTGTCCAGTTTTCTAGTGCCAATAATGGCAGGTAGTATTCAGTACTTATAGTCAAGAAAATCTGAGCTTAAATCTCCTCTCCAACACAACTTATTCGGGTGATTAAGGATGTCTCATTTAGTCTCTCAGAGCCTCAGTCTTCACATCTGCAACCTGAGGAGGATAACCTGTAGTGTAACCTATAGTACCTACATCACAGAATATGAAGACTCAAATGTATTTATTTCAAGAATCAACGGACACTTAGAAGTAATTATGTCCAGCAGCCCTAATTTTATGGATGAAGGCCCTGCAACAGAGATTGGGGAAATGATTTGCACAAGATCACACAGCTATGTAATGACAACACTGGGATTATAGTATTGAGTGTTTCCACTTCATTAAGAAGTCATCAAAACATGCTGCAGAACTCAATTAGGAACACCGTATCATAGATGTAGAATTAAGAGGTTTCATTTAGGCTAACCCCCTCTTTTTACAGATGAGAAAACTGAGATTCAATGATTAAGTGACTTATCTAAGGATACACATACAGAGAGGGGTGATTCCTCTGAAAATTTACACTTGATAGAATGCAAGATCCCTGAGAGATGGGACTGTCTCATTTTTGACTTTGTATTTTGATGGCCCTGCACATTACCTGGCAGGAACTTAGTAGGTGTTTCATAAATGCTTGTTGAGGGTTGTTACTGGGACTCAAGTTTACATTCTTTCACTCAATTTTCTTTTCACGTCACTTGAGATGCATCTAAAAATTTGTCCTGATTTCAAAAGAAGATATTTCCTTTTTTCTCTATTTCATTTTGGAATTCTCCTTTATGAGTTAACTTTTTCTTCTTTTTTCCACTGATCCTTTAAACAGAAACCATAACTAGATCTAACAGGCTCAGTCCCAGTTGTCTCACATCTGAGATAGGAGCATTTATTTTTAAGTTTCTTGAGAGGAGGCAGCTGTTGTTGCCATTTGTCCTTCATTCTCAAAGAGGCCCATGACATCAGAAAGGTGATGCCATGACTTGCAGTTGAATTGGACTGAAGTGAGGGAGGGTTATGGGAAGGCATCACCCTCACTTTCTCCTCCAGAGCCATCTGGGTCCAATGACCAGACATAGATCAAGATGACTGGAGATGACCCCAGATGCACTGAGAGACCTTGGCCTTTTTAAGTGAAGGTATTTCCCAGGTCTCCGTTTTACCCAACATGGTCGTAGTTCTTCATAATTAGTAAGCCCTGGGGAGGGACACTCAGGGTGCTATGCCTGATCTGTCTTTGTCAGTTCTTGTGTTGGGCTAGGCATAGATACACTGGCCATTTTGAGGCTGAAAATTGTCATCTTCTTTAGAAGGCTGAAACTTTGAGTGACACAGCACCTGTTAGACTCTGTGCTAGCCACTTTACAATAGACTGGAGAATCCAAAGGCAGCTCTGGAGACCTGGTGCTACCACATGGAGAATCAAGGCCTTCCCTAACTGGCTTCTACTAGACCACAAAAATGGGGAGGCAACAATAAGTATAGTGGGAGGAACACTAGATCTGGCATTAGAAGGCCTTGAGTCAAAGATCTGGTTCTGTTCCTTTCTGGGATCTTGGGTAAGTCATTTTCTTCCTACCCCTACACTACTGTTTCCTTGACTTCAAAATGAAAGCTGTTAAACAAGGCTATCTCTAAGAGCTTTCCCACCTCAAAGTTTGAATTACCCTTTTCTTTCTCAAGGAATCTAGCTAACAACAGGCACAAAGCCAAAAGGATGAATGATGGATGCTGTTGGCTGCCTTTGAAAACAAACAAACATACCAAAAAACCCTTCACCCCAACAGTTTCAAGTGTCCTTATATAAACTTTGGATTGTATCTATTATATGGAGGTCAGACATTGATTGTTCTTCACAAAAGGAGCTGTGGAAATGGGGAAAATTAGTATACACATCCATCGAAGAAGTGCATCTGAACTCAGAAAACAGAAACCCCAGTCAGTTTCACACTGTGTGGATTTTTTTCTTTTGTTCCAGGTTTTTTGGAGTGTGATTACTCCTCTCCTTGCTGTCCTCCTGCTGGCTTTCTGCATTTTGGTGTTTTCTGTTATTTAGTGCTAATCTTCAAGTTGAGTACGCATAAGTATTAAGCTACTGATGGTTTATGAAATGAAACTATTTCATTTCTGTTCTCTGGCTCATCCTTGAATGACCCTCTTGGGATTTTAAACTCCAGGTTTCTGGGGAGGGGCACTAATCCTGGTTTGGAATTCATTTAATAACCAGTTGCTACTGAAATACCTTGCTGCTTAAACAATGAGTGATTTAGCTATTTGGACTGAGTGTCAGAGCCACAGAAATCAACAGCTATTATGTTTGTTTTTAAAGTTGTATTTTTTTTTTCTTTCTTCTTTCATCAGAGTAAGGAAAAAAAATCTCTTTTCATGTGATTCAGCTGGTAAGTGCTGTCCTTGCCAGAAATCATCTTACTGGAAATCTTTGATGATTCTCCAGATGGAGGGAGTCTCAACTGCCACACTCATTGAATTGTAAAATTACAGAAAGAGAAGAAACCTCACTATTCATCGAATTCTTGAACTTTTTGATCTAACTCATGCTTGAATAGGAATTCATCCTATAGAATCTCTCCCAAATGGTCAATCAGTCTCCATCTAAAGATCTTCAATTAGCGAGAAACCTCTAGGTCCCTAGGCACTCCATTCTACTTGGGGGAAGCTAATTATTGGGAATTTTTTTCTTTGATAAAGGTTAAATTGGTCTCTCCTCATTTCCCCAATTCTTATTCCTAATTCTGCCCTATGGACAGAAAAAGTAGAGCACATTTTTGTCTTGCCCATATTCTAGCATTTCAAATACTTGAAGGGTCCCTTCAGAAGTCTTCTCTACCTCAGGTTCAAATTAAAAGATATGAAAGGCATATACACAGAAAGTCATAAATAGTGTTCTGAGTGTTTCTTAGGCTGGTACACACATTTAGAATTAAGTGAAGGAGCAAGCTAATATGTATTAATTATGCAACTTTTACTGTGTATCTAGGACTAGGTTTGACTATGGGAAAAATAGAAGAATATGTTGTGGTTTCTGCCTTCAAAGATTTTCAAGTGAAATTCACTGATGGTTTCTGTTTGTGTCCTGGAATAGTCAAGAAGGGAAGTAATCATGGGAACAGATTCAGCATCAGGAACCTGACCCATCTAGATTATCCTGCTTCTTCTGAGATCTCTTGTGAACCAAAAGCTGTATCTTTCCTTTCCTGGTCAGGGCAAGACAACAAGCATTTATTAAGTGCCTAAAAGCTCAAATAGCTTAAAATAGAAACTTACAGACATTCTACACACACACACATGAAATGACAAATAAAATTTTAGAAAAAAAGGCCAATCGCTGAAAATTCAGTAAGTCAACAGACAGAGTATCTTGTGTAAAGAATAGTGAGGAGACAAGTGTCTCCTGAATGCAGTTCACATGGAAGGGAGAAGGGTGTAAATGCCAGAAGAATGGAAAGGTAGGAAGGGTCCATTTTATTAAGGAATTTGATTGACAGAGGATTTTATATTTGAACCTGGAGGCATTAGAGAAACCTTTGAGGGTATTTCATGGGAGAGTTATATGATGTATTATTTTAATTTGAAGATGTTTCCCATCTATTAATAGGCCCATGGGACCTGTTTAAATCACTTGGAAGCCTAAGTCACATGTGGTAGCAGGAGCATGCCAAATAGGTGGAACAGGGAAAGGCAGAGCTAGAGCAGAACTGAGAGGCAGTTGGTCAGACTAGTCAGATCTAGGAGAGGGAGAGACAGCTGGCAGATGGGGCAGAAACTAGCATGGGTGGGAGATCTTGTTGGTGATTTTATTTAAGGGAGCTGGTTTGTGGGAAGCTTAACAGAGGGAAGGCTTGGGGCTGGTAATGCCCCCTGCATTGTTACTGTGTATGAATTTCTTTGTTACTATGATGGATTTGGTTTTCTGATGTTGGGATTTGGCTTTCTGGTGTTTGAATAAATGTTTTCATTCTGTCTTTTATATATAGAGTTTTATACTTTATGATTCAGAACCACACTGACATATTCATAGTCACCATCAAGACTATGAATATTGCATTAGTGCTATATATAGCTTGACCTAACTTTACAAAGATTAATCTGATTAATTAATACACTGAGAGGAAGTGCATGGTCTCTAATGTAGAGAGGTTTAAGGCAGAGAGACCAAACAGCAGACAAATGAGACAACACAAGTTTGAGGTGATGAAAGCTGGATGGGGGTAGTGGTGGTACCAGAGATGTTATGAAAGTAATATTGATGGTATTTGGTTGAAGATAGGATATGAGAGATATAAGGGATTGAGTAGTCAAGGATAGTACCTCAATAGTAAGCCCAGGATCAGGGGTGTGGAACCTGTGGCCTTAAGGGCACATGTGGCCTTTTAGCTAAAATCAAAAATTTGTTCTGTAAAATTTAGATTCAGTTAATAGGTTGCACTTAAGGACCTAGAAGGTCATATGTGGTCTTAAGGTGGCAGATGATTGGGAAGATAGTGATGTCCTCAAAAGTAATAGGACAATTAGTATGTAGAAGAAAATTAGGGGACCTGACTGGGGAGGGTGAATGAGTTCAGTTTAGATATGTTGATTTTAGGGCATCTACTTAAGATGCCCAATAGTCAGTTGGAGGTACAAAGCTATAAATCAGGAGAGGTTTGGCCTCAGTAAATAGATCTGAGTATAATCAGTATAAAGAGGATAATTTAAATCATGGGAACTCATGAGATCTCCAAGTAAAATAGCAGAACCCTAGGAGCCACCCACTATTGGTAGACATTACCTGGATGAAGGACCAGCAAACGAACCTGAGAAAGAATGGCTAGAGAGGTAGTGGGAGAAGGACTAGGTAAGAGTAAGGCATGAAAATAGAGAGAAGAAAATATCAAAGAGGAGAGATGATCAACAGAGTCAAAGGTTACAGAGGGGTTATAAAGGATGGGAATTCAGAAGAATTCATGATGACTGCGGAGGGGTTTGAATTTGCTATTGGACTATTGCAATAGCCTTCTGGTTTGTCTCCTAACTTCATATCCTTCTCTACCCCCAAGCTATTGTCTCCACAGCTGTTAAAATGATTTCTTGTCTCTCCCACTCAACAAACTCCAGTAGCTTCTTATTGTTTCTTTGAGGGGAAATAAATGCCTCTGTTTGATGTGTCAGGTTCATTCCATCCTGTCCCCCACCTATCACTCCTATGATGTTTCATTCACATATAACTCTCTTCCTTTCTCTCTAACCAAACTAGACTTATTATTCCTCTTATGGGATGTTTCTCCCATTCTGTACCTCTGAATTGGCTGTCCCATTTCAACTTTCTGTAATATTCTTCTTCCTCACTTTAGCTTCTTAGGAGTTCCAGTATATTTAAAGCCTCAGCAATTATAACCTTCTGACTGAGAACTTTCCTTGTCTCACCTCCCCGTTAAGGTTACAAGTATGTACATCCATACATATGTATATCTATATTTATCTGCCTATACATATATATGTATATATATATATTTATGCTGTCTATCCAATTAGATTATAATCTTGAGAACAAGGTCCCAAATATTATATAATTTTCTGTTAAATATGAATGACAACAAAGGTAGCTTTTTAACATTTTAATATTTATTGTCAAGCTAGGACATGACTCTGAAACAAAACATGCAAACACGCTTAAAATATTTTCTATTCTGACAAACAACTATATAATATTATTTTTGTTTTTGTGTTTCTAGTTTTTAATATAGTTTTTGATCTATACTGGCTTTTACTAAATGTATTTAGAGGTGTAAGTACTTAAAATAGGTAACATATCTATAATACTAATACTTCTGTGAAACTGTATGCAACCATTGCCAAATATTAACATTTTATTTTATTTTGAAATTAAGAACCTAGATTTGATCCTTTCTTAAAATACGTAACTCCAATAATTCCTAAGTGACCAAATGGATTTGTCCTTGGCATTATATTTCTTATTGCCAGTGCTTAATGAAAAGCAGTTAGAAAATGACTTTTTGGGCTAGTAGCAAAAAAAAAAAAATAACTTCTTATGGACATACTGTATTATTTTCACTAATTTACAACTCCATTCTCAAAAATTGGCAATAATACTGCATGTGATGTGAGACTGTCATCCTCCAAGTTGTAATTCCTATGGACGAGGAGGATAAGTGTGTTGACAGATATTCCAAATTGTTGCCATCATCATTCATTTTAGACACATTCTTTTCAGTCCTGAGGACCCCTGGAACCTCCAAAATGATTGTCTAAAGCTGTTGAGGTAGTGATGGCTATGGACTGTTTGCTATTATCACCTTCAGCTTCCTGATTATTGGGAAAGAAATTAAGTGACAACTGAGCTTATTCTGAGGTTTATTCCAGGAGTAGTTTCCAAATTTGTTTGTCTTATATAAAAAATGAGGGATTTTTTTTTTTTTTTGGTAAAGCTTCTTTGTATATTTTGTTCCTGAATCAGGCCCTAGCTTGACAGCATCAGGAATGTGTGAGGAAGGTTATAAAACTGCTTTTATTATCATTTGTTCTTAACAGAAAACTGTATAAAATTTCCCATATTGCAAGTGAATACTTGGCCAGGGATGAGTAAATCAGGTTGCATAAACTCTAAAGACAAATAGATGTGAATGTCCAGATAACAACCTCAGAGCACAGATCTGATTCAATTATCTCCTCCACCCAAACCCACCAAAATATTCAGCGGCTTGCAACAATCTTCAGGGCAGAATTTAAAGTCGTGAGCTTGTGTTTTGAAGCTGTACACAGTCTGACTTCATCACACCCTTCCATGTCAGCACAAGCCAACAAGCAATTATTAAATGCCTACTATATGGCAGGAATTGTGCCAAGTATTGAGAATGCAAGAATAGGCAAAAACCTCAAAGGCTCTCGATCTAATGAGGGAGACAGTATAGAAACAATATGTATGTGTATATACATATATGTCACACATATGTATATATGACATATCGGAGATAATCAAGTAGAAAGGCACTAACATTAAGTAGGGCTGAGGAAGTCTCCCTCCCCTTCATCCATTCCTTCTTTCACTCAAATTGATGTACAGAAGTATATCACTCACCTCTGTCATGTTGAAGAATTCATTCCCCATGCCTGCAAAGGGCTCTCTTGACCCTAATTTTTTACCTATTATTTCTTCACCTTAGTTTCTTAAAAGTGATTAGAATGATGTGCTTGAAGTCCTAAAAATGAGTTCTTCAATATCTTTTAAGTGTGACACTTAGCGTATCCTCAGCTCCTTCTTTTAGATGAGGGATTTGGTGTGGTGGCCCTCCATTTCATTACTAAGTCTAAGACTCTCAATCTTCTGTGAAGGTTCAATTCAGGTACTTCCCTGGAGAAAATCTCTCCTCAGCTCCACCCCATGTGGGTAGAGTCCAATGATTTTTTCCTCTTCTAATTATGATGTGTTTATTCATCTGTTTAGATCTTATATCCCTCAGAAGAATGTAACTTTTTGATGGCAGAGCCAGAGATTGGTTTAGTATTGGAAAGGCCCTCAGAAGCCATTAAGAATAGTTCTTTCTTTTGGCAAACGAGAAAATGGAATCCTAAGAAATTAATGATTTGCCCAGCAACAAGGGAGTAAAAGGAGAGAGTGCAAGTTCAAACCCAGATTCCCCTGATTACAATTCTAAAATTCTTACCCTGCCTTGATATTTTAATTTTTATCTTTTCATTCCTAATGTCTTGCACATTGGTACTTAATAGGCACTATAAAACTTTGATTTCACTTGATGCATTAAGTCCAGGTGATACTTGTGGGAGGCCAGTATGGTAAGAAAGAAGCTCATGGGTCCAAAAAGCAGGAGATCAAGGTATTATTAGACCTATATCTATAATGACTAACAAAATGTTTTCATTAGTAAAATGATGGAGTGGTAATTAATGATATTAGAAATAAAAGGCATCTCAAAAATGACTTCTTGCTTTAAAATTCTGAAGTTTCCTTATGGAAAGAACTTTGCACTTGGATGTGCATAATTGTTTGTAGGTAAAAATAAACTTTTATCCATAGAACAGAACTTTCCATAGGACTAAGTCTTAGATTCTCTCTTTGAACTCCATACCTTGTCTCTATACATCTCAAGTTTTTAAGGTGCACAATATCATCAAAGATTCTGTTTGATGTATTGGTACCTTAGCATGTCATCTTTTTTCATTGAGGATTGGTCATTGTCCTATCAATGAATAAGGGGATCAATAATATGGACAGCTGTGCATACTTCAAAACTTCTTTTCCACTTTCTCTTAGTTGATATTCTCTGCTGCTTATCTCTGGTTTATCATCTATATTTCTTGTTTATCTCTTCCACACAGCCTGTCAAAATATCAATCAATCAATAAACCTTTATGGAGTGGCTACAAAGTGTCAGGCAATATGCTATATTTTGGGAATGCAGGGGGAGGAGCCAAGATGGTGGAGTAGAAAGACTCATGTATGCTAGCTCCAAATCCACAGCCCATAAATTTCCTGTAAAAAGAACTCCCCACAAATTCTGGAGCATTGCAAGCCACGCACCAATGCAGTGGAAGAGATTTCCATTCCAGAGAGCCCTGGAAAGCTGTCCCCAGGGGTCCGTCATGCTCCGGACAGCAGAGCCCACCCCTGCGCTGTCCTGGCTGTGTGGACCCAGAGGAGCAGGTCTGAGCAGGCTTCAGGGATGGAACCTCTGGTGGCCACGAAGGTCCCTCCACCCGCAGGTGCTACAGGTCAGTGAGAGAGACGTCTGGGCTGGCCGAGAGGGGAGCGGGATGTCTCTATGACTCGGACCATTGGGAGGCAGCAAGAGGCAGTGGCAGAGGCAGCAGCAGCCTGGGACTGTGGGAGCAGACAGGGGCTCAGGGCCATTACTGAAGGTCTTTGCATAAACCTCCTGAGGGAACTGAGCCTGGGCGGTGGCCCTGCCCCTACCTAAGCACCAGAACTTAAGCTCACATTGAATAGCAGCCATGCCCACCAATGAAAGCCCTGAGGCTGGGGAGCAGCATTTGAATCTCAGACCCCAAGCACTACCTGGGGAGATCTAGGTGGGGGTGGAGAGGAATCTCGGAAGTCAAGTAACTGGCTGGGAAAATGCCCAGAAAAAGGAAGTAAAATAAGACCATAGAGAGATACTTTCTTGGGGAAGAGGTGATCCTTCCTCCTTTCATTTCTGATGAGGAAGTACAATGCTTGCCATCAGAGAAAGACGTGGAGGTCAGGGCCTCTCTATCCCAGACATCCGAGGTGGATGTCTGGTGGACTCAGGCCATGGAAGAGCTCAAAAAGGATTTGGAAAATCAAGTTAGACAGGTGGAGGAAAAACTGGGAAGAGAAATGAGAGAGATGCAAGAAAAGCATGAAAAACAGGTCAATACCTTGGTAAAGGAGACCCCAAAAAATGCTGAAGAAAATAACACCTTGAAAAATAGGCTCACTCAATTGGCAAAAGAGGTTCAAAAAGTCAATGAGGAGAAGAATGCTTTCAAAAGCAAAATTAGCCAAATGGAAAAAGAGGTTCAAAAGCTCACTGAAGAAAATAGTTCTCTCAAGACTAGAATGGAACAGATGGAGTCTAATGACTTTCTGAGAAACCAAGAAATCACAAAACAAAACCAAAAGAATCAAAACATGGAAGAGAACGTGAAATATCTCATTGGAAAAACAACTGACCTAGAAAATAGATCCAGGAGAGACAACTTAAAAATTATGGGACTATGTGAAAGCCATGATCAAACAAAGAGCTTAGACATCATCTTCCATGAAATTATCAAGGAAAACTGCCCTGATATTCTAGAACCAAAGGGCAAAATAAGTATTGAAGGAACCAATTGATCACCACCTGAAAGAGATCCAAAAAGAGAAACTCCTAGGAACATTGTGGCCAAATTCCATAATTCCCAGGTCAAGGAGAAAATATTTCAAGCAGCTAGAAAGAAACAATTCCAGTATTGTGGAAATACAATCAAGATAACATAAGATCTAGCAGCTTCTACATTAAGGGATTGAAGGGCATGGAATAGGATATTCCAGAAGTCAAAGGAACTAGGACTCAAACCAAGAATCACCTACCCAGAAAAACTGAGTATGTTACTTCAGGGGAAAATATGGTCTTTCAATGAAACAGAGGACTTTCAAGCATTCTTGATGAAAAGACCAGAGCTGAAAAGAAAATTTGACTTTCAAACACAAGAATGAGAAGAAGCATGAAAAAGTAAACAGCAAAGAGAAGTCATAAGGGACTTATCAAAGGTGATCTGTTTACATTCCTACATGGAAAGACAATATTTGTAACTCTTAAAACTTTTCAGTATCTGGGTAGTTGGTGGGACCACACACAGACGTATACGCACACACACATTTACATGCATGCACGCACACAGACATACAGACATGCACGCACACACAGAGACAGAGAGCACAGAGTAAATTGAATAGGATGGCACCATATCTTCAAAGAAATTAAGATAAATGGTGAGAGAGAAATGTAGTGGGAGGAGAGAGGGTGAAATGGAATGGGGTAAATTATATGTCATTCAAGAGGCAAGCAGGAGACTTTTTAGTGGAGGGAAAAAGAGGAGAGCTGAGGAAAAAACATGAAGTTTACCCTCATCACATTCGACTAAAGGAAGGAATAAAATGCACACTCATTTTGGTATGAAAACCTATCTTACAATACAGGAAAGTGGGGGAGAAGGAGATAAGCAGGGAGGGAGGGATAATGAAAGGGAGGGCAATGGGAGAAGGGAACAATTTGAAGTCAACACTTGGGGAGAGACAGGATCAAAAGACAGAATAGAAACAATGGGGGGCAGAATAGGATGGAGGGAAATACAGTTCGTCTTACACAGCATGATTGTTATCGAAGTCATTTGCAAAACTACACAGATAGGGCCTATATTGAATTGCCTGCCTTCCCAAAGGGAATGGGTGGGGATGGAGGGATGGGGAGAATTTGGAACTCAAAGTTTTAGGGCAACTGTTGAGTATTGTTCTTCCTACTAGGAAATAAGAAATACAGTTAATGGGAAATAGAAAGGCATCTGGCCCTACAGAACAAAAGAGAAGATGGGGACAAGAGAATGGAGGGATGATAGAAGAGAGGGCCGATTGGTGATAGGGAAAATTAGAATGCTCGGTGTATTAGTGTGGGGGGAGGGGATATATGGGGAGAAAATTTGGAACCCAAAATTTTGTGAAAATGGATGTAAAAAGTTAAATAAATAAATTTATGTTTAAAACAAATAAAAAAAAATAAATTCTTCGAATACAAAACGAGGCAAAGACAATCCTTACCTATAGAGGATGAAAATAGGGAATAATTAACAAAGGGAAGACATTAAACATATTTGTTTATCCATAGTAAGTTAGGGGATAAGAAATAGCTTGGGATATCATTGGTATTGGAATTCTCATGTGAAGAAACCGCATATTCCTGCATTCTAGCACCTTTGCTGTAAGTTATTATAATATTAGCTAGCATTTACAGAGCCCTTGAAAGTTTGTAAAACACTTTACGGACATTATCTCATTTATTTTCACAACCGCTCTGGGAGATAGGTGTTATTGTTATCTCCATCTTACTGATGAGGAAACAGGCAGAGTTGAGTCATTTGCTGAGTGATGGAGAGCTAATAAGTGTATGCAGTGGGATTTGATTTCAGGTCTTCCTGAGCCCAAGTCCAGTGCTCTATGTACTATATAAAATGGTTGCCTGAGAGAATGGCCTAATTCCTTAAAGAATCGAAATACCTAGTTGAACTATTGTCTTAAAGAGCATCACAGAGTACTGGACTCCAAGGTTTCCTGGTTTTGAAGTCAACTTTCTCCTTACTATTCTATTGCCTCTTATAGAAAGCTAGTCTTCAAAAACATCCTTAAAATAAAAAGACTCTTAATTAAGAACCTCACTGATTTTTATTCTAAAATGGACAGAATTGAATGACTGGAATGAATGTCAAGAAAATGGAGATAATTTGAGGTGGTTTATATAGGTAGCAGGTCTTACATTTCCCTGAAAACCCAAAGCAAAGGATTCTGAACCAGTAGTTTCAATCCCCTTTCTACAGTTTTGTGAGTATTCCCAAAATGTACCAGTCTGTCTTTGATCCATTTAGAGGTTAGTTAGAAGAGAAAAGTTGCTTTTTTTTTAATGGGGCAGGGAATAAATAATCATATGATGCTGAACGAGTGCCAGGATTGTGCTATGAACATAGCAAATATTATCTTATTTGAGATAAAAATAATGGTGAACCCTATTGTTCTCACTAATACTAAGTTTTTTTTAATCTGAACAGTTCAAAATGATTCTTTAAAGCCTTGAGCTTGATAGTGCCTGTGCAGAACAGAGAAATCTGCTAGGTTACAGTGGTAATCCCTTGGTAGACTGGAGAAAAGTCTGTAACACTGTGACCTTGGGATCATTAATAAAGGAACTACAAGAAGTGAAGGAACCATTGATAGTATGCTAGAGGGGCAAAGCAAACAAACTTTTCTTACCACATTATTTTCCTCCAGCTTGATCTGTGAATGTGAGAGCCTGATTTCAAGAACAGACTAAAACAGGTCAGATGAACACATAATTCCCTCAATTCAATTGTATGAGGATTATATGAAGTCTCTCCTATGTCCAACAATTATGCTAAGCCCTAACTTTGCAAATATGAAAATGAAGCAATCTCTATCCTTAAGAAGCTCACATTTTATGGGAAGAGGGTATTTATGAAGAGATACTGTATATATGAAGAAATTTCAAGATCTAGAGAGCACACAAAACTGGATCCATGTGTAGGGAGAGGATGGAATCCAGATCAACATATTGTATCATGTAAAATTTAACTGAACTTTGAACTAAGCAAAGATTTATGAGAAATGGATATGAGGATGGTACATGTTCATATGTGGAACAGTATGAGCACAGTTGGCACTTAATACATGTGTTGACTAGTTTTGATTCAAGAGACTTTAAATGGTTGTACAGCTGGAAGTGACCTTAGTTTCCATTTAATTCAACTCTAATTTTGCAGAACACTTAAAGTCCACAGAAATTAAATGATTTTCCTCTAGGAATTTTAATACTTTTTACAATTTTTGAATAGATGAATTAATGATTCAATAATGAATGATTAAAAAGGCACTTACTAAGGATTTATTATGTCCTGGGCTCCCTATGGGGGCCGAGGGATAGAAATACTAGAGTGGGATATTCCCTGCCCTCAAGGAGAATACATTCTAGTTAGAGACCATAATGCATGTGGGATGGTAGTAGCCGGGAAAGTTATTTTAGTTTATGAGCCAAATTACTTCACAGTCATTCTTGGGCTTATCTCTTCTCTTCCCCAGTACCATGCATTTCCTCTATCCTCTGTACATTATTTTCACTTCTGTAGTCACCATGTATGATGACTGTGAGCATGTCCCTCATGATACCTAACTTGGATGGATCTAAAAGTAGATTTTTAAGGCCATAGTTTGACTTCAAAAGTTTGGAGTCCACTCTTTGAAATATCAAAGAGGATTCGGAGTGATGACAATAAAATAATTTCCCTTCATCTTTCCTGCCTGTGTTTTGTAGTTCTTGCTTTCAAGTGTTTGATATAAACTTTTAATACTGCAAGGCCTTTTCATGTTCAAACAAAAGTCAAGAAGCTCCAATAGTAACTCAGTTTTTATGTCAGGTTTCGGGTGGATGAGGGTGAAAAGGGAGTGGGTTATTTTATCCTTTTGGACTTATACAGATGCAAATTAATATCTGATGTCTGTTGTCTGTTTCCAGTATGTATAGCACCATCTGCAAAAGGCCTCCCTCTGAGATTATCTAGTCCAACCTTTCATATTAAAGTTGAAGAAATTGAGGCTGGAAAATAATCATAAGTAATTTGTCTAAGATCACTTGAGTAGTAAGTGACAGAGCCAGGATTAATCAAGAACATTGGATTAAACCCATGAGTCTTTACATTGTACCAAACTACATTATTGTTCCAATTTATTTTTTTTAATGTACAAAAGAGTTACAAAAATCTTCAAATCTTTTAAAATTTCATGATGTCATTATTATTAATAAAAACAAAAGTTTAAGTTCTTGTAATTATATTACTTAAATACTACTTTTTTTTTTCTACAGGAAAATTTAAAGTTGCCATGGTAATACCTATTAGTCACAGGATAGAAATAAAAACCTGAGATGAGGAATTTTGGATAGCATCTGCTTTTATTTAGGACCATATCAATCCCAGATTCTGCCAATTTCATTTACATTAGGTTATTTTTTGTAACATTTTATTAATGGGTAGATGTCCATATATCCACATGATGACTTGCCACTGGTAGAATATGAAGAGGCAGAGCAATGTGGAAGAATGTGTTCTGGTTTGGAAATCTGGAGATCTGGGCTCAGATCTGCTTTCCGACTCAGGATCAAGGTCCATGGTATTTTACAAACACAAATACACAAGGGTCTGTGACTTTAGTCAACATGAGCAATTATTCAACCGAAGCATATTGAATTCATTTTGAATTTCATGGGGAAATTGTAGGTCATCCTGAAGTGAAAGAACTTGCTAGGGTTACCCAGTAAACAGATATCATGTCCAGTGGGGGATTTGAGGTATGCCATGTCATTGATATTTTTACTATTACCACCACCACCACGACCACCATGACCATTACTATGACCACCAATATTAGTAATATTTAAATATCCTTTTAAGGCATGCTTAATAAACTTTAAAATGCTTAGCATAAAACCTGAAATATAATAAGCACTTAGTAAATGTTTCTTGACTGATGAAGATGATCCACTTATTACTAATATCCACAAAACTTACTTTACAGGGTTGTGTAGTTGATCAAACGAAATACCCCATTTGAATTGCAATGAGTATGTTGTAGCTATTATCTTCTCATTTTGCTTAATTTTTAAATGAGATTCAGATACAAATACTTTCAAGACAAGTCACTATCAGGCTATTTTATTTTTATATTTAATTTTCTACAGATTTTTGTACAAATAGTTAAAAGATCTTATTTTGTAGTTGAGTAAAAGTTAGGGGTGGGGAACCTGCAGCCTTGGGGCCACATGTGGTCCCCGAGTTCCTTAGCTGTGGCCCTTTGACTGAATCCCAACTTCACGGAATAAATCCTGTTGATAAATGAACTTGTTCTATAAAGCTTGGACTCAGTCAAAAGACTGCACCAGAGGACCTAGAAGGCCACATGTGGCCTTGAGGCTGCAGTTTCCCCGTCTCAGTCCACATAGCCTCTGTAGACTCACAGAGCTTCAGCAATTCAATCTCAAATTAGACAGGATGAGAGGGATGATATGTGCCCCTTTCTGTTCACAGATGGTGTTACATCATCTGTTACTCAAAAGAGCTGGTCTTGCCTCTGTTGCTATTCTTATATAATTATCATTCATTTTCATAGTCCTACATGTTATCAGGGATCCCTTTGTCTCTCTCTTTGGTAATACTCCCACTTTTTCTCTCAGGTAGCCAGCTGTTTAGCTCAAGTACCACCGCTAGGAACGCTGGTCAGAGAGGGAAAGCATCATTGAGCTAGTGAGCTGTGAGAGGCATTCTAATATATGAACACTATGACATCTATACAAGATAAATTGGAGACAGAGATGATTGGAGTTAAAATGATTAAGGAAATGGGAAGTCAGGAAGTTTAAAAAAACAAGGTATGGGGCAGAGAGGAAAATTGTGAGACAGGCACTGAATTCATTGAAGAAGAGAAAAAATAACTGACTAAAAGAAATATGTGATAAGAAGAGATAACATGGACTAGCCATGTGGGAATTAATTCATGAAGAAAGGGTGATGACTTGGAAGATACAGGAAGTAGGTTTCATGGCAACCCAAGGTATACAATTGTAAAAGGAGATGTTTATTAACTCACAGGCATAACCATGTAGCATCTCAGGGTGGAGTATTGGTATTCAAAGGACTGACTTTCACAAAATCAAAAAACTCAGGATCATTGAGAGCACTTGGCAGATTCTCAAAATTTGATTTAGGCTATTCTTTTTTTTAATTCCTGGCCATCTCGTTGTCCATCTGTATTTACTGTTCAAGAAAGATATGCTGATATACCAATGTAGTGGGTTGCCTGCCTGCCTGTAGGTCATAGTCCTGAAGAGATGATGTTTTCATTCACTTTGTTCTTTAATATGATATTGAGACTGATAACATTCCAGCCTCTCTAGCCCACTTGTTTTTCCCCAAACTCGATGATTCATTTCTGATCTCTGTGTCTTTGCATTCAACGACTGAATGCCTGGAATGGAACTGTTTGGCATGACTGATGTGGACCACACATCATAACTTCTATGGAGCACAATGGCTTTGTTCTCTCACTATATTTTGGTCTCAATATTTCCAGAGAAAGCCAACCACCATGCAAAGTCCTAGAGATATCCCTGGTTTGGAGAGGGGTGAACACCTCTTATTTCTCAGTGTCACTGCTTAATTCCTTCCTGTTTGCTTCCCAAATATGTGAAGTTCCTCAGTCACAAGAATATCATTATGTTTTAAATTAAATTTTAGTTTGTCAATTGATAATTTTAATTTTTCTCCTTTTAAACTTTAACCACTTAAAAGTTTTAAAACAGAAAAAAAGATTTTGTAACAAATTTTTATACATAATATATTTACTTAAATGAAATGTAACATCTTTTCCTCACAGTTACTCAAAAGAAGACAGTACAACACTAATATAGCACAGTCCACACATAAACTTGGGTCTCACTCTCTTGCAAGTGGACACAGTATATGTAGGAGAGAGTGCTCATTTACTTACAGAAGCCTAGCAGGGAGATGTGTATAAGTGAGGACCATTCATCTATATGGAAAAACTGATAACCATTGACTGCTATCATCGAAGTCCATTTTTTTTCTTTTTAATAAATGGTTTCACCCATGATACTCCTTCTCTACTAACTATGACTGTTTTGATTCTCTCTGCTCTTTTGTTGGAGAAATTTATTCTTTACTGATTAAGCAGTGGTAATTTCACTTAACTGATACTTAAAGATCATCAGTGGAAGTGTTATGCTGTTATAAAGTAAAGAAGTTCCTTTAACATCCCTCCACCATAAAAAAGATGTCATCATAAAAAAGAAACAAAACAACTTAAAAGCTCATTAGGTTGACTCTCTGGGCAATGCAAATCAGGCCTCCAATTCCTTCTGACGACTGCATTCATAGTGCCTATCAATCAGCATTTATTAAATGACTAGTATATTCTAGGCACTGTATTAAGCATTGAAGATACAAAGAAAGACCAACAATAATTCCTGCTTTCAAATAGCTCCCAGTTTAATTGTGATTAGGCTATTCTTTTTTTAAATTCCTGGCCATCTCGTTGTCCATCTGTATTTACTGTTCAAGAAAGATATGCTGATATACCAATGTAGTGGGTTGCCTGCCTGCCTGTAGGTCATAGTCCTGAAGAGATGATGTTTTCATTCACTTTGTTCTTTAATATGATATTGAGACTGATAACATTCCAGCCTCTCTAGCCCACTTGTTTTTCCCCAAACTCGATGCAAATAACTATATTCATAGAAAGGATAAATCATGTATGTATTGATATGGGGCAATCTTAGAAGGAAGGCACTAAAATGAAGAAGGACTGGAAAGGCTTTTTGAAAAATTTGGGACCTTAACTGAAATTCAAAGGAAGGTAAGAGACAGAGGATTAGAGGGAGAGAATTCTAGGCATAAGAACAGCAAGGAAAACACTTTGAGTTAGGAAATTGAGTGTAGCATGAAAGGAATAGCAAAGAGGTTAGTGCCACTGGATCCCAGAGTATGTGGGAGGAAATACAGTACAAGACTAGGAAGGGAGGAAGGGGCTATCAGTGACTTTGAAAGCCAAAGAGAAGAATTTTTATTTGATCCTGGAGGTACCAGGGAGCTACTGCTTTACAGTACAACATAACAAACATACAATGTATGTTGTTGTGTGTTTGTATACAACTTGTGAAGGTGTTTAATGAATAAGATATAGTGTGGTAAAACTTACATTTTGAGATAAATTCAAATGACCTCAATGTCCTATTGCTTCAATCATTCCTCTTTCTTCAAACAGAATTTTTTACTCTATATTCAATCATGATAATAATCTTTGCTTTTCACATTTTATCTGAAAATTCCTTTCATTCATGTTAAAGTATAATTTATTTTAAAACAGTTATTTTTATGCCTCCTTTTGGAACCAAAAATGCTCACATACAAAGAGAACAATGCTTTATATACTTCACAATTTGGTTTAACTCTTCTTTATCCAACAGATCATTTTCTCTCACCCCCATACTCATTTTGTGCCTCTTTTTTGAAATGAAATTGATCACTTATAAAATAGGCAACACCTCTCTATTCAACATTGGAATTTTCCATTATAATACATGCAAATATGTATTATTATGTTCAGATGAATGTTTAATAAAATTGATGTATGCATTTCCTCCATGTATATGTATATATGTGTATGCATCTTTCACTATGATGTCACTCACATGTATGCTTCAGAAAACCTTTTAAAGAGGATGCATTAAATATTCTTAGGACCATCCTTGAGAACTTGAGGGTACATGAAATCAGTTTTCCATGGTTCTGGTAATACCGTTGGTTCACTACCTCTTTCAGTACCACATGAGAGCACAGAGGTGAGTACTTCATAGTGTCATGGAAATTAGTGACTCACAATTTCATGAAGGTTATTTTCATTTCTCAAAATCTATGTTCTTGAAATACAAGTAGTGACTTCTACTAAATTGTATTGAAAAATCTTTGAAAATTGTTCCAAAACAGACTATGTAATCTTTTGACATATTTATATGTCCAATATTTGATGCTTAAAATGCATTTTTCATTCATTCTGTAATTTGAGATTTATGTGAAGAGATAAATAATGAAGTAAGAACAAAAATACAATTTTCACAATTACAGCATTATAGATGGGTACATCGCCAAAAAGAAGATGTTGATTAATTGAACAACCAACAACACTCCAAGAGAAAGATCATGAAACATGCCTCCCTCCTTTTAGCATTATTATGGAAGACTCTTAGGGTACTTTATTGTATATTTTATAAGATGATAAAAATGTTAAATCAATTTAGCCCTTTTTTAAGAGATAACTGCTATAGTTTCTTACAAAGGAACATTCAACTTTTAGAGAAGGGGTATTTTCTGAAATACACAATGTTTAACAGATGAGTATTTCCCCCCACAAATTTGAAAACAAAACAAAATGTGGTTGGTTAGTAATACTTATTTTTTCTTTCAAATTACTGGATTCAAAGTTAAAAGAAGGATATAGAGGTTATAGACGATAGTTTCTTCATTTCCATGTAATATAAAGAGAAGATTTAAAGGATTTGCCCAAGGTCATAAAAATGGGAAGTGGCCAAGTTAAAATTTGAATTCAGGCCCTCTCTCTCCCTCCTGTAGTAGATTACTTTTCAACATAACTTGCACCTACTGTCACAATATTATTGAGAGGAAAGTATCATATGAAATAAAAGAAACTATAGAAAGGCAAGCTGATTCTGCTTTTCAGTTTTATGATCCTGTCTTGATAAGGATACTGTTTATTTTAGAAGATGATGTATGAGGGGTAACATACTTGAACAAAAGCTTGGAATGAACTTGTCTGTGTCAATATGCATTTTTGTTCGCAATTTGCACTTATATAAAGATTGTTACATTTTGAAAATGTCAAACCTGCACAGTGATTCACTTGATATTCCCAGATGTCATTATGATGTGTAATACTATCATTTCTAGATAATTCTTCACTTGACATTTACACCAGTGCTGTTCTGAATGTGTATTCTGTTACTGCCCTTGAACAGCCAAAAGTGGAGAGGGAGTGAACCTATGGAAAGTTCAGTCAAGGTTCAGTCAATAGTGTCACGTGGAAGCCGAAGCAAAGTCTGTTTTGCAAAGTGAGGTGTGGTAGCAAGGATTAAGGAGGTAGTGGGCCCACTATAATCTGCCAAAATATTATGTTTGGTACTGGGTAACACTGTAGGGAAAAAATAATTAACTTATAGAGAATGACGGAGAGAGCGTGGAGAGCTCCGTTCAGATTCTCTATCATTTAAGAAGGAGTCCCAAGCCATTCACTTCACCATTTCCCATCCAGCTGCTCTTGTGGACTTTATAATAATGTCCAGATGCTCATTATTCTGTAAGATGAAATCAATTCTGTAATTCATACCTTTTCAAATCATTTCCTATTATAGCTACAGGAACTTATTGTGCCCCAAACTGGGTACCTTTGGGCCCCCTACTTTACATCTGCTTTTTATGTATGATCTTCCCCAAATCTCACTGGTAATTTATGAACTTGGGCAAGTCATTTAACTTCTAAAGGTTCCAGGCAACTATTTCAGACTATAAATGACAGAGGAGGCACCAATCTGATTCAACAGAGGTAATATTTTATCCATCATTGAAGTCTCAGGTCCTGATATGCTTCTAATACATCAATGATTTCACAGATCCATTGAAGAATTGAGTGCATGCGAAGTAGTTAAATATACGGTGTTTGGGATGGAGAGGACAATGCTTCATGCAGAAGGTGGTGCTTGAATTAAGGAAAGAGAGATACTCTATGAGAAAGAGGTAATGGGTGCAGCAAATAAAGAGATATGGAGATAGTGTCCTCAGTGAGGAATACTGAAAAGTCAGTTTTGTTGGCTCACAGGGTGTGGGAAGAATAATTTCCAGACCAGAAGGATTGCTTGGAGCTAGAACGTGTTGGGCTATGAAGCTAAAAATAGAGATTTTTAAAAATTAGATGTTAGGGGCAATAGGAAACCATGGGAGGTAAGTAGTATAGTTGCATGGTCAGATTAGCACCTAAGGAAAATTACTTTGGGGCAGTGTGTAGGGTGGACTGGAATAGGGAGAGACTTGAGAATGATTAATCAACTGCTCCATTAATTCAGGTGAGAAGTATTGAAAATCTGAACAAATACGGTACCTATGTGACTAAGGACAAGAGGCCAGATACCAGGGATGTTGTAAAGGTAAAATGAGTTTAAGTGTGTGGATTGAAGGATAGTGAAGAATCAAGGATAATGTTGAGGTTACAACCCTGGAAAACTAAAAAAGGAAGGTGACGCCTTTGACAAATAGAGGAGAAAGGAGGAGAGTGGAGGAATAGTGAAGAGTTGTTTTGGACACTTTGAGTTTCAGACTTTCTGGGGCATCCAATTTGAAATGTCCAAAAAGCAACTGTTGATGTAAGGCCAAATAGAGGAGGCAATACTTGAACCCAGGTCTCCCCAATTTTGAAGGGAAACCCCTATCTACAAAATTGCTCTGCCTTTCAATGAGATTTTTAGGTATACCATCACTTAAGTTACACTTTTAACATAGAGAATAAGTAAATCTTCCAATTAAGAAAATTGGTAATGATTTGTACCTTGTTCAGTTTAGTGACTGTCACTTTCCTCCCACTATCACCACCTCATAATTTCTGTTAAGTTGTAGTAGTCAAGAGTTTTTGACAGGAGTAAGCTCATTCTTTTTTTTAAATAACTTTTTGAAGTTTTTTTTAATATCATTAATAACTCTACTTCTCAAAGAGCCATTTCTATAATATTTAAAGACAAAAAGAGGAAAAATCAGCATAATTGATAAAATTGGCAATATATGCATATATGTGTACATATATGTATACACACACATACTCAATATTTTGTGTCATATTTATGGACCTTCCAACTCTGCAGAAAGTTGTAGAAGAATCTTCTCTGATCTGTACAACATCAATGTTTCTTTGTTTCCATGCTAGTTATTTCCATGGGCATTGTTGTATTTACTGCATGTATTCTTTTTGTTGTTGCTGCTGGTGTTCTTAGTTCATTCTGTATTAGTTCATGAAGATCTTTAATATTTTTAATTGTTCATCACATTCGACATCTCTTACAGCATGGGAACATTTCATTCCATTTATATACTAAAACTTGTCCAGCTATCCCCCATTGATGGTATCTATTTATAATTCTTTGCTATCACAAAAAAAGTATAATTATTTTGGTTCATATGAAGATTTTTTTTCTTTTTTTTCAGAATCTACTTGAAATATAAGTCTAGCTATGAAATCTTTTGGCATGGAAATTTTAGTCACTTTATTTGCATGATTCCGTATTGCTTTGCAAGCACTTTTGATGATATACAGTTCCAAGGTATTAATGTGCCTATAATCCCATTACTCCTCCAACTTTGTCTATTTTCCTCTTTTGTCATCTTTGTCAATGTTCATAGGATGTGGTGAAACCTCAGCTTGATTTATATTTATCTTATTTGTGATTTAGACAATGATTTCATATGACTATTAAGAACTTACAATTCTTTTGACCCCTCTTTATTCATATAATTTATCTATTTTTTACCATTAATCTACTGGATAAAGAATTTTTCCTCTTTTAAATTCTAATTTCTTTTTCTCACATTTGTTCTATCAATATCACCCTTCATTTTTCTGGTTCTCACCTATTTAGATTTGAAATCTCAGATAAAGATGACCCATTTGACCTGTTAAATATTTCATTTTTTTTTAAATAAAAATTTATTTATTTAACTTTTTACATTCATTTTCACAAAATTTTGGGTTCCAAATTTTCTCCCCATTTGTCCCCTCCCCCAACCCCAATACACCGAGCATTCTAATTTTCCCTATCACCAATCTGCCCTGTCTTCTATCATCCCTCCCTTCTCTTGTCCCCATCTTCTCTTTTGTCCTATAGGGCCAGATGACTTTCTATTCCCCATTAACTGTATGTCTTATTTCCTAGTAGCAACAACAATACTAAACAGTTGTTCCTAAAACTTTGAGTTCCAAATTCTCCCCATCCCTCCCTCCCCATCCATTCCCTTTGGGAAGGCAGGCAATTCAATATAGGCCCTATCTGTGTAGTTTTGCAAATGACTTCAATAACAATCATGTTGTGTAAGACGAACTGTATTTCCCTCCATCCTATTCTGCCCCCCATTGTTTCTATTCTGTCTTTTGATCCTGTCTCTCCCCAAGTGTTGACTTCAAATTGTTCCCTTCTCCCATTGCCCTCCCTTTCATTATCCCTCCCTCCCTGCTTATCTCCTTCTCCCCCACTTTCCTGTATTGTAAGATAGGTTTTCATACCAAAATGAGTGTGCATTTTATTCCTTCCTTTAGTCGAATGTGATGAGGGTAAACTTCTTGTTTTATTTTTTTTTCTCAGCTCTCCTCTTTTTCCCTCCACTAAAAAGTCTCCTGTTTGCCTCTTGAATGACATAAAATTTACCCCATTCCATTTCACCCTCTTTCCTCCCCCTAGCTTTCTTTCTCACCATTTACCTTAATTTCTTTTAAGATATGGTCCCATCCCATTCAATTCACTCTGGGCTCTCTGTCTCTGTATGTGTGTGCGTGCACATGTGTACGTGTGTGTGTATATGTGTGTGTGTGTGATCCCACCAACTACCCAGATACTGAAAAGTTTTAGAGTTACAAATATTGTCTTTTCATGTAGGAATGTAAACAGTTCACTTTTGGTAAGTCCCTTATGACTTCTCTTTGCTGTTTACTTTTTCATGCTTCTTCTCATTCTTGTGTTTGAAAGTCAAATTTTCTTTTCAGCTCTTGTCTTTTCATCAAGAATGCTTGAAAGTCCTCTGTTTCATTGAAAGACCATATTTTCCCCTGAAGTATTATACTCAGTTTAGCTGGGTAGGTGATTCTTGGTTTGAGTCCTAGTTCCTTTGACTTCTGGAATATCCTATTCCATGCCCTTCGATCCCTTAATGTAGAAGCTGCTAGATCTTGAGTTATCCTGGTTTTATTTCCACAATACTGGAATTGTTTCTTTCTAGGTGCTTGCAATATTTTCTCCTTGACCTGGGAACTCTGGAATTTGGCCACAATGTTCCTAGGAGTTTCTCTTTTTGGATCTCTTTCAGGCGGTGATTGATGGATTCTTTCAATACTTATTTTGCCCTCTGGTTGTAGAATGTCAGGGCAGTTTTCCTCGATAATTTCATGGAAGATGATGTCTAGGCTCTTTTTTTGATCATGGCTTTCAGGTAGTCCGATAATTTTTAAATTGTCTCTCCTGGATCTATTTTCTAGGTCAGTTGTTTTTCCCATGAGATATTTCACATTCTCTTCCATTTTTTCGTTCTTTTGGTTTTGTTTGGTGATTTCTTGGTTTCTCAGAAAGTCATTAGACTCCATCTGTTCCATTCTAATTTTGAGAGAAATTTTGGGGAGTTCTTGTAGGAAATATATGGGCTGTGGGTTCAGAGCTAGCATACGGTGAGTCTTTCTACTCCGCCATCTTGACTCCACCCCCCCTGTTAAATATTTTAATTTGGAACAGTAGAAGGATTAAAATTGAGAAAGGAGTACTGAACTGAGCACATGTATTATGAGTAGGATCTAGATTTGTGATTCCATAAGTATAAGGAGGAAAATCCTTTTATCAATGCATTTTAGCACCTTCTTTGTAACTCATAGATCTAGAGAATCATCTAAAACGTGGAGAGGATGAGGAGCTTATTCAGGGTCACATGATCAGTATCAGTACCTGTCAGATTCATGACTTGAATACATCCAGGTCTCCCTGACTTTAGTGGTTGACTTTTTATGCATTGTCCTGCTTACACCAGATCGTATATGCATGCATATCCAGATATATATATATACATAATACACATATGTACATGTCATATAAGTCTATGAGCACTTCTTTACATATGTGTGTGGTGTTTGCATATGCAAGCATATATGTATATATACATACACACACATACACATACATGAAATTCCTATATAAAAATGTATATGTGTATCTAGATATCCTTATAGAAATGTTTATGTGTATTTCTTTGTGTCTATGTGTGCTTGAGTAATCTTGAACAAGTCACTTAACCTAAGGAGTCCTTCATTTTCCCATTTGTGCAATGAGGGTATTGGACTCCTAGATGATCAAACTTCCAATCAGTTCCACCTACTCCAAAGTGGGGTGGTAGCCACAGGAGGTAATGGGTACCTTCTTAATTATGAAAGGACTTGGCTGGATAAATTCATGGTTGGTTATGTTTTGGCAGGATAGTTTTCCCAGGCAGCAGAGAGTCACTATGGTCCATTTAAACTCCTGACATGTCATAATTTGTGTTATCAAGTCTCTACCAGTTCTATATCCTAGGGTACTTTGCAATTCCAGAGCTACGATGATTTTACTGACCTAGCTTATCTTCCCCATGGTAAATTTTGACACCTTTCTCAAAAGCTAATCTTGTGAGTAGAATTATATCATATTTACACAATAGTAACATATGGAGTTTTTCTAGTTAATTCTTAGGCTGTGAATTTCCTTCTCTCTGTACGTACAGTCTACGACTGCTTTTGATTACACAGATGATTTCACAATCTAAGTATCCTGTGAAATTTCCTGACATCCAAACTTCTCACTGAAACAGAAATATTCATGTGAATTGATATTTGCTAGTAGCTAATTATGATCTCTTAGGGTTATAATGCAGCTGTGCAGGCTGGTAGCTCCATCTGCATCTGAGAGAAGGCTCTAATGGCTAATGCATGAAAAAAAAATTGGCTCAACTCAACCAAGTCATAAGGAATTATATGCAAAGAACATGAAGGTTGGAGCTGGGAGGTCCGCATTCACATTTTAGCTCTGCCACTCCCACTTCTGTCGGTGTGACCTTGGCAAATCATACTTTGTCTGCCTAAGCCTCAGTTTTCTCTTTGGTAATTTAAAGTGTTTGAAAAAAAGACTCTAAGGCACTTCTAGCTTTAATAATCTAAGTATTTATTAAGTACTTATTATGTATAAAAAATTGAGTTCAGTTCTTCTGGAGAGGAGAAAGTAAAAATTCATATGAGGGTTTGATTCCTGCCTGAGAAAGATAGTGAGGACTGGATAAGAGCTTGGTGAAAATATTGTAGAAAATGTTTTTTAACAGGCGCAGACAGATGCAGTTAGCCTCTGAGATCATCCTCAATTCTGAGGTACTCTGATTTGTATTATAGGGGAGAAAAGCAGTATTGTTTTCAGAGCTATACAGTCCTCCTGGAATTATAAATAATTTACGTGAACAGTCTTTCCTCCTCCCTTATGCTCTTCACCATGTTCTTGCCACTCTGACTTTGGCCATAAAAGTGAAGCTAGATATGTGTGGGTTTGCTATGTTTTTAGCACTACCCTTTCTCTGTCTGGGCACCATGATCACATCTCTGCCTCATGCCTCTTGTTCAGCTTGGCCATCTGGACACCAGTCACTCCTCTCCATGGGTTCCAAATCTTACTGGTCAGCCTCTGACCTCAGTGATTTCCCAAAGATTTAATTTCAAAGGTTTAAGAACTCTCTATTGCCTCTAGAATCAAACACAAACTCCTTTGTTTGATACTTAAAGCTTTTGACAATCTACCTCCAGAATGCCTTTCCAGGATAAGTACATACGTTTTCAATCCATACACAAGAATATGGAATGAAACTGATCCTTCTGCATTTCTATTCCTTATCTCTGGAACTTTTCACTGTCTGCTCACTGTACTCAGAATGCTCTCTCTCTTTACCTCTTTCTCATACCTCTTTCCCTTAAGGATCATTTCAAGTGATATCATTACATAAGGCCTTTTGTGCCTTCTCTTTACTTTTCATGTCCCCAATATTGTTTTTTTTTTAATTTTGCATTTATTTTGTATTTATTCATTTGCATAAATATTATTTCCTGACAATAGAATGTGGGACTTGAAAGGTGGGAGATGTTTACCTTTTTGTTTTTGTATCTTTGGTATCTAGTAAAATGAGTAGCATAGAAAAAATAATCCAGTAAATACTTATTGAATGAGAAAGGCAGAAGAGAAAGTTAGGGTCTACTCCCTATATTTCTATAAGAACTTTTCTATCTAACATGGACAATTTACATACTTCTCTGATATCATTCTTGACTGGCTTAGTTTCCATTTTTGATTTAGTAGCCTATTTTGTCTTCCAGCCAATTGAAATCTAGCATCAGTGACCTCAGAATTCTAAAGTCAGTCAGTCAGTGACTAATCATTCATTAAGTGTTTAACATGTGCCAATCATAGTACTAAGTGCCAAAGATACAAACTCTTGTAAAAGTCAGTCACTTCTGTCAAAGTTTGTTTTGTCTAATAAAGGAAGTTGTGTGCACAAAACTGCTTTCAAACAAGTTATGTATGGGATAAATTGGACATAATTCACAGGGGGTTTTGCTAGAATCAAGAGAGGCTCGGAAAAGTTTCTTATAAAGTCAGATTTTGGCTGAGACTTGAAGGGAACCAGTGAAGCCAGGAGAAGGAGATGAGAAAAGAGAGAACAGCAATATGTTATTAAGTGCCAAAATGGAGACTGCAGACACCAAGGACTCTAGCATTTCAGAAAAGACAAAGCCCACTTGGAGGGGAGAGGTGATTAAGGAAAGATTCAAGGAAGATTCATTGTAGACCTTGATGAGTGGGTAAGGTGTGTGTGTGTGTGTGTGAAAATAATTACAAATTACAGAAATATTATGGAGAAAAGCTAAGACAGGATAGAATCACAATACCACAGGACTGTAGAATTTTAAAGTGAGGAAGAAAGAATATATAATATGAATCCTAGAATTTCAGAATTGTAAGAAAATGTTTGTATCACCTTGTGCTATGCACAACTAAACCTATAATCCACCCCAGTCAAGCCTTCATTGTAGAATACCTGGTCAACATTTTGCATTTGAGGAAATTGAGGCAATCAGAAGCTGATCAACTTGCCCAAGGTCACATAACTAGTAAGGTTTGAGTTTATATTTGAATTCAGAGCTTCCTGATTAGACATCTGCTATTTATGTACCACTAGCTAGTGAAGGAAGAGCCCATTATTTCTCAAGTGAGCTCATTGTACCTTTATAGGATAGTACAATGAATATTGGTGAATGTGTTGTCAGAGAACCTGGGTTCAAATCCTGATTTTCTCCTTTTTGTGGTTTAAACTGGGCCATGTATGTTCTATGCTATCTTGTTAATAAGGAAGTTGAGTGATCTGTAAAGTCTTTTTTTAAGCTTCAAAAATAAATGATCCTAACCCATACCCATCTCATTTTGTATTTGAGGAAACTCAGACTTAGATGTGATCTGAGTTGACTTCTGTGGTCTGTTCTACCTCAAAACCACATAATCCTGTATTATATGATATCCTAAGGTCACACATCCCCATTAAAGGATTCTTTCATTATACCTCATTGAATATTGGAAGTTTAATATAGATGACAAGAGACCTCTCAATACTTTGTTTCATGGCCCATCCATTCATTTGAAGCCATAGCTGCTGTCCATGTTGCCAGATGCCAGCAAGACTTTGCCTTTAGGCTTATGGGCCAACCTGACTTTAATTCCCAGAGGGAATTAATAAACTTTAGAGTCCTTTCAGAGAATACCACCAGTCTGCTATTTTTGCTTTATAAGAATAAATATCCTGGGCACGTGGAATTGTCACAATTTGAAAAGTCAGATCTTAATTACAATGGGAAATATGGAAGCCTGGGTCTAGATCATCCCAAACAACAGAATAAGCAGATTTGGCACTAATTTCTGATTTCAGATCTAATTTGAATTTCAAAGATAGGTGCATTTATAAACATAAAAATGAAGCCTGTGATTATTTCCTAAATAGACTTCACAAGTCAGTAGACACCAAAAGACAGGCAGATGGTACTATTTTCATTGTGTCCAAATATTAGGAAGAAATAAAAAGCTAGGTGGTTTCAGTCATTGTTTTTAGATGTTAAAAGTAATAAAATAATTAGCAATGATTATATTGATCTACATAGCTATGCATCCATTTATGAGAAAAATAATAAAATTTGATGTTATAATGTATCTGTGATCTGATCAATACCAACAGTGTGGATCATAATATGTGAACTTAAGATTTCTGCTGCATTTTTCTATATCAATGTAAATCCCCCAGACAAAAATGAACCAACATAGTAAAGATTTTACTATAGGTATTTTCACATTTTTGATTGTAAATGTAGCATTTGGGCTTTGAAATAACAAATGATGTCATTCATATTGTATTATCACATATATTCTGAATAAGGTCTTTAATGTGGATTTCTGTGTAGAAATCTTTACTGGCAGCAGACTGCACAGTGTCTAGCCCCATTGTGCATCTTTCCATTGCCCTTTGAATTATACATTATGTTGATTTCTTTCTGATTAAGGGGTCCAAATTTCTGGAGTATCCCAGAGCACCACCCAGTCAAAAATGATTTTTAAAATATTGTGTTAAAGATTTAAGAATGTGTGTACATGTGATAATCATAAACACATGTGTGTACATAAATTCATGCGATGCAATACACATATATGACTGAATATCTAATATATGCATTATACCTGAAGGAAAACAATATATCATTTGAGTTTTTGATATGCATATAATATACTTTCCAAAAGTATGTTTTTATAGATACAAATTGGAGAATGAATATTACTATTTTCAAACTCAATTTCTAGTGAAATGGATTGGTTACAACAGAGAGCTTGTGGTGACAGATTCTCTCTACCAATAAAGATTAGCATGATTTCTGCAACTTCTAGTTTAAGAGAGGTTTCATGGGCCTTGAGCGGTTAAGTGATTTACCTAGTAACACACAGCCTTATATGTTTGATGTGGAACACGAACCTAGTTATTACTGACTCCAAAGCAAATTGTCCACCCATTATACTATGCTATTACTTTTGTGTGTCTGTGTGTGTGTTTGTGTGTGATATATTATACCACATATATGGAAAGTACTATACAGTGGCACCTGCCCCTTGTCCATCATCTTTAGAGGCATAAATGATACACACAGGAAAAGGTGGCAATGTACCATTGCATGTTGTTCTCTCTCTTAATTACACAAGCACATACATATATGTTAATCAATCAATAGGTCAATAAACATGTATTAGGTACCTACTATGTGCCAGACATTGTATTAAGCACTAAACACACTGTTCTAAGTGCCAGAATGCATGTAAATATGCATTGATATGTGTACACACATAAATCTATATGAATATCCATAAACTCTATTATCCATAGAAAATACAGACAGAGATGGAGGGATGCAATATGGTAGTGTTGCTTCCCTGTGTGTTTGTGTGTGTATGTATGTGTGTGTGTGTATGTGTGTGTGTGTGTGTGTGTGAGAAAGAGAGAGAGAGAAAGAGAGAGAGATATTGTGATATATGTGGTGTTCAGTGAGGACTAGCACCTCTGGTGTCAAAACTTACTGAGCCCTTTCCAGGGCTGCTCATCCACCTTTGGTGTCCAGTTATTTCCCAGTTCTGATCTGTGGCTCCAAGAAGCTGTAGCACGTGCAGCAGCTACACCTTGGTAAAACTGTCTCAGTAGGCAGGCTAAACCAGCATTAGGATTATGGACAGGTATCAAACCTGTCAGTGAGTTTAGGAGAATGTCTATCCCAAGGACATGAAGATTTCCCTCTAGATACAATGGACTGATGAGAACAATTTATTCCATTGGCTATGAAGCTGGTTGAAGCAGGCACTTTGGAGTACTTAGAACTCGATTAGACATCAAAGATACCCAAATCGTCTACTGCATCCTGGACCATCACCAGTGGTCTTGATTTTTTTCTTGTTCTGGGACTTCTTTCACTCTGGAAGAGAGAGTGAGGCTGATGACTTTGCATAATTATGCTTCATCAAATTCAGTTCACACACAAGTCAACATATCACCTTCATGATGTCTTTGGCCCTCTTCAAAAAGAAAGGACGAACAACAACACTTATGATTGCAAATAAACATATAAATATGCTCATAAATTTATATCTATTTCTGTATGACTATATACATACATATGCATATATATACACATATATGTGTATACACACTATTTGTGTATATACGCATAGTAATTTAGTAAATAAATTGTCATACTACCTGCACTTAAATTAATTGAGATGTTTAATTAATCAATTTCATTCATAGACTTCAGAGTGACAGAAGCCCTTGTAATTGGACAAATGCTATGAAAGAATATTGTTTTGATAAAATTAAGAACCCTTGGCTATTGCTTGAAGTAATTTATAAATCACTGAGTTGAAAAGAGAATAGTTTCTGAGACAGGCGCAAATGCCACCTTCTAGCAAACATCCCAGAAATGAAATGTCCAGAATGTAGTGCTGTGGTGGAAGGAATGCCTTTGGTTTTAGTATTGTCTTAACTCTCCCCTTCCTGTATTTGACCAGAAGATGGTTTTGTTATTTTCTAAGAGTCTGGAGGATTTTGACCTAAATTTTAGTCTACTTGCTTCAGCCAGTGGCTAATATTACAAAGAAATCATGAATCAAGAGAGAGTTTGGTTGTTTTACTCTTACCTACCATTATGTTCATCGCTCTCTCTGCTAAAACAAACATCCCAAGGGACTGTCCAACTGAAATGGATGAGATATTGAACAAAGAGGCATTTTATTAAAAAGAAAACTTAGGAATCAAGAATAAATGAAATTCAACTGTACAAACATCATGAATCTAATAGTCTTCCAGCTTCTAGAGTTAAAATGTTGCAGGGACATCTGTCTCACCTCTCTCTCCTTCAATCTCTCTCTCTCATTCATATATATATATATATATATAATATATATATATACATATATGTATATATATGTGTGTATGTATGTAACATACACATTCATACATGTGTATATATTCATATGCTAAATATCACATAAACACTTAAGTGATCAGATGTTGAGTGGAAGATGAGAAAGTGAATAGAGGCAAAGTTGAGAAAACATCATTAAATCTGTAATAGAACATCATATTGTCACTCATCACTTGATTCTACAATCTCTTATTATACCCTTTTAAAGTTGAGTAGATTGATTCTAACTTTGCTTTGACAGATCATGGAAAAATAAGAAATATTGAAAGAAATCCTTCTAAATTAAGTCATGCTTGTGGAATCTGAGAGAGAGATAAGTTTGTCTCAGGCATTTTTATGACCATGTTGACAAGCTAAAAAGCATAATGATTGCATTATTTCCAGGTCTCTGCATATAGCACTTCCATACAATTATGCCAATCATTGTGAATAACAGAATTTATTGTTTGGACCATATTTTTTATCATTATTGGAGCAATGCTGTTACCAGTCTGGGAGGACAGGAAACTAGCAAGTGATGCCAACATCCATAAAGAGGGAACCAGCCTCTATCGTATTTAAACATCCATGGTAGTGGATGGGTCTGTGACCTAATATTAGACTGGTGAGGGAGAGGTAGAGAGAGGGAAAGAGAGAGAGAGAGAGAGAGAAAGAGAGAGAGAGAGAGAGAGAGAGAGAGAGAGAGAGAGAGAGAGAGAGAGAGAAAGTCCTCATAGCTGGTCAGATAGGATGTGGGATTATGGTCACCTATGTGCCATTCTAATGCCTTATGCATAGTGCAATGAGCTACTTGACGTCTTAGGGCCTTGAGCTAAAGAACTGAACATTACTGACTCTATATCTGGGCAATTCCCTTATCTATTAGGAATGCCAGCCTCAGAGGTTGTGGTTCCTGGGCAATTAACAGCCCTGGAATGCTGTCTGACCATTCTGAACTTCTGCCAACTTAGACTTATTACCCAATCAGCACTCTTCACATCACTAAGAATCTTCCTCAAAGTGATAAATATGAAATAAAATAGTTAATAGAAACAAACAGAATTGTCACATCTCCTAAATTAATTATCTCATTTTTAGGATCAGAGGAACAACTAACTGCGACAGTAGATAACACCAGCCTTCTGCTGGCAAGGAGTATGGAAAATTCCCAGGTCTCCTTTTCTTCTCAGTATGATGAATGAAATGAGATTGGTTTCTGGCAAAAGGTTGGTGGTTCCGGGCTCAGATTTGCTTTCCAATGACCTTGAAGCTTAAGGTATGCTAAGGAGGGCTAGTGAGAAATTCAAACAGATAGTCATTTAGATAGGGCTCTCTTAGAAAGAACTAATGCTTCACTTCCAGAAGGAGGCCAGCTCCCTACAGTCATACTCATGAGTGTTGAGGCAGCTGCTCTCACTGTCACATCATGCACATCAAAAAGTGCTTACACCTGATGCTGGGGCGCCTTCAATCCCACATTTTAGCATCACAGAATTGAAGATTTGAAAGATACCCATGAAATCTTGCCATGTTTCTTCTTGATAGAACAGATGAGGAAAGTATCACCCAGGGCAATAAAATGACTTGTTTAAGACCACACAAACAGCAAAGGACAGAAAGGATTTGTCTTTTATTAACACATTAGTGGTCATTTCCTTTCCAAAATCAATCTAGGTCATATTCATTTCATCTCCAACAGCTTTGAGGGGGAAACTGTGCTTTCACATAAGAGATCAATTTTTCAAATCATCAGCCTTGAGTATAAATAGTAACTTTCAGTTAATCACTAACCATATAATCGAGCTTCTTTGGTTCTTAATTTTCTCATATTTAAGTGAAATAGCTTTACTGGATAACATCAAAGGTTCTTTACCTGACTATGATTCTACACTTTACTGACTTCATTTCTAGCCAAAATAGTCTTCTTTATTAAAAATTGAGAAAAATATGGAGTAATTATCTTCTCTCTTCATCTCCCAAAAATGAAATAATGTTCAGTTATTCAGAGGACACTGGAGAGGTATGTTATTGATGTGAGTAGACTGTACATATTACTCATGATGGGTTATACATTAAAGAATACCAGAGAGGTACAAAAGTAGAAAGGAAGGTGAGCTGGTCATCTAGCAAGAGTGAGGCATAATTAATGGAGAGTCTCTGTGATTTCATCAATATCTGATACACAGTGGTCCAACATGAAAAGATCAATTAGAAGGTTAGATATTTTTCTGAAAAGCACTTTCATGCTTCAACCTCAAAAGAAAGGTGTTATATACCAGACGTACAATAATTAGAGGCAAATCCACAAGAAAGGAAGACAGAATTCACTCAGGAAAGCCATAAAATGTGACTTAACATTAAATTTAATACCTAGATGTCTCACTTTGATACCCCTGCCTACATCAGTGAGTACCCAGGCTTTATGGAAAGGCACCATTCTGTCACAGTAATACTGTCTCCGCCCCCACCCCCACCCCCAAATAGACCCACTCCAACAACCAGTAGACATTGATTCTGCCCAGAGTCAGGAAGGAAATAGGAGAACAAAGAGGAATCATGTAGGGTTGAAAAAACGCTGCTTTGGGACTGGGCACCCAAACTCAACAGTGGTTGCAGTGGCTGTCCAAATATCCTTTATTCCCAATCCTGAAAGAAGCAATGAATTCTGATCATGACAAGTCATATGTAGTAAAGGCAGAGATATGAGAAAGCAGGAAGGTTAAAAACATGACACTAGGTTCAGTTATGTGAAGTGTGGCAGGAAGGGGACTCAGCTGAAGCCAATCCTAGCCCCCAGAGGTTACTCTTGGCTGGATCTCAAAGAAACAAACTTTTTATCTCACATAACAATGAGGATGAATCCTAAAAGGAAGTCTAGCCTCAGCATGTTCCTGCACCAGACAGTAGGAAAGGGCAAGAGAATGAGGGTGGGGAATGTAAGGAAAATATTGAAACATCAAATAAATACATTAAGAGAAGAAGCATCAAACAAAGCCCAATATACAGGAAAAATAAATCCTTATAATAGAGTGAAGTATGAATAAAACTTCAAATGTTATCCAGTTTTATTAGTAAACATTATATTATTGAGAAAAATAAAAAAATGGTTGATGAATTTGGTCAATTAACTTGACCGAAAGGAAAAAAAATAGGGTTATATAGAATGTACAGAGATCAAGGAACCATAATAAGAAACTCCAGACTGGTTTAAAAGAGAAAAAAAATCTGTAAAATTACAAATTAGTAATAAATATAAAGGTCAGATATTAAAAAATACTTTAATAATTTTAATAGACTGAAAAAATCCCACAATGGAAAATTTCATTAAAGAAAAAAGTACAAAGAAATTAAAGTATGTAGAACATGAAAAAAATTTAAGATGAAAATTTGACACACTAGAGGCAAGAATAATCAAAGAAGATATGAAATGAATTTAACACAAGACAGATGACTTAACTTGTGGACTGCATGTGCAGAAACAACTTCTGAATCCTAGATATTACAGAAGAATAGGACAAAAAACCAACAATCTAATACTATAATGTGGGAAATGATATAAGAAAATTATCTGGAAGTTAGAAAAATAGATAACAATGCATTAATTGGGGAAATTTATGGAGCGCCATGAGAAAGCACATGTTTTAAACACCAAGATACAAGATGAATAAATGTGACAATTCTCATGACAAGTAAGACATTTTATAAATGCCCAGAAGAAAGACTTTAAATAACAAAGGAAATAAAATTTAAATAACCCAAGATCCTTCCATATTCTTGAGAAATCAAAGGATGGAATGTAATGACATGTTTGGGAAAGTTAAAAAGTACAACCTAAAACCCAAGATATGCCTAATAATTGTGTGCCTGAGGTTATTTAGCAAAAAGGAAATATTTCATATGTTCTTCTAAAAACAACAAAAATAAAATGACAAAATAAAACACAAATGTGAGCTGAATATTTTATTTTCAAACACATCAAACAACAGAAACACAAGACAATTAAATAAGTAAAATTATAAAGAAAAAACATATCAATTATGTCATTAAAAAATAAATCCAGAACACTCCATCTGTTTGATGGAAGAACACAAAGGATTATCAGGATAATAATAAAAATAACATTTACTTAACACTAAAAGATTTGTAGAGCCCTCAACATATGTGTTCACATTTGATACTCCCAATTACCCTGTGTGGTAGGTGCAGTTATCATTTTCGTTTTAGCAATGATGAAGCTGCACTGGACTGAGGAGATAGAGTAATTTGTCTAGGGTTCTCTAACTAGAAGGTATCTGGGAGTAATCTTCAAGCCCAGGTTTCCCTATATCCAAGTCCACTGATCTATCCACTATATACAATATATGGGGCCACGAATTTAAGAGAAATATAACAAGATATGAGATCAAATAGGGGAACCATCGAACTGATGGACTTCAGACTAAAATCCTTGAACTCCTACATGTGAATAAATGCATTTTTCTAGAAAGGATTTTCAGATGGGGTAGCGGGTATAACAAAAATTTGGAATTTGGAATTCATGGCTGAACAATGAAGTGAAGGAGGTTTCTGGTTTCCTGGTAAGAGAGACACTGCAGGAAGAGGAGCATTGAAGGTAGAAAAGGAGATGGAATGGTTCTAGGTGACTGGAGGAATGGGTTCTCCCATTAGAAGAGGGAAGTGTCACTGATTGGCATTCATTCCCATGGGGGAGGAGGTGTTTGTCTGTGATGAGAGCCAGGAAACATATGATCTATTTGGTCTGGATTGGGTATGTGCATTGAGAGAACAACATTTCTCACACTTATGTGTCCATTCACAGCATCTCAATGCAAAAACAGGAATATGAACTTTCTAAGAGCAAATGACCCTCAAAATATTGAAGGCAATCTCCAACTTGAAATTTGATGACGTGGCCTTTCTCACATAATATCAAGAGATCTAGAGAAAGTCATCAACATTCCAGACAGACTCCCTTTGCAAGATTTAAAGGACAAGCATCACATAGGATGAGAAACAAAGAATGGATTGTGTCTTGCATAAGTGGACCACACATGGCAGTGAGATAAGTCATTCAGATGTCAAAACAGAGCAAGGAGGACGTATAATAAGGGTCTCTAAAATTGTGTAGGGAATGCTTGATTGTCAAATTTCTTTTTTAGAAAACAGCAAAAGAATGTATAGATGTTTGAAATTACTGGCAAAGGAACAATTACACTACAGGAATTTTTGTATGATAACCCAAGTCGATGATCTCCCTTGAGCAGGTTCCATAACTGAATCCCAGGGACTTATCTTGCTCAACTGAAAAATGAAGATATAAAAATAGTGAAGATGATGAAATAGAAAGACTCACATATGCTAGCTTCAAACCCACAGCCCATAAATTACCTATAAAAAGAACTCCCAATGGGTTCTGGAGCAGTGGAAGCCACTCAGCAATGGAGTGGAGGAGATTTCTGTTCCAGAGAGCCCTGAAAAACCATGACTAAAGGTCTGTCCCACACCGGACCCGGAGCAGAGCCCAGCCCTGCCTTGGCCCCACAGCACAGAGGGGAGCAGATCCGAGCAGGGTTCAGGGACAGAATCAATGGCGGCCACACAGGTCCCTCAACCCACAGGCGCTACAGGTCAGTGAGAGATCCTATCTGGTCAGCTGAGAGGGGAGCGGGGTGTCTCCATAACTCAGGCCCCCAGGAGGAAGCAGCAGGGGAAGCAGTGACCAGGGGCTCCCCGAGTGAGCAGAAGCTTGGGTGCATTACTGAAGGTCTCAACATAAACCCCCTGAGGGAACTGAGCCTGGGAGGTGGCCTACCTCCACCTGAGAACCTGAACTTAATCTCTCACACTGAATAGGAGCCCCCCCCGCCCCCCCACCCCCTGCTGAAAGCCCTGAGGCTGGGAAGCAGCATTTGAAAATCTCAGACCCCAAGCACTATTGAGGCAGGGGTGGAGAGGAATCTCAGAAGTCAAGTAACTGGGTGGGAAAATGCCCAGAAGAGGGAAAAAAATTAAGACCATAGAAGGTTACTTTCTTGGTGAAAAGATATTTCCTCCTTTGCTTTCTGATGAGGAAGAACAATGCTTACCATCAAGGAAAGACATAGATGTCAAGGCCTCTGTATCCCAAACATCCAAAATAGATATCCAATGGGCTCAGGCCATGGAAGAGCTCAAAAAGGATTTTGAAAATCAAGTTAGACAGGTGGAGGAAAAACTGGGAAGAGAAATGAGAGAAATGCAAGAAAAGCATGAAAAATGGGTTAATACCTTGGTAAAGGAGACCCAAGAAAATGCTGAAGAAAATAACACCTTGAAAAATAGGCTCACTCAATTGGCAAAAGAGGTTCAAAAAGCCAATGAGGAGAAGAATGCTTTCAAAAGCAGAATTAGCCAAATAGAAAAAGAGGTTCAAAAGTACACTGAAGAAAATAGTTCTCTCAAAATTAGAATGGAACAGATGGAGGCTAATGACTTTCTGAGAAACCAAGAAATCACCAAACAAAACCAAAAGAATGAAAAAATGGAAGAGAATGTGAAATATCTCATTGGAAAAATAACTGACCTGGAAAATAGATCCAAGAGAGGCAACTTAAAAATTATGGGACTACCTGAAAGTCATGATCAAAAACAGAGCCTAGACATCATCTTTCATGAAATTATCAAGGAAAACTGCCCTGAGATTCTAGAAGCAGAGGGCAAAATAAGTATTGAAGGAATCCACCAATCACCGCCTGAAAGAGATCCAAGAAGAGAAACTCCTAGGAACACTGTGGTCAAATTCCAGAATTCCCAGGTCAAGGAGAAAATATTGCAAGCAGCTAGAAAGAAACAATTCCAGTACTGTGGAAATACAATCAGGATAACACAAGATCTAGCAGCTTCTACATTAAGGGATCGAAGGGTGTGGAATAGGATATTCCAGAAGTCAAAGGAACTAGGACTCAAATCAAGAATCACCTACCCAGCTAAACTGAGTATAATACTTCAGGGGAAAAACTGGTCTTTCAATGAAATAGAGGACTTTCAAGCATTCTTGATGAAAAGACCAGAGCTGTAAAGAAAATTTGACTTTCAAACACAAGAATGAGAAGAAGCATAAAAAAGTAAACAGCAAAGAGAAGTCTTAAGGGACTTACCATGAGTGAACTGTTCACATTCCTACATGGAAAGACAATATTTGTAACTCTTGAAATGTTTCATTATCTGGGTAGTTGGTGTGATTACACACTCTCACACACACACACACACATACACACATGCACACACACACAGAGACAGAGAGCACAGAGTGAATTGAATAGGATGGGATCATATCTTTAAAAAATTAAGGTAAACCGTGAGAGAGAAATGTATTGGGAGGAGAGAGGGTGAAATGGAATGGGGCAAATTATCTCTCATAGAAGAGGCAGGCAGGAAAATTGTAAGGGGTAGGAAAAAGAGGAGAGCTGAGAGAAAAACATGAAGTTTACTCTCATCACATTCAACTAAAGGAAGGAATAAAATGCACACTCATTTTGGTATGAAAACCTATCTTACAATACAGGAAAGTGGGGGAGAAGGAGATAAGCAGGGTGGGGAGATGATGGAAGGGAGGGCAATGGGAGAAGGGAGCACTTTGAAGGCAACACTCAGGGAGCAACAGGATCAAAAGAGAGAATAGAAACAATTAGGGGCCAGGATAGGATAGAGGGAAATATAGTTAGTCTCACACAACACGACTATTATGGAAGTCATTTGCAAAACTACACAGATATGGCCCATATTGAATTGCCTGCCTTCTCAAAGGGAATGTGTGGGGAGGGAGGGATGGGGAGAAGTTGGAACTCAAAGTTTTAGGAACAACTGTTGAGTATTGTTGTTGCTACTAGGAAATAAGAAATACAGGTAATGGGGAATAGAAAGTTATCTGGCCCTACAGGACCAAAGAGAATATGGGGACAAGGGAAGGGAGGGATGATAGAAGAGAGGGCAGATTGGTGATAGGGGAAATTAGAATGCTTGGTGTATTGGGGTGTGGGAGGGGACAAAAGGGGAGAAAATTTGGAACCCAAAATTTTGTGAAAATGAATGTAAAAAATTTAATAAATAAATTTATAAAAAAGATAAAAAAATATAAATAGTTAAATATTGAAATCTGTTACTGTTCTAAATCTATCATCATATGATCTTCGTCTTGGGGAAAATCTACTAATGATTCCCAGAATCCAATATGGAGTTTGCTTAAGTTTACATTGGTATAACAATGACAGATCAAAATCCAGGCCATCTGACTCCAGATCAAGCTTTCTTCTCATTACACTATACAATGGCCGATAGAGAGGTGTACTTGAAATCTGGAAGATCTGGGTTCATTTTCTGTCTCTGACACATATTGATTGTAGGACCCTGTGCAAGTCACTTAATTCTCAATGCAGCACCAGATAATTCTCTGAGGCTTCAAATTTCAGAAGAGTCACACTTTTGCATAAATAGAGGGCATTTTCTTCAAGAGTTTCCCATATCTATGAAATTACGGCTCCAGGCACCATCCTCTAACATACACACACACACACACACACACACACACACACATGCCATACTTTTTTGAATGATCACTTCCTGTGAAATTTCCAGATATCTTTGGTATGGAGAAATTTCAGAAACATTCAGGTTAAAATTAACCTTCCTTGACAGGCTTTTTTTTGTAGAAACATTATGATAAAGAGGAGGAAACTAAAAAATGGTCAGTTTTATTAATTTATTATTGTATTGGAGTTCCCAAAACATCACTGCCTGAAAATTCAAACTTTTCATTTGAAGCTTAAAAAAACTCACTTTCACAACCCGAGAGGAAATGAAGACTGCATTGGCCAGTCCATCCTCAGAAAGGATATCTACAAAGAGTCTGGGAGAAATTTTAGATTTTCAGGTGGATAAATTCTTAAATGTAATAAAATGACAGTTTAAACATTTCATCATAAAGACTAGACTATTAAAGACAGATATATGAGCTTTTCAGAGAAAAATGAAAACAAATGATAATTTCATTTTTTCAATATAACACATATTACTGGTGAAAAAAACACAAGTTTAAATGTGTTTAGATTTATAAATGAAAAAAAAAACTACTTGAAACTCATAACAAATAATGGCCCCTAAACCAATCCTCAAAGAAAAGTTTCTGTAACTTAAAAGAGGTTTTTCAACCCACAGAGTTAGAAATTTAAAATAAGAAAATTGGACTAGATTATTTCTAAATTCCTGCAATCATCTAATTCTACTTTCTCATGTTTTCAGTCAAGGAGATTGAGTCTAAGGGAAGTATATTGGCTTGTCAGATGTTTTGTAAGTAATAAATAACAGATCAAAATGATTTAACCTCAATTCACCTGATTTCTACCCTAGAGATCAAATAAATTTAGGAAAAGACAAATTTAAAAGTATATTTGGAATTTTTCCCCAAAGTATCATGTATTTGGGCATAAAGCAACTCTGAGAAAATTCAGAGAGGCAGAAATGATAGATATTTTATCTTTATACCACATGGTAATGTAACTAGACATAAATAACCATAAGGTTATTTGGGGATGATGGACACATGCTAGGCTTTTAGAAGCCAAGTAAGTGTATAAGAAGTTTCTCAAAATGCTGAAGACTCAGTTTACCTGGTAATCAACCATCTGTGAGGCAAGTAAAAGAGTTCAGTGGGTCCTTTGAGGTGTTCCTTTACCAAAACTTCCAGGTACATCTGGAAAACATTGCTCATGGAGTCCGAGTAGCACAGTGGTTAGAATGCCAGCCCTGGGGTCAAGAAGATTTGAGTTTAAATCCAGCCTCAGGCACTTACTAGCTATGTGACCCTGGGAAAGTTATTTAAACTCTGTTTTTTTCAGTTTCCTCCTCTGTAAAATGGGGATTATGATAGCACCTGCCTGCTATGGTTGTTGTTAAGAGCAAATAAGATAATTGTAAAGTATTTAGCACTGGACTGGCACATAGTAAACACTATATAAATGTTGTTGTTTCTCATAATCATCTTACTGACTCTCCAACTCAAATCTATTCTGCTTCCTGGAGGACTCAGAAGTCTGACACAGCAGCCACAAAGGTTCATAGGCTTTTAGGCTATGTCAGGAACCTGGAAGCAGACATGACAGCTCCACCTGTCAGATGACACTTTGAGCATGATGTTTAATTCAGGACACATGATAAGCTGGAAAATAACCAACATATAGAATGCTTTAAATTCATACCACATGAAGACAGGTTAAAGAAAGTGGGAATGTTTAGCCTGTAGAAACGAAGGTCACAGAATATACAAGATATGTGTGTTTAAGTATGTCCAGCACTAATCTCTTCCCCAGTTTTCTATTAACAACTCACTTCTAGATGACTCCAAGTAGATGTCCTGTAATCAGATCAAAATCAGCTGGTACAAAGAGAAATTTCATTACTTCTCTCCTAACTCATGACTCTCCTAAACTTTCCCATTTCTGTTGATACTATCACCATACTTCTAGTCATCGTTTTGCAATATAGGAATTATTTCTCACTTTAATATTTCAATTTCTACATCCAATCAGCTGCCAAGTCTTACCAAACCTACTTCCATAGTATCTTTCCCATAAGCCTTTAGTCATAGCCTCTGTCAGCTTTCAGGTCTTTATCATCTCTTAATGATTACGTTAGCTTCTTAATCTGTCTTCTTGTCTGTAGTCTCTTCCCTTTTCAATCCATCATTCAGGTAGATGTCAAATTGATTTTCCTAAAACACATATTGGTCATTTCAACTCTCCCTTCCTCATTTATAAAACTTTAATGACTCTGATAAAATAGAAAATTTTCAGCCTGGCATTGAAGCCCTTCACAAATTGGCCTCCATTTGTTTTTGTAGTCATGTCATATCACTCCTCTACTTATTATTTTCTGTTTTAATCCAACTAACTGATTTGCTTTTCCATGTACATTTAATAAAGGACATTCAATATCCTGAATTTCTACTTTTGCTCAAGGGATTCTTGATATTAGGAACTCCCTGTCTCCTCACACTTACTTAGTGCAATACTTAGCTTCTTCCTGAGTACTGTTCAGGTTTTACCTTGCAAAGGATTTTTTCCTGAATTTCTCTTTGTAAGGTAACTGCAAATGTTATTGTTCCCTGTCTCTTGAAACTATTGTGTGTTATCTTATGTATACTTCACATCTACTTACCTGTGAAAATATCAACTGTAAAATGGAGTGCAAACTCTTTTCAGACTAGTATTGTTTCTTTTTTCAATGCTAAGTATAACACTTAAAAATTAGAAGGTCCTTGAGTTGATTCAAATGAAAGAGTGTGTAAATTCCTTCAGCTTTGCCCCCAAGGGCAGAACTTCAAGTGATGAAAGCAGAAAGATATATTTAGGTTCACATTGAGGTAGTGTGAGGGTACTTTCTAACATTTAGAGCTCTCAAAAAGTGAAATAGGATGCCTTGGGAATGAGTTTCAACTACCTGGAAGTCTTCAAGCAAAGAGTGAAGGATCACTTGTTGGGTGATGTAGAGAGAATTATTCGATTGAATTAGACAGAATCTGAGAACAACTTCTCTGAGCTTCTCTGGTTATCCCATCTGCTGAGGAACTCTACCCACATTCTATATTCCAAGGTGAAGTAACACTTAAAGGCCTCCATCACTTTTACCTTGGCATGAGTCTCTTGGATCAGCATTAAAGGTGAGAACATGAAGTCTGTGAGTATTATCCAATGAAGGGAAAGGTTGTTACTGAAGGGGATAAAGACAGGATGTGAAAGAGACATATGGACCAATTTTACTTGCTTCACAATGCTCTTTAGGTCTTGATCACAAGCTAGTCTTTTGCTGGAAAGAACAGTTTGTTATTACATTAACGCATGCCAGGTGTGGTAGGAAAGCCTTGTCTCCCAGCCAGACCTGTGCAGGGGTTTATAGTGAATGAATGCTAACTTACTCAGCTGAGGATACTCCACTGACAAGACATATGTATATATGTATACATATACAAGACATATATCCATATGTTTTGTCAGTGGAGTATTCAAAATCTGTTCATCTCCACAGTACTAGGGATGTACTCACTCACTTGCCAAAGCACCATCAAAAACAATAGCAAAATACTTCCTGACTCCCTGTAGTAATTTATAAAAATAATTCCACTGAAATACTACCTTTAGACTGTCAAAGAAGAGGGAGGGAAGAGTTGTTTTCTCTGTGCAAAAATTCACCTTGTTGCTGTTGAGTCAGTCCTGACTCTTTGTAAGACCATGTGGGGTTTTCTTGGCAAAGACACTGGAGTGGTTTGCTTTTTCCTTTTCCAGCTCATTATACAGATGAGGAAACTGAGATAAATAGGGTTAAGTGATTTGCCTAGCATCAAATACCTAGTAAACGTCTTAGGCCAGACATGAAATCAGGTCTTCTTGACTCCAGGCCCAGTGCTCTCTCCACTGTGCCACCTAGCTGCCTAGAAACTCAGCCACTATTTATGAAATTGTGAGAGTTGATTCATTTGTTTGGATTTTATTTGCTCCCTTTAAGTCTGTTGATCCTTCAGGGAACTAATATATAATTTTCCAGGTTATTATCCTTCCTCCTTCCCTTCCCTTCCCTTCCCTTCCCTTCCCTTCCCTTCCCTTCCCTTCCCTTCCCTTCCCTTCCCTTCCCTTCCCTTCCCTTCCCTTCCCTTCCCTTCCCTTCCCTTCCCTTCCCTTCCCTTCCCTTCCCTTCCCTTCCCTTCCCTTCCCTTCCTTTTCTTTTTTTTTTCCTTTCCCTATTATCTACATAAAAGACTCACAAACTTTTAGCCAGCCATCGGTCTCTCAGACTCTAATTATTCTTTTCACACAGCTAAACATGACAGATTTCTGGCCAGTCTGGTTGTCCCCTTCATGCTCTCCAGCTTGCTCAAGTTTTTCATAAACTGTATCACCACCAGGCATGGCATTGCAGATGTGCTGTAAGCAGGGTAGAAGGCAGCAGGACTCCGATGTTTTTATTCCAGAAGCTGCATGTCTTCCACTGTCTTCTAGGGTCACATTGACTTGATTGCCACATATCTCTATTGATTCATATTATGCTTATAGGTCACTAAAACTCTGTCATCTTTTTCAAATGAATGGCTTCTCTCTCCTACTTCTATTGTCTTATTCTTCTGAGGATTTTAAATACTCATATATGATTTTTACATTCAGTCTTATAAAATTTCATTGCATTCAATTTAACCCAATGTTCTTTCCTTTTACAGCTTTTCATTCATCATTGTCTTCCAATGTGCTAACTTCCTTGCTAACTTTATGTCATCTGCAAATTAGATAAGTATGCTATGACTTTATATAACTCATTGATTTTTTCAAACATCTAAGTAATGCATTGTCTTAATTGTCCCTCCAATGACATAGGTAGTAGCCTACATATTTCTATCCATCACAAGTGGCCCTTGTCCATGTCTTCTCATGAGTTTATCACAGGATACTCCCTATTCTTGTTACTTTCCTCTTTTTCTCTTGACATGGAAAGTATGCCAATGAAGTACAAAAGCTGTTATCCGAGCAGTTATCCTTTACTTCCATCATCAGGCTATCCCATCTTTTTGTCACTCATGAATTTCTTTGGTAATAAATTTTAGTCTATTCCAACTTCATACTTATTTGTTCATAATGAATTGCAGCCGGCGTATACTTACTCTATCTCCACTTTCCTTGGGATGATACTTAATTTTTAATGTTTAGAGATTCTATTGTTCTTATTCTTTGTCTGACAGACACAAAATATTGGAAGTTTATGTGTGTATACACATGTGTTTCTATGTATATATATATGCAATATATACACATAAACATATTTGTATATATATGCACACATATATTCATAATGCATGGATACATACATAACATATCGTATGTGTGTTTATGTGTATATAATGATGGGTAAGTTCTATAAGGTATCTATTTAATTTCAGATTATAGTTTCTAGACAATAGAAATTGTTCATATTGTTCATATACTTGTACTGTATTTTGTGAGTAGTTAAGCCACATCTTGAGACTGGAAGCTCTATAATACTCTAGTGTTTGATACAAGCAACACAATTTCATTAACAAGTAGGAGATTCTGGAGGAAATCACCATCAATAGGGATTTGCACTTTCATTAAACAATAAGATAAGGGGATTCCTGGGTTCACTAACTTTTTCTTGCCCTGAGGTACTGTCACGTTTGGTGACAGTCTACTTTACCTCACATTCCTCAGCCCTGATCATACTTTATTCCAACCCTTATGCCATATGTCCTTTTTAAAATATATATTTTATTTTCCCCCCAATTACATGTTAAAACAGTTTTAACATTTGAAAAAAGTTTTGAGTTTCAAATTCTACCCCTCCCTTCCTTCCCCCATCTCTTAGATGGAAAGCAATCAGATAAAGGTTATATATGTGTACTCATGTAAAGCATTCCCACATTAGTCATTTTGAATAAGAAGAATCAAATAAAAGAAAAAGAATGAAAGGAAGAAAGAAAGTGAAAATAGCATTCTTCAATCTGTAATCAAATAATATCAGCTCTTTCTCTGGAGGTGGATAGAATGCTTCATCATTAATCCTTTGGGATTATTGTATTGACTGAATCGTTGTGTTGCTGAGAATAACTAAGTCATTCACATTTCTTCATAATACAATATTGCTGTTACTATGTATGAAGTTCCCCATGTTCTACTCATTTCTCTTTGCATCAGTTCATGTAAATTTTCCCACATTTTCCTAAAATCATTTGGCTTGTCATTTCTTATAGAAGAATAATATTCCATCAAAATCATATGTTATATCTTGCTTGATCATCTCCCAATTTATGGGCATCCTTTTTATATCTCATTCTTAACCACCAAAAAAAGAGCTACTATAGATATTTTTGAACAAATAAGTCATTTCCCCTTTTCTGATGTCTTTGGGACATAGAGGTATTGCTGGGTCAAAGGGTATGCACAGTTTCATATATTTTGGACATAGCTCCACATTGTTCTCTAAAATGGTTGCCATATGCCCTTTACCTGCTACTGTACCTTCCAAATTTTATCTCCAGGGACCACAGTACTAAACTCTTTAGTTCTGGATCCATATAGGTTATAGTAGATGGGTGACTAGTCTTGAAATCAGGAAGACCTGGATCAAAATCCTGCATCAGAAACTTCCAAGTCATGTGATTCTGGGCAAGTCATTGAACCTCTCTGTAGGTCAGTTTCTTCACCTATGAAATGAGGAAGTTATCCTGCTCTCCATCTGTGGTCCTTTGCTCCAAGGTAGATCTATGCTATCCAGGCTGGAAAGAGCCTGCTACATCCAGCTGAACTTAGTGCTAACCACATTTATCCCAATCACTTTCTTCCTATGCATCCAGATTCTATTTTCATCCCTTTCTGCCACCTACGTCTTGCAATGCAAAGAATAACCTGATGAATGCTACAGTTGATTCTAAAAATAAACAAACAAAAAAAACCTGATTCTCCTATGATGCATTTACCATTACTGTGATTTTCCAGAAAAAAAAAACCTTTCCCTGCCACTACTGCTTTATTTATGTGCTCTTTAAAATGTAAATAGCATGAGAATAGAGATTGTCTTTACTTTTTTCTTTATATCCACAGTTCTTAGGGTCATACTTAGCATATGAAAAGTTTTTCATTTGTTCATTTATTACTTGATATATTGAACGATGTGCTAACAAATATGAGATTTAAATGGAATACTGTGTGAAAAATGTCTTTCGTTTAGAAAATCAATGTTAGGAACCACAAAGTTATGAAAGACAAAAAAAGACAGAGACAAAATGAAAGCCATATATACATACATACATGCAGCCTACATATCCACTTTTGTTTCTGGAGATATTATAGTATTTTATTTTTCCTGGTTACACATAAAAACAGCTATTAACATTCATCTTTCTAAAAATTTATTTATTTATATTTTTTGGTGTTCTACAATCACTTCCTTAAAATTAAGATTTTAGCCACCCCCCGCCCCCCACCTTTCCCACACTACCCCCCTCCCTCCCTGCGACAGCATACAATTCTGTATAGGTTCTACATATACTTTCCTATTGAGTATATTTTCAAAAAAGTCATGTTATATAGGCAAACTAAAATAAATGGAAGAAATCATAAAACAAATCAAAACATAATACACTAAAACCTACATATATACAAACATGATCTGCTACATTTTGTAGATGACTTCCATATTTCTTTCTCCATTCATTTTTAAAGCCTAGAGGTCCAAATTTTCTCCCTTCCTTCCTCCCCAACGCCTCCTCATTGAGAAGGCAAGCAAGTCTATATAGGTTATACATGTGAAGTCATGCAAAACATATCCATAATAGTCATGTTGTGAAAGAAAACATAGACCAAAAAACCCTCAAGAAAAAGAAAGAAATTTTGTTTTTAAAGTATGTTTCAATCTGATTCAGACACCATTACTTCTTTATGTTGAAATGGATAGCATTTTTCATCATCAACCCTTCAGAATTGTCTTGGATCCTTGTGTTGCTGAAAATAGCTAAGTCATTCACAGCTGATCACTGCATATACATTTTCATTAGATTGTGATCTCATTGAGAGCAGGAATTGTCTTTTGTCTTTCTTCATATCCTTAGAACTTGGCACAGTGCCTGACACCAAGTACTAACTGAATTTGTTGACTAGTTGGCAAAAGTTCAGGTGGTTTTCTGTAATGTGTTCTGCATTTAGAATAATAAACTTGGGTTACAATCATGCCTCTGTTTACTATTTATGTAATCTTAGGCATATCACTTACCATTTTTAGGCCTTAGTTTCTTCATCTGTAAGATGAAGAGTTTGGATTCAACAATTCCAGAGGTTGTTTCCAGATTTAGGTCTATGTTCCTATAAGATATAAAGTTCTCTGTTCTTTATAGAAAGGAGCAAGGCACAGCATGCTCTCCAAGGATAGAATTCTTTCCCCATATTAAGTTTCTACTTTCATCTGTTCACTTTGCCATTTTCAACCCCAACTGGTTCGGCATGCACACATGCAGAAAGCACAGCTCCAACATAGACATCTTTTTGTTACTAATCTACCAGATTTCTATTATTTGCAAAGTACTTTTCTTCCTAGCATCAATTTACCTCAATTTACATTCATTCCAATTTTGTATTCTGAAGCTCCAATTCTGTGTTTAGCAAAATTAATCTTTTGTCCCTATTCCAGTCCTAAACATAAATAGTTGGGAGTGGGGAGGATGATGGAAAAGTTTAGCATCATTGAACCCTTTCTATCTTTCTGTGCTGTTGTTAAAAGCTTTGCTTTGCAACACCTACAAGTATAGAACAGAAAGAAAATGGAAACCCATTAGTCTCTAACAATGTACCAAGCTGCCTGGTTAAAGAGTAAATAACACAGTGACAATTTTATTGCAAAGGATAAAGGGGAAAGGGACTTTTCATCTTAAATTTTAATCTAAGTGAAGGTGGTTGGTTTTGTTTATATGTGCATACATGTGTGTGTGCAAAAAATATTACTTAACATCCATTTACTTTGAATGTAGATAAGAAAATGCTGGTGATTAAAAGTACATTTGTGGAAAGCTCAGGCGAGGTTTAGTACATCAATAAGCATGGCACATAATTAAAGTAATTGAAAATGCCCAGCATGTGTCCCTGATAGGTGGCAGTAAAAATCTTTGAGGAACTAAGGTTCTTGCAAAATACTGAGGATATTTTAACATCAATCTCTTTTATTTTTTAAACCTTTTATCCTAGTCCTTTATATCACCATAAAAAAATCTCTAATTGTTGCCTTCAGGTACATCTACTGGAATTAAGTAAGATAGAATTACTTTAACTTCCTCTTTTTTAGGTCCTACAGAACAGCTGAGTGATCTTGGACTTGGAGTTAGGAAACAGGTTCAAGGCTTGCTGCCAACACTTAACTGGGGCAACCTTGGGTGAGTTAATTACCCCCTCCCAGCAGAGGATTTTGAACTAGATGAGAGATCATCAATTCCAATGCCTCCTCTTACAGTTGAGAAAATGGAATTCCTTTCCTACCTATTGATTCTCTTTCCTGTCACCTACAAAGATAAACTTTCCCCAGTCTTAATAATCTCCTACTAGATTTCACCATTTTCTGGTTATTATCATCCTTTCATCATGAAAAGAAAAAGAAAAATCTTTCTCTATTCAGTGTCTCTATTTCCTCTCTGTTCAGTTGCTTAAAGCTCTACAATCTGGCTTTCAGCTTCATGACTTAACTTTCAGCTCATAACTTTGCGTCAGCAATTCAAGTCATATTATTTGCTAGACATTGTGTTAAACACTTGGTATTCAAATAAAGGTGGAACCAGTCCTTGCTCTCAATGAATTTACAATGCCATGGTGCAGAGATCACATGAAAATAACTAGGACAAATATGATACATCAGGATATACTGATACAATTTCAGAGAGAATGCAGAGACATTTACAAAGGGAGATTGACAAAGGCTTCTTGCAGAACAGAAAATATTATTTTTTTGAGATTTTGATTTTATTTTAAATAGTATTTTATTTTTCTTGATTATATTTCAAAAAGTTTTTTAGCACTCATTTTTACAAGATTTTGAGTTCCAATTTTTTTCTCTGTCCTTCTCCCTAAAATGGTAAGCAATTTGATAAAGATAATAGATGGACAATTATGTCAAATATATTCCCTCCCATATTAGTCACAGTTGCAAAAGAAGAAACAGACCAAAAAGAAAGAAAAAAAACACCAAAATAAAGTTTCAAAAGTATGCTTCAAACTGTATTCAGAGTTCAAAAGTTCTCTATCTGGATGTGGATAGCATTTTCCATCATGAGTCCTTTCGACTTCTCTTGAATAATTGTGTTAATGAGAGGAGTTAAGTCATTCATAGCTGATCATCACATAATATTGCTAATACTGTGTACAATGTTTTCCCAGTTCTGTTCATTTCACTTTGCATCAGTTCAATCTTTCCAGGTTTTGCTGAAGTCTGCCTGATCATCATTTCTTAAAGCACAATAGTTTTTGATTACATTAATATGCCCAAACTTATTCAGTCATTTCCCAATTGATGGTCATCCTCTCAGTTTCCAATATTTTGCCACAACGAAAAGGGCTATTATAAATATTTTGTAGATGTTAGCCCTTTCCCCTTTATTGTAGTCTTTTTTGGGATATAGACCTAGTAGTGGTATTGTAGGATTAAAGGGTATGCAAAGCGTTGTCCTCTAGGCATAGTTTGAAATTGCTCTCCTGAATGGTTGGATCAGTTCACAACTCCACCAACAATGAATCACTGTCCCAATTTTCCCACACCCTCTCCAATATTATCACTTTCTCTTTTTCTTTTGTTTTATTGGTCAATTTATTTTGTTTTATTAGTCAGTCTTATAGATGTGGAGTGGTAATTCAGAGTTGTTTTAATTTGCATTTCTCTAATCACATAAAGTTTTTTTTTGCAAACTCTATGTTCTAAACTCAACATATATCCGAAACAGAAATCATTATCTTCTTCCCAAACTTAACACCCCCTCCCTAACTTTGCAGTTCCAATTGAGGATGCCAACATCCATTTAGTCACACAGGTTCATAACGTCAATGTCATCCTCAATTTGTTCACTCCACAAATACATTCAATTGCCAAATCTAGTCATTTTTATCTCTACATCTCTTGAATGTTTCCTGCCTTTCCACTTAGAAAAACAACACCCTAGTTCAGGCTCTCAATAGCCCCCGCTTCTGTATTTTTGAAAGAGTCTTCTTTTTGTCTTCTTCCTTAAATCTCTCCTAAATCTGATTCATACTGTCCACAGGCAACCTAAGTGGTTTTTCCAGAGTTCTGTCCATGTCTTTCCTCTGCTTGGTATTTTCCAGGGGTTTGCTGTTGTCTCTATGATCAAATATAAACTTCCCAGTTTGACTTTCAAAGCTCTCCACAGACTTCCATAGAACTTTCTCTTTATTCTTCTCACTTATGGCTTACCTACTTACACTCTGCAATCCAGAACCACTGGGATCATGCTTTACCTGGCATTTTATCTCATACCTTTGCCTGGGCTTTCCCCCTATGACAGGAACATGACCGTTCCTCCTGCTCCCCTCTTTACTCACTGGTTTCTATATAGACTCAGTTCAAGAAGCATCTTCTATATGAAGTTTTTCTTGATTCCTCCGCCCTCTAGTGCCTTCCCTTTCAAATGACCTTATATTGATTTAGTGTGTATATACGTATATAGTTTATACACACATATATACATATATATGAATGCATGTATACATGCTTATAAGCATTTATAGACCACATTTCTTTTTTCTATTTTCATTGTCACTCCACAATCTTCCTAATCTCTTGCTTTTTTGCTGCAGTGTTGCTCATAGTTTATGGGGTAAACCAACTAAATCTTATTTCGTGGAGGAAGACAATAAGTGATTCATGGGCATATACTGTAATTTTTTACATAACAAAGTATTGAATTACCAGAAAACGAGGTAAGCAAGCTATATAATAACAATAGACATTGACACATATGTAATGCCAAGGAATCTAAATGGATGTACGCAACATATTATTGGGTGTCTCCTTGTGAGGGATTAATAAATAAGAGTTTCAGAGAAAGAGAAGTCATACATACATTTTAGTCCACACTATTAGAGGGAGTTCCCAAATAAACACTTTCATGGATCCATTAATCAATTGAAATCTCCATTGCGAAGTACAGTCCAATGTGTCCTCAAGTTTGGAATGTGGTTTGAATAGTGCATCCATCACTCTTGCAAAATTATGTGATACCCCAATAACCATATCAATTCTAGAAAGAATAGAAATTGTAATAAACTCTGTTTAAAACAGTAGTTAAATGTCAACAAAAAGTATTCAGTAGCATTTGATGGAGCATCAAAGGCAAAGGGAACATTAATGATGATCGAGTTTGATACCTTCATCTTTTAGATGGTATGACTGTGGCACAGAGGACTTGTCCAAAGGACCAATGGAATGATAACCATGAAGGATTTATTATTTTATCAATGTAGTGAAATTTCAACCCATATTGAAATCTAGTTACAGCTTATTAATAAACTCTAGAGAAACTCAGAGCCACATAGCCAGTAAGTGTCAAAAACAGGATTTGAACCAAGTTCTTCTGTAATTCTCAGCCCAGTTGCTATACTGCAATATATCTATTACGTTTCCATTTTTGTTTTGTTTTAAAAGTTTCTGTATAACTTACTCAGAAGTTGGCATAAAGAATCATTGCTTCATTAAATTGGTTGTCATTAATTTAAGAGGTAGTGTGGTATGGTGGAAAGAGCACTGCCAGTGAATCAACAAATGTTTTGTAAGTGTCTACTATGTGCCAAACACTGTGTTAAATGCAGGAATATAAAGAAAGGCCAAAATGAGATGTCTGTGCTTTCAAGTAGTTCTCAGTCTTCTAGTTCTAACATCAGACTAGGGACCAAGTCCCAGTTCAAACATTCTTTAGCTCTGTGCCTATTTGCAAGCACCTTAATAAATTCTCTGAGATTTGGTTTCTATGCTTTAGAAAGTCTATAGAATGTACACATTCTCTTTATAACAGGGTTAAGGAGGTATTATATGAAGATGACTTCTTCAGTTAATGTTCCTGCAACAGTAACTATTCTGGAGAAGAAATGACTTGTATGTTGTTTGTGTAATCCTTCCAGTAATCCTGGCCTACACCCCAAGATTCATTATCAGTGCTTGTCTCACTCTTTTGTCCTATAAGTTACCAAGTGCGGTTGATTCTACCTCCCTGACAACACAAACATTTGTCCCCTTTTTCCTGCTGCTATTACAACTACCATGGTTCAGGTCCTTATTATTTCTTAGCTAGACTATTTTCAATACCCTCTAAATCAGGTCTGACCATATATTAAATCTTAGGCTTCCTATTGTTTATAGGATAAAATTTACACCTTTCTGTCTGATATTTACATTTCTTCACAATCTTTCCCCTAATTCCCATGGTAGACTCATCACACATTAGTGTCCTTAACAAACTCCATGTTTTGGGTGGGGGCAGAGTGGAGCCAAGATGGGAATGTAACAGCACAGACTTCCCAGCATGCTCCTGACAAGCCCAGCCAAATACCTATAAAAAGTGTCTCTAAACAAATTCTGGAGCTGCAGAACTCACAGAATGATGGAGTAAAGCAAATCTCTGGAAGGTTGCAGGGAAAGTGTCTATCCCACCATGGTGGGGGCAGAGAACAGTCCAGTGTGCACTATGAGTGCACAGAGGGGACCTGAGTAGGCCTTGAGGGCATTGAATTTCTCACATCTATGGTGGTTTCCAAACTTTCTGACCCCAAAATACTGAGGATAAATTGGAAATTGATTGGGAACTAGTGCAGGAGAGTGGAGTGCTCTGGCCCCAGCTTCAGGGAACCAGAGGGGGAAGGAACAGAGGAACCTGTGGCAGCCCCAGCAGTAGCAGGGGCAGCTGCAGCCATTATTTTTGGAGCTCTAGGCCCGTGAATTATGGGAGGGATCAACTGGTTGACAGCATATCCCCCACACCCACTGGAAACAGAGATCTACCTTGACAAAGAGCTCAAAAGTTAAATAAATGGCTGGAGAATGAGCAAAAACCAGAAAAAGAATGAGACTATAAAATCTTCCTTTGGTGACAAGGAAGACCAAAGCATATAAACACAATAAAATAAAGTAAAGTAAAAACTCCTCCATCCAAAGTCTCCAAGAAAAATACAACTTGGTCTCAGATGATGGAAGAGCTTGAAAAAGATTTTGAAAATCGAATGAGAGAAGCAGAGCAAAAACTGGGAAGTGAAATGAGAATGACACAAGAAAATTATGAAAAACTACTCAACTGCTTGCTAAAGGAGACCTAAAAAATATTGAAGAAAATAACATGGTAAAAAAATAGACTAACCCAAATAGCAAACAAGATCTAAAAAGCCAATGTCCTAAAAAGCAGAATTGGCCAAGTGGAAAAGGAGATCCAAAACCTCACGAAAGAAAATAATTCCTTAAAGATTAGAAGGGAGCAGGGGAAGCTAATGACTTTATGAAAAATCAAGAAATTATAAAATGAAACAAAAGGAATGAAAAAGTAGCACACAATGTGAAATATCTCATTGGAAAAACTACTAACCTGGAAAATAGATCCAGGAGAGACAGTTTAAAAATTATGGGACCACCTGAAAGCCATGATCAAAAAAGAGCCTAGACATCATCTTTCATGAAATTATCAAGTAAAACTGCCCTGATATTCTAGAACTACAGGATAAAATAAATATTGAAAGAACCCATCTCCTACAAATGATCCAAAAAGAAAAATCCTATGAACTAGGAATATTGCAGTCAAATTCCAGAGTTCCCAGGTCAAGGAGAAAATATTGCAAGCAGCCAGAAAGAAACAATTGAAGTATTGTGGAAATCAGGAAATCAGGAGTATTGTGGAACTCAGCATAACATAAGGTCTAGCAGCTCCTACATTAAGGCATCAAAAGGCTTGGACTATAGAATATGATATTCCAGAAGTCAAAGGGACTAGGATTAAAACAGCAAAACTGAGTATAATACTTCTGGGGAAAAATCAGTCATTCAATGAAATAGAAGACTTTAAAGCATTCTTGATGAAAGGACTAGAGCTGAATAGAAAATTTGACTTTCAAACACAAGAATCAAGAGAAGAATGAAAAGGTAAACATGAAAGAGAAATCCTAAAGGACTTGCTAAAGTTGAACTGCTACACTCCTACATGGAAAGATCATATTTGTAACTGTTGAAACTTTTCTCAGTATTTGGGCAGTTGCAAGGATTATATGTGTGTATATATATATATATATATATATATATATATATATATACACAGAGGGCACAGGGTGAGTTGAATAGGATGGGATGATATCTAAGAAATTAAAATTACTGGATGAGAGAGGAATATATTGGGAGAAGAAAGGGAGAAATGGAATGGGGCAAATTATCTCTCATAAAAGAGGCAAGAAAAAGCTTTTTTAATGGAGGGGGAAGGGGTGAGATGAGAGGCAAAAAGTGAAGCTTGCTCTCATCACATTTGGCTTAAAGAGAGAATAACACACACACTCAATTTGGCATGAAAATCTATCTTACACTACAGGAAAGTAGAGGAAAATAGGATAAGTGGGGTGACAGGGATGATAGAAGGGAGGGCAAATGGGAGGAGGGGATAATTAGAGGTAAACTCTTGTGGGGAGGGACAAGGTCAAAAGAGAGAATAGAGTAAATGGGGGACAGGATAGAATGGAGGGAACATAGTTAATCTTTCACAACATGACTTTTATGGAAGTTTTTTGAATAACTGCACATGTATAACCTGTATTGAATTGCTTGCCTTCTCAGTGGGAATGCATGGAGAGGAAGGGAAGGAGAGAAGCTGAAACTCAACATTTTAAGGAATGAATGTTAAAAATTCTTTTTACATGCAGCTGGGAAATAAGAAATATAGGTAATAAGGTATAGAAATCTATTTTGCCCTACACAAAAATAGAGGAGATGAGGATAAGGTAAGGGAGGGGTGTGATAGAAGGAAGGGTGGATGAAGGAGTAATCAGAATGCATGCTCTCTTGGGGTGGGGAAGAGGGGAAATGGGGAGAAAATCTGGAACTCAAAATCTTGTGGAAATGAATGTTAAAACTAAAAATAAATACATTTAAAAAAAAGAAAAAAAGATATTTTTCTTTTAAAGATCTCAATGCCATTGAAATCAATATCCAAACCCTCCACATATATTTATACCCTCAATACTCATTATGTCCAAAGACTTACCTAATATCTCTCCCAAGACAGAAATCTCATTCTCCTTCCCTTTCTCTCCCCCTCCCTCCCTCCCACTCTCTCTCTCTCTTTCTTTCTCTCTCTTTGTCTCTGTTTCTGTATCTCCCTTTGTGTTTCTGATTCTCTATCTTTCTCCATCTTTATCTCTGTCTCTCCCTGTCTGTCTGTCTATTTCTCTTTCTATCACACACACCACACACACGCACACACACACACAACCAGAAGTTAAGAAGAAAAAGGTGGAGATTGTGAATAAATTGCACAATCCTCATTCAATCTGATTTCCTCCAACAAGTCCTAACTATTGCACATGTTCTAGGCACTTTTTTTCATTTTCATGAGAATTTTGAGATGGAAAAAAAAAACAAAACTTTAAAGGTCAATTAGTTTAACCCCCTCATTTTGCATCTAAGTTACTGGGAAGAAGAGAACTCTCTCTACTCTGCATATCTGCCCACCCAGAGATCCACATTGCTGAAAACACTTGTAGTTATTGGCATTTAAGGACACCAGGAAGTAATGTTAAACTGGAAGCTTGAGACAAGCCCACTCTCAAATATCTGTGATTAAGAAAGGAAAGATTTGTCTTAAAAAAAAAAAAACACAAAACTTTTTAGTTCCTAAATTTTGCTTTCCAGATTTGTTGATTTATGTATCTCTCTCACAGGTTTTTTTTTTTTTTTTTTTGTTCCTTGTACTAGGTCTGCAGTCTCTTCCAATGGACATATTTTTACAAAATTGCATGACAACAACACATTTTCAATATCTAGCTGTGCTCATTATAATGGAATGCTAGTGACTTGTGTACTGGATGAGGCAGCAGATCTTCTCTATGTCAAACAATGCAGGCGAAAATGAGTGTGGTTTTCTCCACTGCAACACTGAGTTTTTAAAGTTCCTTTTCAGCCCTATGCTTTTGTGATTCTGTAATTCTATCCATTTAAATCACAGCATCTCTTCCCTAGGGGTGCCATGGCAACCCTATTAAATAGTCCTCAAGGGGAAAAGAAAAAAAAAATTTTTCCTCCTGATTTAAACCAAGACTGAAAAATGTTTTAGAAACTTGAATTCCTTTTAAATATGAAAAAAATCATTGAATCTCAGAGCTGGAAAGATCTTCAGATGGCATCAATTCCAATTTTTACAAGAACAGAGATAACTAAATGTTAAAATGTTTAATTTAATTAATCAAACATTTATTAAACCCCTACTGCGATTCAGTAACTATGTTAGCTAATAGTGTGCAAAGAGTTATACCATTCAATGGTTCCTGGTTATTACACTTAGAAACAGATTACATTACACAGATATAAAAATGTTAGATATATGTAGAATAATCAGGATGGAGCAATGTCTCTTAAAAGACTAGAACATCATAGATCTAAGATGAATCGTAGAGATCAAGTTGTCTAACTCTCTCTTTTTAAAGGTAAGGAAAATATGATTCTGAGATGTCAAGTATGTCAACATCAGAAGTAGGATGTGAACCCCTGGCACTCTACTTCTGAAGAGTACTTTACTCTAAAGTGTATTCCAGTTACTATAAAGAGCCAGGGGTCATTTGACTGTACAAAACCATCAACTAGCACTTATAGAGATTGGAAAAGTCAAGTGTAAGAGGCAGCCCTTGAGTTGAGTTTTGAATGTAATTAGGAGCCCAAAGAGATGGAAATGAAGAGGAAGATAGATTGGATTGGACAGAGAGACAGGAGATATTCCAGAAGCCAGTGCAATGGCCCAGATGGCAGGAAATGAAGGACTGGAATACAGTCATGACTATGTGATTGGGGGGAAGGTTCAGATTTGAGAGCTGGAAGGATAGCATTGAGAAGATTTGGCAATCAGTTATGTCCATGGGGTAAGGGAGAAAGAAGTGCTAACACCATCCTGAGAGTAAAAGTCTCACTGATGGGAAGGATGGAGAAAGAAGAAGGGAAATTGAGAATGAAGAGATTTTGGAGAAAAGATAATAAATTCTAATTTGTACATGTTGAACCTGAAGTGACTGTGGGATCTCCAGTGTGAAATGTCAAATAGGCAGAAAGAGGTGGCAAGCTTAGAGCTCAGGAGAACAACTAGAGCTGTGTATATAAATATGGGAGTCCTTTGCATTCAGATTGTCATTGAACCCATGAGGATTGGGGGCATTATAGAAGGGATTGAGAGACAAAAGAGGAGGGCTCAGGATATAGCCTGGAGGTACACCAATAAGTAGAATATGGGGCATTGATTGAGAAGAAGGGATTAGTCATAGATGGAGATTCAAGAAGAGAGGGGTGCAAACTGAGAGGAGACCATATCCAGGAGAAAGGAATAATTGACAATAAATCTATGGTATCTTTTCCTCCATTAACGCATCATTCCCAAACTCAAAGAACATACCAGCACAGGTAGAGATGAGATGATTATGGGGGCAATCTACTGGAGGAGACCTGAATGAATGGGATCCAAGGTACAAGTAGCAGGAGTGACCTTAGTGAGAGGAAAGTTATTACTTCATCATAAGTGGGGGTAAAACAGGGCTAACAAAGGGGGAGCTCATGGAGAGTGGCGTCTGCATTTTCAGTAAATATAAGGAGACATTTTAGGCTCATAGGGAGGAAGCAACATGGGAGATTTAATCCATCTCAGCCTCAGTTTCCCAGTTTGCAAGATAAGGATCATAATAGCACCTACCTTACAGAGTTGTTATGAGGACTGAATTTAATAATAATAGCACAATTAACATTTCTGTAACTCCTCTATGTAGCAGGTACTATGCTAATTGCTTTACAATCATTATCTTATTTGATCTTACCAATAACCCCAAGGAATAGCTACTATTATCCTCCCTAATTTATGGATAAGAAAACTGAGGCAAACAGAAGTTGAGTGACTTGCCCAGTCATACAGCTAGGAAGTGCCTGAGGCTGAATTTGAACTCAGGTCTTTCTGACTGCAGGTCTGGTACTCTCCACTGCACCACCTACCTGCTCAAGTCATCAACCTCTGTCTGCCTCAGTTTAATTAACTGTTAAATGGACATTATTCCAATACCTATTATTATTGTTGCGAGGACCAAATGAAATATTTGTAAAGGCTTAGCATGAGGCTTGGCACAGAGTAGGTACTACGTAGGTACTACTAATAATAACAGTCATCTTATCTAATATCCTTTCTAGTTTTAATTACTACCATACAGCTCTTGCTGAACATGAATTACACCCAAATTTTTCCCTCTCCAATGAGTTTTGTGTTTGTGAACTTGTATTTCTAAAACTAAGAAAAGTGACAAAAGTAGATGTGGTTCTTAGTAAAATATGACAATCATGGTTGGTTTTCAGTATTCCTAGTGGACATTCCTCCCTTGTAGCCTCCCAATGTTCAGCTCCTCCATGCATTCCCTGATGCAGAAGTCCAGCTCTGAAATCTGCCCTCCAGGGGCACATGAGAGCCATTCAGGCTCTGGGCTTCAGGTGAAGCTGAATCACAGATTGGTAACAACCTCCAGAACTAACTTTCTGATGCTGTTTGCCAAACATGGGAAGAAATGGAGGGCTAAAGAGGTGAAGGCAGCAGTTTCTGTACCTGACAGTTTTCTAGGATTTGCTCCAAGAGTATTCAAATACCCACCTGTAAATGGATCCAAAGCCACCTTGTGAGGATGGCAGGGACCAGCCCAGCTAACAAAAGGATATGAAGATGAAGCTTAGGCAGATGGGGTAGGCATAGTGAAAACCCCTTGGAATTTTCCTAGGAGGTATTTTGACTCATCTGCAAGCTGATAGGGAAGCTAGGTGGCACAGTCGATAGAGTGCTGGGCTTAGAGTCAGGAAGATTCATCTTCCTGAATTTGAATCTGGTCTCAGACAGGTGTGTGTGTGTGTGTGTGTGTGTGTGTGTGTGTATGTGTATGTGTGTGTGTGTGAGACCTTGGGCAAGTCAGTTAACCTGTTTGCCTCAGTTTCCTCATTTCTAAAATGAATCACAGAAGGAAATGGAAAACCCTCCAATATCTTTGTCAAGAAAACCTTGAGTAGAGTTATGAAGAATCAGACATGACTAAAAAAACAACTGAAAAACAAGAAGAAAGCTGATAAATAAAAAGGAGTTGTATATATTTTGTTTCTCTTGGAATGAGCAGAGATATATCCTGGCTAATGGAAGACTCAGCTTGGACTCAGGAAGCTTGGAGTCTGCACCCTGCTTGTCAAACATACTGACTATGTGACCCTAAATATGTCATAACCTCTTTGTGTCTTTAAGAATATATTATGGATGAGTTGCTTGTTTTCATCAAAGGAAGGAGTTTCCATACCAGCATTTCAACCATGCTGGTAAATCACAAATCCAGACCTCCTTTTCTCACACTCCTTTCTACTCTTCCCCCCCTCAAAAAGAGGGAGAGCAATGGGCTAAGTGTCAGAAGAGCTTCTTGTGGGACCTAACTATGCCACTCACTGCCTGTGTAATCATTGACCATTTAACTTCTCAGATTATCATGATAGGTAAATTACAGATCTCAGGTTTGAGAATATGAATCATGGATTAGTCACAGGGTACTAGGCTGAGGACAATAATTGGCTTTAGAGATTATGTATTATAATTCTCTAATTTTACAGATGAGGAAGCTGAATCCTAAAGAGTTAAAGTGATTATTAGTACAAAGTCACATAAAGAGTAACTAACAAAAGTAGACTTAAAGACTGGCTTCTTTTAACTGAAACACAAAGTTCTACTTAATCACTTAAACTCACTTTTTATCTGTTTGTAATGAGTATTTTCGTCTTATTCTAGACTTAGTAACATTTCATTCTCAGAGTTTTAGGGGTATTCACCAAATGTTGTGGGTTCATTTTTCTCATCAATCAGTAAATTTTTTTAATACCTGCTATATGTTAGGTATTGTACTAAGTGATTGGGATGCAAAAGCAAAATATCTCTGCTATTAATGAGATTTCAGTTTAATGTGGAACACAACATGAAAGACATTTGTACAAATAAGATATATACATATATAGGATAAATAAGAAATGGTCCACAAAGGAAAGGTACCAGAATTAAGAAAAATTTGGGAAAGATTTTCTGTAGAAAGTGAGATTTCAACTGGAAACTGAAAGCATCTAAGCAAACTAAGAGGTGAAGATGAGGAGGGAGAAAATTCAAGGCATGGGGACAGCCAATGAAAATGTCCAGAGTTCGGAGACAGTGTGTTATGGGAGACAGCACTAAGGCATGAAAAAGGGAGATGGGGTGCCATGTGCAGGTGGGATCCATAGTAAAGAAGTCACTGTCACTGGGTTAAACAGTAGGTGGGGGATTTCTGAGATTACAATGCAGGTTAATAAACTTTTCCTAATTTTTTCCTAAGTAAACCTTTTCTTTCCAGGGCTATCCATTTTTGAAGTAAGTATCATGCATTCATATTAGATCATATTTCTGGTTTAACGTTCAGAACACATATTTCTAGCCGTTTTCTTAAATGGAATGGAAAAAGAAATGGACAACAAATCTTATATGCTTAGCAGAGTATTAACTTCTACTTTCTAATTCTGCTGGCAATTGTTTTTCATCTGCATAGTGCTGTCTTCTTTACTGTATTTTCTAGACTTTTAAGAAGAGCTATAAGATAGCCCATCATCATTTTCAAGTTTCAAAAGTTTTGTTACTAAAGAATATGTAAATCATAATATAACATTTCTTCATTAGTTGAATTCTTCTATTCTTAACATGATGGGTGACTGAACCAAATTTCAATTTTATGAGAAAGCAGATGCTGATTTTTGGAATTGAATACTTGTAGTACTATGGAGAGTAATTCTGTAGTTCAGAGCTAGAGCTTTGTTTTTCTTTCCCTGACTCTATTCCTAAAAATTTCTCTTCCTTTTACCTAAGAGGATACATGTAGCTTTGTAGATTAGGTAGTTATTTGAATGAAGATTAGCCAAATCAGTTACAATGCTGTGAACTAGATGCCAATAACACTGATCCTTTGAAAAGCACTGTTAAATGATATTCTTCATCTTCATAGTAAGATAACTTAGTATTCATAGAATTTAAAATCTTTCTAATGAACTTAATAATGAAAATGCAAATGCATTGCAGAGATATGAGAAAGAATCACTTGAGAGACTTTTGGCCAGTGTCCTATGACCCCTAACTATAACAGACTGCTGTGTAAGCTCACAAAAAGAAAACATGTCAAAGTTCTAGTTTAGTAAAAAGTATAGAACTTCATAAGGTCTGATTGCTGAATAACATATTATGCTTTTAGAATATTTTGACACTTTTACCAAAATACATTTTGAAAATGTGAAACATAGCTCCTCTTTTTTATTTTTAACAGAAGAAAAATCTTAAACACAAATCATTTAAATCAATGATATAATAAAAAGTGGCATTTGTCTTAAAAAATGTATGTGTTAGTGTCATACCCCATTTAATGAATGTAACTTTAGGTTCTTGTTTGCCAGACCGCAAATATTTCCTTATATGAAGTTGTCCCTTAATAAAGTGAACAGCAGTCACAATATGTAGTACATGAAGCACTTATTGGTCTAGATTTTTGCTATGAAGTCTAGACTAAACATTGGGGCAGCTAGGTGCTGTAGGAGTCAGGAGGACCTGAGTTCAAATCTCAACTCAGACACTTGACTCTCACTAGCTGTGTGACCTTGGGCAAGTCACATAACCCCAATTGCCTCATCCTGGATCATCTCCAGTCACCCTGAGGAATATCTGGTCACTTGATTCAGATGGTTCTGGGGGAGAAGTGAGGCTGGTGACTTGCACAGCCTTTCCTCACTCAAAACAAAGTCAGTCAAGTGCAAGTCATGTCATCATTTCCTGATGGCCTGGTCTTCTTCTGCAACAAAAGATGAACACACACATCCAGACTAAACACTAGGTATTATCTGCTTTCAGCGATTAGATAAATTATTGTTTTGACCTTAAAAGCATAAAGAGTTTACTTCTCTTTTTAATCCATTAGAAGTTTAAAAATCTAATAAGAAACATTTGCTGATGTTTTATTTTATGATGAATGTTTATTTAACCTATATCCAAAAACTCCATTCTATGCATCTAATTCACCAACTACTACTTGCTTGTGATTACTTGTGGTAAATACTGTGTGATGTGCTGCAAAACATTGTCACCTTGCTGCTTGAAGATAGTCTATCGTGAACTAGACTTGTGCTGTGATAGTACTTTTTTGTACAAAGATATCTTTTGGAAATGTTTTGCCTCTTCAGTCTTTGAAGTGGTAACTGTTAGATATTGTACCTAATGCTTTTGTGGTTTATCTTTATTATAACATTTCTTTCAGCTGTTTCATTTTAAACTGACTTTATATAAAATAAATAAAAATGGAAAGCAACTTTTAGACTGGAAAGTAGAAGATGCAAGAGATATGAAGAGCTTCAGATGCCAAATATCTATGTCCCCTTCACTCCATTCATATAGCTAAAACCATAGCTCAACACCTCCTCATCTTCAGCTGGACATTACCATCGATCTTTTTTTGCCTCAGGCATTTTCCCGCTCTAGTCTGTCCTCCCCTTTGCTGCCAAGGTGATTCCTCTAAAGTGTAGGTATGACTATATCATGTCCTTTTAGTTCGATGAGTTCTGTTCTCTTCCTATTAATTCCATGATCAAAGATAAACTGCCCTACTGGACATTTAAATGCCTTTCAAAATCTCTCCTCCCCATCCTTACAGTTTTCTTATGCTTTACTTTGCTCCATGCACTCATGCTGTTCAATTTCCAAGTCCTTAACATGACACTCCATCTACCATCTTCATGCTTGGTGCTGGCTGTCTCCCATGCCTAGGATTCTTCAAGCCCAAGAGTTTGCAAGAGACATTTCATACTCCATCTGCTAGTGCCCCCATTTAACATCACCTTGCATCCAACCTGAGTTGATTTCATACATACCAGTGCTTTAGCAGGCATCTCCCTAATTATAATATATACTCCTTGAGAAGAGTGACTGATTTTCCCTTTCTTGTATCCTCCGGACTTAGCATAGGATCTGTCATAAAGTAAATGATTAATAAATGCCTTTAACTGTTTTTTAATCATGCATATGTTCAGGTATGTATTTATATATTGTGTCACATGTAATTTCCTTTAAAAATCACTGTACGTGGTGGAACTTCAAAATTTACAGTATAATCATTTTTTGTGTTCTCTTGATGTCTGGAAGTTTTCAATGTTGATGATTGCTAGTTAATAATGATTTAAAAAAACCCCACAAAATCTTATGACTCCTGGTTTCCTACCTCACATAAAGGAAATATAACAAATGAGAAGGATTTTAGGAGGGAGTGGTGTGTGTGTTCATTCTTTGCTGCTGAAGAAGACCATGCCATCAGAGAAACAATGACATGACTTACACTTGACTTTGTTTTGAGGGAGGGAGGGCTGTGCAGGTCACCAGCCTCACTTCTCCTCCAGAGCCATCTGAATCCGGTGACCAGATATTCCTCAGGATGACTGGAGATAGCCCAGGATGAGGAAATTGGAGTTAAGTGACTTGCCCAAGGTCACACATCTAGTGAGTGTCAAGTATCTGAGGTGATATTTGAACTCAGGTCCTCCTGACTCCTGCACTGGTGCTCTATCCGCTGCACCACCTAGCTGCCCCAGTAGGGAATGGTAGATAAAAGTGGGATGACAGCTGGGGTAATGGCAGTTGAGAATTTAGCTTAGAGGGAAAACATTAAAAAGAATTTTTAAAAGATCACAATGTTACTACATGTGGTATTGGATACATTTGTAATGCTGATCTTCTTTCACTTTGAGTCACCAAGAAAAGACAAAGTTAAGTATGTAGAGGTGTAAGATCCTTGAAGGCAGAGGATTTCTCACCTTTGGAACTGCACCTGTGATTATGCCCCTCATCTATTACGGTGTTTGGTGTTAATGTAGCAGAACCTTTTTGATTGATGCATTCTATATCCTTCAGGTGAGGAGAAACAAAAATGAGTAACATATTTTAGAAATATAGACATAAAAATGTTTTTAAACTTTCAGTGAATTATAACACTTAAATAACAACCACAATAATAATGATTACTCATAGTTGCTTGGAGCTTCACATTATTTCAAAATGTGCAGGGGGATTACAATTCCCCTGGATTGGTGGAAGGAGAATTCCTCCTGATGAAGATATAGATGGAAAGTCTAAAATCAAAGAAATTTTTTTTCATACACACAGCACTACAGATTAGTAAGGTTAGAAGTAGCCTTGGATTCCATTGATACTAACCTACTCCTCTTCTTTTTATCTTATTTATATGTTTCTTATGGATATTATCTCTTCTGATTCAACCCAACCTGTACTGTGTGTGTGTGTGTGTGTGTGTGTGTGTGTGTGTGTGTGTGTAATCACTGCACATACCCAGATACTGAGAAAAACCTCAAGAGTCACAAATATTGTCTTTCCATATAGGAATGTAAACACTTCAGGTTTAGAAACTTTTCTATGATTTCCCTTTCCTGTTTACTTTTTCATGCTTCTTCTCATTCTTGTGTTTGAAAGTCAGATATTCTATTCAGTTCTGGTCTTTTCATCATGAATGATTGAAAGTCCTCTATATCATTGAATGATCATTTATTCCCTTGAAGTATTATACTCAGTTTTGCTGGGTAAGTGATTCTTGGTTTTAATCCCAGTTTCTTCAACTTCTGGAATATCCTATTCCAAACCCTTTGATCCCTTAATGTAGAAGCTGCCAGACCCTGTGGTTATCCTGATTGTATTTCCACAATACTCAAGCTGTTTCTTTCTAGCTGCTTGCAATATTTTCTTCTTGACCTGGGAACTTTGGAATTTGGCCACAATATTAGCAGGAGTTTCTCTTTTTGTGCCTCTTTTAGGAGGTGAAAGGTGGATTCTTTAAATATTTATTTTGTCCTCTGGAACTTCCAGGTTCTAGGATATCAGGGCAGTTTTCCTTGATAATTTCATGGAAAATAATATCTAGGGTCTTTTTTTGATCATGGCTTTCAGGTAGTCCCGTAATTTTTAAATTTTCTCTCTTGGATCTATTTGCCAGGTCAGTTGATTTTTCCAATGAGATGTTTCACATTATCTTCTATTTTTAAACTTTTGTTTTTATTTTCTAGCTTCTTGGTTTATCTCATAGTCATTAGCTTCACTGAACTGGATTCTCTCTTTCAAAGAACTATTTTGCTCAGTGAGCTTTTGAAACTTCTCCATTTGATTAATTCTGCTTTTTAAAGCCTCCTTCCCCTCATTGGCTTTTTGAACCCCTTTTTTCCAACTGAGTTAGCCTCTTTTTAAAAGTGCTGTTTTCCTCAGCATGTTTTTGGTTCTCCTTTAGCAGGCTGCTGAAACGCTTTTCAAACTCTTCTATGACCCGAGCCCTTTTCATATTTATTTTGGAGGTACTGGAAGCAGAAGCCTTGACTTCCTCTGACAGTATGCTGTTTTCTGCTTTATTAGAAAGGATGGAAGGAGACACCGGTTCACTAAGAAAGCAACCTTCTATGGTCTTATTTTTTTTTCCCTTTTTTGGGCATTTTCCCAGCCAGTTACTTAACTTTGGAATCCTTTGTCAAGAGGAGGGAACCAGTGATCCTCCTCTCTCCAGTACAGTGCTCAAGGCTGAGATTCAGATCAGCTGCTCAACTCCCCCAGGGGCTTTAAGTTGAGCTGCCTGGACAATGGACCCAGGCTGCTTCCTTGACCAATGTAGCTGCTTGCTTTCAGCTGCTTCTGGTGCTACTGCCAACTAGAGCTAGTGCTGTGAGAACCCTGTTCCCCTCTTGCCCAGCTGGGAAAGCCCTCCTACACTGACCTTTGGAGCTTTCTTTGTTGCTTGTGGGTTGAGGGATCTGGGACCCTCCCTGCTGGGGATTCTTCCCCAGGGGTCTGTTCAGTTTCTGTTCCTCCCAGTGTCACATGGCCAGGGCTAGGCTCTGCTCCACTCAGTCTCCCAGGGGTAGACATTTCCTTTCAGCCTTCCAAGTTACCTTTGGCTGGAAACCTCTTTCACTTTGTTGTTCTGTGGCTTTTGCTGCTATAGAATTTGTTGAGAGTCATTTTTCACAAGTATTTTGTGGGCTGAGAGGGAAGCACTAGAGTATATGCATCTTTCTACTCTGCCATCTTGGCTCCACCCCCTGAGACTTGAGACTAACCCACTCCTGAACAAGAATCTTATCTACACCATTTCTGGCAAGTGATCATCAATCTTTCACTTGAAGATTGAGAGAGAAAGAGAACCCGTTGCCTTCTGAGACCGTCTAATCTACTTTGAGAGATCTTTAATGGTCATGGTCTTTTTTTTCTGCATAATAAGTGGACTTACCAATGGTATCTCTTCTCATGATTATATGTTAAAGTTTGTGGAGTCTCTTTCTAGAAACATGAAATGATAGGTAGGAGAAAGAATAGGCTTTTCTCTCCAGAGAATGCATAGATTTGCTTTTTAGTTCTTGCATTCTTACCTCATAAAGAAGGGAATTTTTGGTTGACTATTAAACCGTAAATGGGAGGCATACATAGGACACCCATGTGAGGCAACTTAATCTTCTTTCTTGACTAGTTTGAGAAAAAAACGGGCATGCTAGAAGAATTTTGGTAGAGACAAATTTTAGTCCCTCCTCATCTGGGCCAACATGTGCCCTCTGAATATAGACCTCAATTCTTTGCTCTGTATTTTCTGCTTTAGGTTAAGGAAGGTTATTTTTGAGCTTTGAAAGGTCAGGGGAATGGGCCACCTGGAATCCAGGTGATGGATTCCTGACCAATTTTTGCAGACAATGTGTTCTGAAGAAGACAAAGAAATCCAGTGTAATATACCATTCCTGGGACAGTAATGGGAAAGTCAAGTGAAAGCAATAGTGACTTATTTAACAGATATATTGCTTGGAGAATGGAAGCTAGTAAAGGAATTGAGGAATTGCTTTGTAGCAAATGGCTTAAGATTGTGCCCCCTATTCCCAAGGAACAAAATGTTGGAGAGAAGAGTGTGACCCCAGGCATTTTGGGAGAAATACTTTGTAAAATAGGTTCTTGCTATATCTTCATAACAAATGCTTCATAGTAAGAGAGATTGATATTAATACATTGATTGAAACTGGAACGATAATCAGTAGAGGTTATAAGTAGTGTAAAGTGGATATTAGCTGATTAGTGATTGACATCGGGAAGGACACACTAACATGGGAGATTGACTTAAAAAATTAGAGAAAACTCCAATGTCTTTCAAGAGTCCCTAAAGTGCTGAAAAGAAGCAATAGCCAGCCTTGCTCTGGAAGACATCCCATGTCATTGTGAGTGTGAGTTCTTAAATTTCATTCATTTTGGACATCTTTGACTTCTCCAATTGAACTCATTTTTGATTTTTTTGAGAAATTCTCTATCATGGTCCCGTAGAATATACCTGTCCCTTCTTCTTGATATACTCTAGATATTCAAGCACCTAAGTGTGGTGCTTAGGGTTAAGTACAATATACCAGACGGTACATGGTCACATTTTAAAATCCTGTTAGGTAGTAAACAGACGTACTACTGTTATACTATAGGTAAAGAACTATCCTTGATAGAGGTTCAAAGACTTTCTTATAGTCACACATATAATGGAATCATAGATATTGAGCTAGTAAAACAATCTTTGAATTCATCAAGCCTACCTCTCAATCCCACCTCCCTGTCAGATCTGAGAGTGAATGAGGTTAAATGACTTCCCTGAAGAACTACCAACATCATGGCAAAGACAGTATTCAAATTCAAGTCTTCTAGTTCCAAATTTCAGACTTCCCACTGAGACAAAAAACTGATACTTAAATACAAGTCTTTTACCTCTAAGTTCATTGCTCAGTTGACTACACCCCATTAATATGAGTTCCATTTAACTGAAAAATTTGCTCCTTCCCCACGACATTCTCAAATAAATGTAATGTTATAATCCTTAACAATTTTGTATGTCATATGGTTTTGATATCAGCCTCTATCTGGAGATTTCATTTGCAAAATTCACTAATATTTTTTCAGTGAGTCATTAAAAAATGTCTTTAATAGGGAGGTCATTTGTTAGACCCGTGAAAAGAAAGGAGAAAAATGACCCTACAAATAAAAGGGGAAAAAAGTAAAAGGAATTTATATAACAAAAGTTTGGTTGGTCCCTTCCCCCTTCTCTAGAAGTCGTATGATAGATATCCGTGAATGCTGAAGGAAATCTGGTGTCCAAATGCATTTGTTTCTCGTGGCTAAATGTAAAACTCCATTTGACAGCTGGTGAGAGCAAACAATTTCAGAAACAGATGATGGCAATGAGGCTGCCCAGTGAGGACATTTGCATGACAGCCAGCTACTGTAACATTTCCTATCAAACTCCATCACCCCCTGGGCTCCCAAACATGACAGAGCAACTTGCTTTCAAAAGGTTCATTCTTTACTGAATTCACAATGAATGTCACACCAACAAATAGAGCATCACATTAAGAGTTGAGTCTTTGCTGTTGGAAGATTTTACATTGAAAGTCAGCTACACAAAAATGAACAAGCAAAAAAAGTACCTCCTATTCAGACTCCTCCAGCTCTGTTGGGTCTCTTCTGTCTCAGATTTGCTATGGCACTTTTTGGCTAGGTACTATAATTCTGGATCAGATTATGAATTTTTGGTTATAAAATGGATTTTATGTTATTTTGTACTATTCTCCTAAGTGGGATATTAACTTTTCAGATACATAATACAAGCTCTTCAAGGGCAGGAACTATGTAGTAATTATTTAAATTCAGTGCCTGGGATATGGTAAGTGCTTAAGAAGTACTTGTTGATTGATGAATTACATGGACCTGGTGTCTACAATATTCCTATACATAGTATAAGGACTTAACTGATGGTGGTTTGAATGAATAAATGAAAGGATATATAACAAATCAAACAGAAGTCAGCAGCTAGCTATTCCCCAGACTCAGGAATCCATGTGCTATCTCCTTTCCTATACTGTAAATTTGGAGTCAGATGAATAGGGTTCAAATCTTATCTTTGCCACTATATCGCTCTCTCTCTCTCTCTCTCTCTCTCTCTCTCTCTCTCTCTCTCTCTCTGTCTCTATCTGTTATCTATCATCTATCTGTTTATATGCCTCTCTATATCTATAAATCTATCTTTCTATATGGATCTATGCATTTAATGATTTTTACAAGATACTTACTATGGCCTTCCATTTCTTCATCTATAAAATGAGGGAGCATGGCTATTGTGAAACTGTGTTTTCCATAACTATATATGTATGTGTGTGTGTGTGTGTGTGTGTGTGTGTGTGTGTGTGAGTGTGTGTATGTATAATCAGTATTGTGATTCTCGCCTTCTCAGTGGATGGAGGAGGGAAGGTTGGGATGGAAAGAATTTGAAAACAAGACAAACCAAAATGAGGGAATCAGCCTACATGACCTTTAAAATCTTTTCTTCCTTTAAAGCTATGATCACATCTTTCCTTACTTTTGTCTTTCAGGATGATTCTCTTTTTTGAATGTGCAACTTGGTTCGTGTCTTTTAGAGGAATCTTCTTTAAGAATTCCCCTACATTAGGCTAATGGTATTCTTTCCCTTCTTACATATTTCTTCAGTAGTTTGCCTTGATCTCTCCTTTACCCACATCATAGCCTACTTAGCATTAATCTTTGTTTTTCTTTCTTTCTCTCTTTCTCTCTTTCTTTCTTTCTTTCTTTCTTTCTTTCTTTCTTTCTTTCTTTCTTTCTTTCTTTCTTTCTTCTCTCTTCTCTCTTCTCTCTCTCTCTCTCTCTCTCTCTCTCTCTCTCTCTCTCTCTCTCCTCTCTCTCTCTCTCTCTCTCTCTCTCTCTCTCTCTCTCTCTCTCTTTCCTTCTTCCTCATTACTACTCTGCCTCATTACCATCCCTGTACTCTCCTCCCTCTAACCTTATACAATCAAATGTCCTTGAGAATATGGACCAAGGTAATTTTTAAAATCTTTGTACCTTTAGAACTAACTACTACTCATAACAAGCATTTAATACATGTTGTTGAATTGTTAAATGAAAAAAGGGACTAGGGCTTAGTTTTTTTTTCTATCTTTTTCCAATTTTGAATCTAATGCTACTAGTACATGTTCAATAACTACCTTAAAGCTTGACTAATGCAGCTCTTGGAGAAATGTTGATAAATATAACTAGAGACAAATAGGAATGGAAATGCCTCAAATCTCCAGTTTCTTTATAGTCATATAATTCAATATATATATTTGGTTTGCTGTAGATACTATTTTTCATGACAAGAGGAAAAATAGTTAGGTGAGTAAAAACCACAGTGGTCTACATTTATCTTCTTTCTTACTCTAGCATCCTGTTTGAATTAGAATAAAGAAGCATAATTCACTTTAGGTTAACTTATTTGCACAAGGTCACAAAGATAGGAAGCATCTAAATCCACAATTGAACTCTAGACCCCTTATTTAAAGTCCATTGAACCAGATGAGAGATGGCAAACAGCTTCTCGAACACAGACAATTGCAAGTAATTTGTAAGATATTTAATGTCAAAGACTTTAACTCACGTTTAATAGAAATAAAGGACCTTCATGTAGTAGGTTCAATAATGATACTAAACACTTATGAAGCACTTACTGTTTGGAAAATATTGTGCTAGGCCTAAGGGATTCGAATACAAAAAACAAATGACCCTTGCTGTCATAGAGATTATATTCTATTGGGGATGGAGGATAAAAGATAGGCAGAGACAAAAATTAATAATCATCTTCATACTCATAGATGCCTACTAAATGTTACAGCAGAATCAAGGCATAATTTCAGTGTGAATCAGCATCAATTGAAAACCAGAGTACATGTGCCCCCTATTGATATTTATCTTTTGCTAGCCAACAAAAGCCTTAATATTTCAAAGCAAAATGCACATAATTAGACATTTTAGCAAGGTAAATAACAGGAAAGATTTCCCCCATTTACATGCATACATACATACATACATACATACATATATATATATATATATATACACACACACACACATACACACACACTATGTATCATGGAGGGATATATACATATACTTCTGTAATACCATTAGGTAATGTAGAACATGCATGGAGGAAGGCAAATGGAGGAAAAACCTTGGTTCAGGCTCATGCAAATATGAGTTAGCATATTTCTTAGGTGCTATAAAGTCACTGAAGTTTTCTGGGAGTGGCTGTTATAACTTATGTACATATTGTTATAACTTTGCTATAACTGTTTTAACTTTCACTGTGATGGGTTATTTTCTCAACTGTTGCTGCCCTTGTAGCACATGTGAGCTTGAGCTACCTTACAGCCTCTTTCAATATAACAGAGGAATGAATTTGACAGTTCTTTAACACGACAGTTCCAAGGCCATTTATGACTTTTTCTTGTGATTTAAAACCACTACCCATTAGTAAACTACACCCATTCAGATGTCTAGAGAAACTTAGTTTATTAGACAAAAGCAAGTTACTCTTATGTAATCCAACTTCCTCATTTTACAAGTGTGCAAATTTTTACAAATTTTATTCAGAAAAAAGTTGTGGATTAGTTACCTAAAACTCTATAGGCACTTAGTGGGAGAAGCAGTGACTTACAAGAAAAGATACAGAATGAAGTAAACAGAACTAGGAAAACAATTTACACAATGAATAAATGAATTTAAATGAAAAGTTTAAGAAAAGATATAAAACTAAATGCCATAAAAGTATGATTACACTTTGATTCAGAGAAGAGTTGAGAAAAGATTTATCACTTTTTTTCTTTATAGAAAGGAGACAGTATGTGGGTCTGAAATATGTACACTGGTAGATTTCATTGGCTTATTTATTGATTTATTGTACCGCTTTCTTTTTTATTCTTTCTTTTTCTTCTTGATTACAGTGTCTCACTTACTAGGATTGATCAATTTTCTGGCTCTTTGTTTCCTTATCTAAACTCCTGTTAATGTTCATATCTGTGGCAATCCAAGGAAGACAGCCTTTGTTTTGTTGATGGATTTCATAAGATGGGAAGGAAAGAACAAACTGTTCAGAAATGAATTTGATGTAAAAATGAATGTAATAAGCAACAAAGCCTAAATTAAATGAAAAGAAAATTCCATAGAAGAGGCATGAACAATATTCCATGGATGATCGAGAGGAAGACAGGACACTTTCAGATTCCAGTTACACTTACTGCTGATGATAATTTGTGAAGGAATCAAATTAAAAGTAGTTATTTTGTCTCTATGCACTAGGCATCCTGCTTTAAAAATAGCAACAGTGCATTGGAAGCCTCTGAATACCATGATGGAAGCTAGGCTAAGTGTCATTTGGAGTGAGGAACTTCTCAGCAAAATGTGGAAATATCTATTTTTAATCTTTGTAGCTTGCTAGCAGTGATAAAAACATATCTTTGCCATGATAATTTCCTTGTTGGGGTAACAGAATCTATAGATCCAAGAATGACTCTCTCTCTCTCTCTCTCTCTCTCTCTCTCTCTCTCTCTCTCTCTCTCTCTCTCTCTCTCTCTCTCTCTCTCTCTGTCACTGTCACACACACTTCAGTCCTTAGCATTTGCATGACTTCAAGCATTTTTGTGATTTTCTTAATAATGTTATTGTCACTTTTGCTTTGATATCTCCACACATTTTTGACTATGCACAGTAGAGTGAAAAAAAAATAAGCTGTAAGGGGAACTGCTGGTACCTTGCCAGGTAGTAGCCTACCCTACCATCATAAAGAGCTTCTCATGAATCCTTGCATATTTTTATTGTTTACCTTTAAAACTCAACCTTTGTGTTGCAATTATGCCCCTAAATAGCGGTGCAAGTCCTTTGGTCTTTACATCCAAGTGTGCAAGGTCAGCTATGTGGCTAAGTGAGAAAATAAAGGTATTAGATTTCAGGGGTGGTGACCCTGTGGCCTCAAGGACACATGTGAACCTCTGGGAACTCAAATGTGAGCATCTGACTAAATCCAAACTTCACAGAACAAATCCCTTTAATAAAAGACTTGGTTTTGTAAAACTTAGACTCATTCAAAAGGCTGTTCCCAAGGACTTAGAAGGCCACATGTGGCCTCAAGGCGGTAGGTTCCCCACCTCTGGTATTAGATAAATTTCATGTTGGAATATCTGTAGCTACTGTGGGTAAGGAGACTTTTAAGCATCTCAAACTGTGCAGGGAATAGGCATCCACAGACAGATTTTTTTCAAGCTGGTGCATACTTCACAATCTCCTATGCTATTCACCAGCCATGAAGGACAGGGTGTCAGAAGTGATGTCAGGATTTTGCCTGTCTCAGTGTCTTCAGACAGTAGCAATTAAGATTCCAGCAACCTCTCATTTGGTTTTCAGAAGGCAGCCAAGATAGAGAGATTTACAGTAGTATAGTATAACAAGGCCCTCACACCACCATCAGACAGAGTGGAAGGTAAAATCCAGGTTAAAAAATTAAGCTTTAAAAATTTTATTGGGTGTACAGTATTTATGGTAGTGCAGGCTTTTTTGTGTTATAAAAGTGAGATATTAGTACAAAAGAATTCTAAGGAACTATCAGCAAGAGAAAATGTTTTACATGTTACCAATTTTATTTTGTGTGCTGAATTTTATAGTTACTGTTTTAGGAAAACTTCATAATATCAGAAAGAATCTTTCATTGTAAAAATTGCATGCAAAAAGTGTATTTGAAGATATCTCTAGCAAAAGATTAGTGGTTTGGTGACCATGTGAAACTAATACCTTATTTTGCATGGGTTTAATGTATCACCATTCATGTCTTTTTTTAAATTTCATGTCATATTCTAGGAACATTACCTTGCAAAAGTTGAGGATTGCCTATATATAGCTTTGGTCATTAGCTGTAGGGTTTGTGGAGAAGACAAAGTGCTATAACCTGCCCCCCAGCAATAGATCTCAAAAAAGAGATGTTGGTCTTTAGCTTCAGGCTGACTGAATTGATGCAGTAGATCTCTGCATATAAATAAGGCATTGGATCATAGATTTAGAGGCAGAAGGGACCTTGGCATCCATATAGCCCAACTTTTTAATTGTACATGTAAAGAAACTGAGACCCAGACGAGTGAAAATGACTTGCCTGAAGTCACCAAGGGGGTGAGAAGAAGCATTAGTATTTTAATCCAGGTTATTTTACTCCAAACCCAGTATTTTATTCTTCCTAGACAAAACAGTGAAATTTAAAACTAACTTCTTTCTTGGAAGGGGATAGGGAGGATGACATGCAGCAACATTCAGAATTGACAGATGGTTTGCAATGTTGAAAATAAGATATTGTACCCAGTCAAAGGAGATAAAGAGACCAAAGAGCAGGCAAGAAGGATCATACTTGGAGCACAAATGGAGGGGCTGGTGCTAATCCAAGATAAAGGTCTTCTCTCCCCTCCCCTCCCCTCTCCTCCTTTCCTCTAAGTGTTCATGCATATGTATGTGTGTGTGCATGTGAGTGTGTGTGTATATGTGTTGCCTGATGCTTTGAACAGTTCTATTTTTATGTGGATAGCACACTCTGCTAGATAGGAAATTGTGAAATGTGTATGTTATTATGCAAGGTTAAAAAAAAGAAAGCAAAGCCCACACTAGCTAAGAGTGTCTTAAGCTTTTCTGCCAGGCCTAGAATCTGGAATTTACTGTTCATTTCATGTGACATGTACAACATAATTCATAAGTCCAAGTGCCCCAGTGGTTGGATCTGTGCCTTATCAAGATCAGTCAAACTGAGACTGTCAATGTCAGAGAGTTTACAAACTGAGAATTAATAGACCCAGGAGGCCTTTTAGAGGACCTGTGGCAGATTTTCTTGTAGAATTGCCTTACAACTATTCAGTAAAGACTGCTCTTTAAAAGGGAAGCATCCAGAGAGGAGAGGGGGGTGCTGGGGAACATAAAGGAAGCTCTTGTATGTGGAGTCTAAACCTTTCTCAAGTTCAGCATGGTCCTCAGTGCCAATGAAGGGCTACGCTCACTCAGCAGGATGGCATCTCCTTAGTGATCACAAGTGTTGTCTTGTTGTCATGGCATTCATTGTCCCAGCCTAGATGTGTGCTAGATGATGCATAGTAAGTAGATACTTCATAACTGCTTGTACATTTAAATTGAATTATATACTGGCTCCGGATTTTGTAACACAACAGACAGGTCATATGGGTGTATATGTGTCAATAACAATAATAATACCTAACATTTGTAGAATACTTTTAGGTTTACAAAGTACAGTTGATCCTCACAATAATCCTGTAAGGTGGATGATTTTATTCTCCCCATTTTAAAGATTAAGCATGTGAGACTAAGAAGGTTTTAGTGACTTGCCAAAGGTCAACCAGCCAGTAAGTGTTTGAGGTGATATTTATTTCAAGGTCAGTACTTTGCCAACAGAATCTGAATTTTAGCCAATGAGGTCCCGATGGAGACTGACTAGGAGAGATCCTGAGGCTTATAGCCCCCCAATACTGTGTGGTACTAGACAAGTTCCCTAGAAGAGAGGCCCATTCATTTTATTTGGTCTTTAAACTCTCATCAGCTTGCATGCTCTCTGTTGTACAGTAGTCACTAAAGTTATGCTTATTAATTAGAGATTGAGTTATTAAATGTAAAGTCATGGAGTGCAAATTGGGGCCTTCCCCTTCCCACTCCCTGCTATTTTTAGCATATATTTGACCTCATTTCCAGTTCCTGGCATGTAATAAACAATTAATGTGGATTGTGGTTAGGCATCTACAAAGGAAGGTTAGGTCAAATTATCTGGATAAAAAATATATTTACTATGCATCTCACTAACATAGAAAAATGACCTCTTCTGCCTACTGAAAGCAGCTAGCTCAGTTTTTTTGCAGTGGAAAGAGCCCCAGATTTGGAGTTATAGGATTGATGTTTGATTATCAAATTTTTGTGTGACTTTGGATAAGTTAATTAATTTTTCTGGGTCTTAGTATCCTTTTCTGTAAAATGAGAAAATTGGGGTAGGTGAGTGTTAAGGTCTCTCTGCCTCTATGATCCAGAATTTTGATTGTGTGTAAATTTCACAACTTCAAGTTTAAGTTCAAGCATTTAGTATTTGGTGCATAGACCATTCCTACAAGCACCAATTCCTTTTGAAAAGAACCTGTCAGGAAGATCTTGTCATCCCATCAATCATTTCTAGTTGTTAGATAATCCAAAGAAAAACTGAAAAAAAAATCAGGAGAATGTAACTGTTAAAATAAGACTGAATTGTTTACTTATTTTTTCCATTCAACAAGAATTCATTAATTACCTACTATATGCTCACCACTGCCTACAACTGGGGATAAAAAGGCAGAAAGAAGTTCTGTCTTCCAGAAGTCCACATTCTACCTAAGTATAGATGATTATGAAGAAAATATGGAAAAGGAAGGGAATGTAGGTCAAATGCCAGTCTTTCAGCTTTGATACAAACAGTCAAGGAATCTTCAGACTAATGAAGTCACTAAATTCCTTTGTTTCACTTTAAAGACACATTCAAGTTGGTGTATAGTAATACTAGCTTCCTGAAAAAGTTATAATTTGTATGAAAATTATATTGAATTAGAGATTTACTTCCTTAGCTGGGGATAGTAGGTAGTATTTTGACTTAGAAAACCACAAATTAATATTATCTATGTTGGATTTCATTAATTTATTTTAAAAATTTTCCAAATACATTTTACTCTGTTCAAGCTGCACTCTGTAGTTTTGTGATAGGCCATGAGTTTGACAACTCCGACATATTGCATCTCTCCTCACTTTCCATTCTATGAGTCTTGCCAAAGTTTGCCACAAACCTGTTCCAAGAGATCAGTATGGCATTGTGCCATAGGGCTAAGAATCAAGAAAAATCTGAGTTTGGATTCTCATCTTGACACTTATCAACACATAACCCTTTTCACCTATGATTATCAGTTTCATCACTGGTAAAATGGGTGATATGCCAATCAACTGTCCCTACAGTACCATTAAAACAATGTTCATGAGCCCTACTTATGTGATGACTAACACCAGCCAATCAGAGGCCACACATGCACAGACATATGCCTAGAGAATATATGTGAAAGCGTACATCATAGAAAAATATATGGTGATGTTTGAAGGGCATTGAATTGGGAAAATGTGTCACCAGCACTTATACATGGACAACTCACATTTCTAGTGCTGTGAGTGGTCACTGTCCACTAGTAATAATATTATGTCACTATCTCTGCTAGCATATCCTAGTGGTCAACCAGTTCAGAGCCAAACTCTGTTCTCTTTTATCTTCTGCTATGCTGTTGCATCTAGCATGCCTTTCCCTGGTTGAGAACACCTATTTTAGTGCTTATCAAAAGATAAGAAACACCATTACTTCGGAAGCAGTCAAAGAGCCAGTAGGATGTTTCCTGTCTAAGATGGTCTTGACAGCATCCTCCTAGTGTTGACTCAAATCTGTTGTCCCCAGGTAAACACCTAAATTAGAGTTAGAAAATTCCTTTTAACTCCTGCTAAATACCCAAGAGTGAGCCTATATGCTCAAAACCCATTTTCGAGACTTCTCTCACCATTCCCAATCACATCCTGTGTGGAAATTAGGGAAGCAAGACTCTTTTAAGAATCTCCACATTTTGTCAGCAAATAAAACCGGGACAAGAACAAAAAAAGCTAAAAAAATCCAGCAATATTATTGGCATCTGACCAGGTTTTAGCATCCTGACTTTATTCTGTATGTCTACTAGCAACAAAATCTCTGACTTTTGTGTCCCACTCTGGATACCACAAATGTGCTGCTCTGTCTATATCCATATGAACCCATGCACCTGGCAGGCAGTCTGTTGAATTAATTACTTATCTGATTGGTTTAATTACTCAGATGGCCAGAGAAATGTATAGTTATCGCCCAATTTATGAATACATTCCATCTGACACTTGCTTATTTGACACTTCCTTAACTCTGAGTTAAGGAAGAAAAAGCAGAATTGTGACATGAGTCATAAAAGCTCACATTCATAGTCATTTCTGGTTCATAATTTACCTTCTTCAAAACAACCCCGCCCCCCCACCCCACAAACACATGCCTCTCCTAAATTAAACATAATCCACTGAAAAAAATGTGCTGGCAAATGTATAGCAACATGGAAGGGACATATACAATACACTTTTAAATTCAATCTGCTTTGATAACACTTTATTAAGTCTATAAAATCTACAAAACAATAAATCAAGCCCTGATTTGTAGATGATTGCTAATTCTTGAGGTTTAAATGCTCACACTGAAAACCAACAATCCCTAGAAAACAGGTTAGAACTTACCCTTCATCCATGAGCTCTTTTTGCATGTGATTGGACCCTTTGCCAGTCTGATGAAGTCCATGGACTCCTCTTCAGAATAAGGTTTAAAAAAAAACAAAATAAAACATACAGTATTAAAAAAGGAAGCATAGTATGTTGCAATGCAGGTATCAGAAATGCTAACCAAAAAGTAAGTTCACTGATCAAGGATTAAGAATATCTTGTTTAGATAATGTGTAGGTATCATTGCCTCCATTTGGCAAAGGAGAAAATATAGGCTCAAGAAGTTTTATGGGACATTTCCAAAGGTCACATAGCTAAGGAGTGTTAGATTCAGGACTCACACCCCAGTCTTTTGCGTCTAAGCACGGTGAACTTTCCTTGACACCTTGCTTCAAATATTATCTCAGCCCACCAAAGACTTCTAACCATTTTTCAGGCAAGGAAAGTGATGTAAATGAGTATTAATGCCTAACCCATATTCCCATAGCTACAAAGTGCCAGAGGTATAATTGCTACCCAGGTCTGGAAAGTCCAAATTTAGCTTTCTTTTCCTATGATGGTGGCTTGGCAAGTGCTCCTTTCCTTGTTCAGAGGAATAGCACTAGTCTCTCTAGTATAATGTCATTGTGATAAACTAAGACCTTATTATGGGGTCTAGACTATAGAAATTCTTGGTTTAAAAAGTATTTTCTATTCACCTCCCATAATTCATCAGGATAAAGAATCCTTTAACTTAGATTGTAAGACTAAAAAATGACATGAAGAAGAAAGAATGGAAGCCTAGCTTTTGTAGCCCAGGAAATGTGGTGTAGGAAAAAGAGTTTCCTACTTAGCCAGAAAAGCCTTTGAAAAGAAGACTAATTCATGCACTTTCACAGATGGGATTGAGTAGATACTCCCTTGACTAAAGCTTTTTTATAAAGAATATTGTCTGATTCTTGATGAAAGAGGAAATTCTGTCTGTCATGGAATTAAAGAATGTCTAATAGCCTGTACTCTGTCTCTCCCCTCCTTCTTTTGGAATGATTGAATCTTTCTTTAAAGTGGGAGGTGTTGTGTGTTTTTCCTCATTCCAACTGCAAAGGAAAGATATAACAATTGGGGTTCCTGAAAGATTATGTTAACTGACTACAATTAAGCTGAGACCAAGATGTTTATTATTAAAGAAATCCAAAAAGACTTTAAATATTAACCAATAGAGTTATCAGAAACATCAATGTGATATAATCAGGAGTCATAATAGAGTGGGATAGACCTCAGTTATGGTCCCTTCTCTGATCTTTCTAGCTATACAACCACAGGCAAGACCCTTAGTCTTTCTGAGAATTAGAGATGTCTGAAATCATATATTTTTTGTTGGATAGTTGTGTGTTTCAGCTCATTTCAATGTTTTTCACATTAATATAATCATAGATTTTCATATAAGGACAATCAGTTGAATATAATGAGAATGTGCTACATGCCAGACATTATGCTAAGCAATGGGTTTAAAAAAAGATTAGATAGATAGATAGTCAGATAGATGCAATGAGCAAATGGATGGATGGATGGATGAATAAAGAGATGCAAGAAAAATCTCTGTCCTCAAAGAGCTTACATTCTAATGGGAAAAATTTTACACACACACACACACACACACACATATATATATATATATATATATATATATATATATATATATATATATATATATATCGAGAGAGAGAGAGAGAGAGAGAGAGAGGCACATGACACATACAAGATACTTGCAGAGTAGATGAAAGATACACATAGAGGGTAAGGGAATAGCAGCCTGCGGGACTGGAAAAGGCATTTTAAGTTGATATTTTGAAGATTTCCAGGGATTATAAGAAGTTAACATAAGGAAAAAAAGTAAAAAGGCACAGATGGAAGATAGAGCGCATAAGGAGTGCCAAGTAGACCAGGTTAATTGAACTGTACAGTGGAGGTTAGTACTTTGTAAGAATACTAGAAAGATAAGAAGGGGTCAGATCTCAAAGAGCTTTAACTGGCAATAATAGTTTTGTGTATGTGTGTACAGGTATGCCTAAACAATAAGATTTTGGGAATAGCCTGTAAAATATGTATACACCAGATATACACATAGGTATACATGCATATACATATGTAAATACATATATATATATATATATACATACATACATACAGATATAGTACATAGGAATATATGGATGGTTGATATACTCAGATATATCTACAGATAGATAGACAGACAGACAGATAGATAGATAGGTAGACAGATAGATACTTTAAGACTTACAAAGGATTTGTGTATTTTGCATTTGATTGTAATAATTGCTATGACTGCTCTGAGAGTTTCCTAGGTCATTCTCAAAGGAAGACAAGAAATGTAGTGATAGGTTGTGCCACAAAAAGAATCCTCTCTTTACTGTTCTTATTTTCCCAGCAAATTATCAGTACTTGGAAAACATTTCTAGATTTTAATTTTCAGTCTGAAAAATGAATAATTTTTCTTTTGTACTCCCAATTTTAATTTAATATGAGATAAAAAAGAACTATATTGATCTAAAATCTTTTAAAAGGCATGATTTTATGTCAATTTTTTTTTTAGTTTTTAAATTTATCTTAAACTTAAATACAAAACAAGACAAAAAAAAACATTTCCATGTACACAGCAGAACATGAGAGGATTCAATATAAAGAAATAAATGTCCATTTTAAGAAAATCTATAGAATAAATACTATAAATTATTTTCAAAATTGTCCACTTTTTTCTTTGCTTCTTTGTTTTCTTTTTTTTTTCTCTGCTGTGCACAATCTTGAAATTATTCATAGTCTAGTGTGGAGTTGGTTGGTGGAAGGAGACCAGGATGGAGTTGTATTTCTGTAGTGTTCAGGAATTCAGGTATCTCAGAAGAATCCTGACAATCCTGGGACCAAGCAAAGGGAGATCTGGCTTTCTCAGGGACACTTTCAGAATCAAAAGACATTGAACCCTACATTTTCAACTTTGAGACATGAGTTCCAAAGTGATGGTGTTCCTCTTCTGATATAGTGGGGCATTTCCTGGGGATAAAATTAATATTTGATAAGAACTCCTATAATCTTTAAGAAGGTTGTACATCTTTGTATAGGGAGGTTAAAAAGCAAACAAAATCAAATCAAAACAAAACAAAAAACAACTTGCTGTTTGTTTTCTCTTGCTACTTGCATTGTGTTTGTCTCAATTAAATGCTGTTGCTATTGAATTTATTCCTAGCTTGATCTACAATTTGAGAATAGTGCATTGGTGGAGGCTTGTGCTGAAATTAATAAAATTAATATGCTAAGCTGCCTACATTGAATCTGAGGAAACTCACAATGAATCTTAGAGTCAACATTCTCAGAATCATTCGGGGCCATGTGTTATGGAAGTAATCAAATCAATAGCAAATATAATGAGATCATATTCAAAGAACTTGGGCAATTCAGTTAAATGATCATTTCATAAGAAGAGACTCTGTTATCAGAATTTTTTTAATGTGATCTATGACTTTACCTTAAACAGAAAGATCATTACCATGGAAACAGAGAGCTAAAATTATCCCAATGATATAAGGCTGGGGCTTGGAGTCAGTTCAAGTAGATTCTTGTGAACGATTGATTCTCTTTGATATTCCTTAGATAACAGGATTTTAGATTAAGAAGGGAACTTAGAGACTATCTAGCTCAACCTTGCTCCCTATTTTACAGATAAAGAAATGAAGTTTCAGGGGCTTCCAGCACCAGCAGAATAAGTAACAGAGGAAGGATTTCAAGTAGAATTAAAAAATCTTACAGTTGGAAGATACCTTTGGCACCATCTTATCTAGTTCATGCTTGAAAAAGAATCGCTTCCATAGCATCACCAACACATGGCATTTCAGTCTTGATTGGAAGACTTCTAGTAAGGGCAATATCATTACCCCCAGTACAAGCAATTCCACTTTGGACAACTTTCTTTGTCAGGCCATTTGTTCCCCTTGAAGTCCATTTGAAATTAGTCCTCTAACTACCTCCCTTGCTCCTAGTTCCATCTATTGGAGCCAATTACAACAAATGTAATACTTGTTCAACATGATTGACCTTCAATATTATGTTCCACCTAAGTCTTCTACTATCCAAGTTAACAATTCCTTTAAATTCTATGCCTAGAGCAGGGTCTGGCACATAACAGTACTTAATCAGTGCTTGTTGATTGGCCGATTTTATATGACTTCTTCATGGTATGGTATCAGTCTTATAATACCGGTAACCCTTCTCTATATTGGTTCATCTTGTTGATACCCTTGACACCCTAAAGTGTGTAACTTATGGCTAAACCAAATTTTTCCTCAAATTCTAAGTCTTTTCATAACTTGTGATTATAGGATCACACATCTAGAATTAGAAATGACCTCACAAGCCAATTTGTCCAACCCTCTATTTTATAGATGGGGAAACTAAGCAAGAATAACATTAAGTGATTTGTTCAAAGCTGTATAGTGTATCAGTTTCAGAGGCAAGATTAGAAAACAGCACTTTGGACTCTCTGTAGTCACATTTTGACTGTGTTTCACTGTACTAGGCTCTTCAGATATAGACCTAATTCATTACTCTAATCATCTAGTCATAACTGATTAGTGTCTCATTTGTAGAGATTCTTCTAGGGAAGCAAGGTGGAATGAAAAAGGAGATCGCCTCAGTCAGGAAGGCCTGGGTTCAGGTCCTGACTGACATACTGGCTGTGGGATATTGGGGAAATCATTTAACTTCTCAGTATCCTGAGACACTCTCTAAGACTGTGTATTACGGAGCTGATGCCAATCTTCTTTCTTTTCATTACTGGGACTTACATAAATTGATTAAATCTCCCCCTCTTAACCCTTGCCTCCTTGTGTCTATGACTTCATCCTTCAAGTTTCTGCTAAAATCCTTCTTTTCTCCAACACAGCTTCACCAGTTCTCTTTAAATTTGATGACTTTCCTGTGAAATTCTTCTTAATTTATCTTGTATTTATTTTGATTTACTAGGTGTTTGTTTGCTATCTCCCTCAACAGACTGTGAGCTCCTTAGAAACAGGGACTATCTTTTTCTTTTTCATCCCTTATGTCTCCTTAGCACTTAGCACAGGGCCAACCACATAGTAGGTGTTTAGTAAAAACTTAGTGACTGACTGATCTATTGTGATGCCTAAAGCAGGAAGCATTCACTGGCAGCATGATTTCTGCCACCTCCCAACAGAGGTAAGATAGAAAAGTTTATTGGATGGTTGGTGAGTTCAGTCATTTTTAGTTGTGTCCAACACTTTGTGCCCCCATTTGGGGTTTTCTTGGTGAAGATCCTGGAGTATGTTGATATTTCCTTTTCCAACTCATTTTACAGATTGAGGAAATTGAGGCAGAAAAGGTTAAGTGACTTGTCCAGATCACATAGCTAGCAAAAGTCTGAGGCCAGATTTGAATGCACAAAGAGGAATCTTGACTCCAGGCCCAGCAATCTATCTACTTCACTACCTAGCTGCCCCTGAACAACTTCTACATAATGAAAAATAAACTACTTTGTTTACTATTCCACATGATAACAATTGCATTATTTTTGACAATATAGAAATTCAGAATCAGCAGAGCACTGCCAAAGTGGAATTATTCAATCAACATGGCTTTTAAAATGATTCATCTTCATTTATTGTAAAGCTATTTAGGCGTGCATTTTTTGAAACAGGCCTGAACAAAATAATTGAATCCTTGCTGTCTATATTATTTTCCATTCTTGAATTCAATATTTCCTTATGTTAAAATTCTTTTTTTATTACATTTGAATCTCATACAGACAAGAGACTAGTGACTAATTAGACTGTGATTTACTCAAATCTGATACATTTTTTTCTTTTTAATAATATAAATTACTCAAATCAGAATTGCCCAATAATCATATTTGTTTTAGTGCAATAACATTACTGTGTTTCGTTTTCTCAGTAAACAGTCTACAGCTTTTGCAAAGTGATGATCCTGTAAGGGTAGGAAGAGAAAAAGAATGGGGATGTAATTTTTATAGTTAGAACCCAACCACCTGCTGTGGGTTTTCTAGGTATTTTGCAGACAGAATTGAGAAAATTGCATAATTCAGTGAAGCAATTGATTAGTTTGATAATTCCTTCAATAATCTTGGAGAGGTGGATTTGAAAATCAAATATAAGAAAGGGGAATTTAACAAAAGTAAAATGTTATGTTTCTTAGAAATATCCAGCCGTAACATCCCTATTATTCTGCTTGATTTTATTTCCAGTACTTAGCATTTGGTCCAGCAAGTACTTACAATGCATCTATTTTATGCCAGGCAGCAGGGAGGTTCTGGGGACACAAAGACAACATGATGAAACTCTCCTTGTCTTTAAGGGACTTTTGTGAGATGTTCAGAGGTAACTAAATGGCACAGTCGATAGACAGCTGGATCCAGATTCTTGATCAGACCTGAGTTCAAATCTACTCTCAGACAATTACTAACTCCAAGACCTTGGGCAAATCACTTAGCCTTTTGGTTCCTCAGTTTTCTCAAATGCAAATTAGGAATCACAATAGCACCCACATCACAGCATTGTTGTAAGGATCAAGTGACATAAAATTTATAAAAGTGCCTGGCATATAATGGTTGCTTATTTTCTTCCTTATTTCCCTACTCCTGAGTGTGATTTCCTCCCTTCTTTTTTAAAAAAAATTTGTCTACTCATGTAACATCATGTACTACTCCTTTAACTTGTGGATGATCCTCAACCTTATCCCCTCCCACCCCCATCTGTACTATATACCTCTCAACCATATGTCAGCTTTGGCTCAAAGATGTGGCCCTACAATTGTCTGTGGAAGGTATTTCCTACTTTAACAACAAGTGTCCTTGAGTCCTTGGATTCTGATGCTCCAAGATTCTAGATCTCTATTCAGAGGACATGCGTCTGAATTCCAGCTTTGACAATTACTGTCTGTTTGACTCTCGGTCAGTCTCTTCACCATTCTGCTTCCTCACCCATAAAATGAAGAAATTGGAAGGAGATGTCTCTAAGTTCCTATTAGCTCATAATCTCTCATGTGATGGTTCCTTGACAAAGGAGACAGAAAAATCCCATATCTTTTATATCATCTCTTGGGTTCACTCAATGAGGTATATGCCATCAGAATAGCATCACACATTATATTATTTTCTCTTTTTTTACCCCTCCATGGGAATAGCTTTTATGAAAATATTTCAAGAGAGAAAGAAAAGATCTATGTTTGGCAGATGAAGACATACTGTCAGAGGAGATGCTTGATGCTGCTTCTGATGGGTCTTTATCACCAAAATACATTGCAGGGCTTTTTCTTCAATGTTCCCTATAGGGAAAATGAATGAGTAAGAAACATTTTTATTTAATAGCTATTCCTGAGTTGCCAGACCAAAATCCTATGTTAAGAATTCATGGAAAGATAGCAAACAGAAAATTGGAAGGAATTGATCAGAGCTTGACATCTGCTCCCTATGTGACTTGGGAAAAAAAAAAAATACTTGAACTTATCATTTACAGGATGGTAATATCTCTAGCTCAGTAGGTCCTTTGAAATAATTCAATAGAAATTCATTACTGCATAGATGAGGAAATTGAGACCTATGGAAAGACATAGACTTGTAAAGGCAATTTGGGTAATGAGCAATATAGCCAAGTTAGGAATTTAGCCTTATGACTCCTGCTGGAGCTAGAATTCTATCCAATGAACTACCTTATCTTAATGAGAAATTTTAATGGTAACTTCAGGCTAATGGTGGGTAGGGAGAAGAGTTAAAGATCCCCCCCACTCATTTATAGGCCTCAAACACCTTTTGTTAATTTTCTAATGGAGGTACTTGTTCTCAAGGGTTACCATGCCCTCTGGCTCTGAAAAAATGTATAAATACTCTGAGGTGAGGTTTTATTTTGGGATTTGCTCATTGGAAATATTTGTTTGGCCAGATAAGACTCTGGAAAGCTGCTAAGGAGCATTCCCCCAGCTTTGAAAACCCAGATGTTGGTGCTTCTCTCTTTAGTAACTGTGTAAGAGTTGTATGTATGTAATGGTCAGACAGTTGGATCTGTCTGTTGATCTGTGGTGTATGTATTGCTTATGGCAGGAAACTGGAAGCCCTGTCAGTTGATTTTGATTTCTCTGTATTTTCTCTGAAGTTCAGAGTGCTTACTTTTTCCCCTAAACTAAGTGAATCACGCATGTGCTTGATTAAAGTGATCGTTGAACCTTCATAAGTTGATTTCCTTTTAGAAATGCAGATCTAAGAACCTGTAATAGCAGGCCCTCCTGTTTGCTTGCTTTTATAAAAATGAAATCCAACAAGTATTTAGAGAGTGCTCACTCTGTGTCCAGAAATGAGATAAAGACCGGGTGTGTCCAAAAAAAACTGGAAACAAATACTTGCCTTCAAGGGAGTGTAAATTCAGTGAAAACAACAAAAAATTTCCATAGTTAAGAAGATATAAAATCTATCCAAGTTAAGGGTGAGAGTCATTTCAGGGTGTATGGGGAATGCCAATAGAAAAGGGGATTAGAAAATCTTTCATTTAGGAGGTGGTGCTTGGATAAAGCTACACTATAGCCAGAGAGTCTGAGAAGTGGAGGGGAGGCAGGAGAGTCTTCCAAGAACAGGGTACCAGCTAGGCAAAGGCATGGCACATGGAGAGGGGTTGTCAAGTGCTCTGCATCAAGAATGATAAATTAGTAAATTTAGCCAAACATAGGGTGTATTGGGTGTAGTCAGTTTGGAAAGTAAGGTTTTGTATGTGATAATTGTGTGTACATGATAAACAGCTTTATATTTTGTCCTAGGAGCAATGAAAGTCACTAAAAAAATCTTGAGCAGTAGAATGCCATCATTAGAGTTGTGGTTTAGAGATAACATTTGAGTTGTGTGGTTATCCCTTACCGAAGTAAGTGCCATGGAAGGTGCAAAGTGTAAAAAAAAAAAAAAAAAAAAAGCAAAAAAACAAATAAAAAACCCCCCAAAATCAAAACAAAAACCCTCTGTATTCCCATTTATTTTCTATGTGCTTTAGTCAATAACCAGAGGTCAGGGTCAGTTTCAGTCATTGGGAATTCATCAGAAATTTTCAATGTCTTAGAATGCACATGTTTATACTCTGTAGGAGGATGGAGAGGCACCAATGGATCAATCTCCTTGCAAAAGAAAAATATAACCTTAACATAATGAGATGTGTATAAAACATTTGGCAGATTTTAAAGTCTTACATAAACCTCAGACATAACTGCCTGTAAGTCTGTGTAATTATAATCACTGAATGATTATAGATTTTAATGATAGCTTTACAACAGTTTATAATTGAGTCAGTTGGTGAGAAGCAAGCAAACCTCATCTGATTTTTTTTATGAAAGGTTATACCAGAAAATACAGATATTCAAAAGACTTTAAAATGCATTGAAATGAAAGGAATTGGCATTGATAATTAAATAATTAAAGGTTTGCTTGAGCACTTTCAAAAAATCATCTAAACCCAAAGGTTTGTCCATTCTTAAAATGGAGAAAATTGTGCATATTTATGAAGATTTCAGCTTGAAAACAAACTTAAAATCCATTTAATACAAGACCATAAACTTAGGCTCAAAACTTTGCTGACAATATCAGTAATGGTCTTCTTTAGGAGAAAACTATGACAGGTGCTGTGAAAGTAACAATGCCTCAAAAATTGTTGTGTTTGTCCTTCATTACTGAACGGGGCCATGATGTTAGAGAGTCAATTATATGACTTGCAGTTGACTTTGATTTAAGTGAGGGCGGGCTGTGCAAGACCACCAGCCTTACTTTCTTCCCCAGAGCCATTTGAGTCTCATGGTCAGATATCCATCAAAATGACTGGAGATGTCCCAGGATTTAATGGAAGACCTGATCAGGTTCTCACTTTGAATGAGGTAATTGCCCATTCAGTGAGTAGGCCTCTTTAAGAAGTGAGTCAAGGAATGACCCCTTCAATAAAAAAAAAAAAAAAACAATAGGATGGGGGGGGGGGGGGGACACGACCCACAGGGCTGCTCATCCAAAAAGAAATAATTATTATTGACATTCACTCTGAGCCAGGAGGATCCAAAATATAGCAATCAAGAGGTGTTTGGGCAGGGACTTATTGTTATCCAATCTATCAGCTCCAGAGTGAATTTGGTTTAAAGCTTGGTCTTTGAGAAAGAGATCTAGCCAGTAAATCCCATCCTGGACCACCTCCAATCAGCTTGATGAATATCTGGCCACTAGACCCAGATGACTCTGGAGGAGAAAGTGAGATTGGTGACCTCGCACAGCACTCCTTCACTCAAATCAAAGTTAACTGCAAGTCATGTCATCATCTCCCCGATGATGGTCCTCTTCCATAACAAAGGACAAACACCACCAGTGAACAGTTGTCCATCCTCCTCTCCTCCCCTCCCCTCTCTTTTCTTCTCCTCTTATCTGCAGATGCTCTAACCAAAGGACATCGCCTCAAGATGGAAATGAGGAAGGAAAGAATTTACCAGGTGAGCAGGGGCTAACCTGGGTATGGATGTTGTTGATGTAATGTTATTTAAAGGGCAGTGATATGCCTAATTATAGAGAATCTAAGCATAAACATTTATTCATTTGACCTATAGCTAATTTGAAGATTTTATTTTTCCCTCACTAGGCACAGTAAAAATAATGTATATAAAAGCTTCAAAATGCAAAAAAAAAGTGCATTGTGATTCAGTGTATTTTGGGCTCAGACAATTTAAAAAGCTAATGATAATTAATGGTTTCTGGTGGGTGCACACTTTGTGTACAGTCTTTGATCTTCATGGACCTGACTTTCAACTTGTTAATTACCATAACACGTGAAACGGCAGAGATGATGACAGGACTTCATTTAAACAGGGATTTTCAAAGGTTAGCTAATTGTTATTTTTATAAAATGAGGCATATTTTTTCTGAAGAATTATCTTCTTTCCCTGCAAAAGTCTGACTGAAGCAAGCACCTTCAGCTGTGAATTTCAAAGGGAAAATTTGTTTCTGAAAGGATTTCGTATGTTATTTTACATGTAGAATCATCAGGGCTGTGTGTTCACAATTGAAGGTCTCCTAAATGTGGCCAACAAACAATGCGAACTCATCCTGAACTAGTTCACAGTGGGCTGTTGGACCCTCTTTTCAATGTAGAAATCTTGGCTTTTTCTTTCTTGTTATTTGTGAACTATTATGTACTTTAAAGTCACAGGTTAATGACATTAGCTAGGTTTGACCACAAATCTTGAGAATCAATATCCTTTCAATTTAGGGTGGGATGCTCTGTCCTACTCAATGAATGTTAATGAATTTTTTATATAAATGATAAATTCTAGTTTCTGATATTTGGTTTTGGAAATGAGAATTTGAAAACAAACAAACATGCCAGGTCATTTGTTCTTTGGGTGTCAGATGTCTGTATAATCACACAGGCAACAAGAGGCAAAGACAGGATTTGAACCCAAATTTGGTTCCAAATTCAGTGCTCTTTGCACAGTCCTGTACTATTCTCTGGTTGTTTACTCAGAAGCTGATGTTTGGCAGATTAAAAAAGGAGTAAGATGTGGTGATCTCTTTAGAAACTGTCTACTTGTAAGTAGATCCTTCTTACCATAAACTAATCCCATTACATGAGCTCTTGATCCTATTTAAGACCTTTCTTTCCAGCAAATTCCAGCATCCCTTCCTTCTCTCTGAGCTCTTCCCTACTGCCTTCAAAAATGACCAACTATCCTCCATCCTGAAGCAAGCCACCACTACTACAAACAAGACCCCTTCACTGGAACTTCTATTGTCCAATAGGTCATGTCTCCCTTTCAGCAGGACTCATAGAGTGAAGCTTGGCTCAGCTTTCTCATTTCTTATTTGCCTCTGAAATCCTTGCAAGCTGACTTCATTGCATAATTAAAACAGAACTTTCCAAAGCTACAAGTAATTCTTTACTTGGTTATTTTCTTGCTCCTCATTTTCATTGTGCTTTCTTCAGTATTTTACAAGGTTGTTCACCTTTTCATAGACACTCTCCTCACGGACTTTCTGTGATACTGGTTTCATTTTTGATTTTCCTTCTACTTCTCTGACCAAGCCTTCTCCATGTCCTTTGTTGGGTATCATCTACATCACTCTCCCTCTGTATGTGTGTGTATGTGTGTGTGTGTGTGTGTGTGTGTGTATGTCTGTGAAAAGGTCATTTACCCTGGTATTCTGAGTTAGATTCAATGAACACTAGTTCACTAGTAGTTTTAGTTTTCCACTAGAACAAAATGAGATATTCTTGGTCATTAATAGTCAGCAAAATATTTGTTAGCCTTAACTTAGGCGAAGGGTATTCAATAAAGACAGCTTAGGACATTTTGAGTACATTCAGCTGAGCAAAGTTCCCATAACGATTCTACTTTCAGACCACTAAGAAGGATAACCTCTCAGTAACTTCTTCATACTCAGGCTATGGATAAGTCAAATCAACCATCTGAGCTCTTAGTCCTCTGATTTAGCTAAGTCTCAAGGAATGTCTCCCTACTAAAACTTTGGGAGTATACTGTATATACACACATACAAACATACAAATGCATATACATACAAACACAAACATGTGCATACATACATTCATATACATGCATGCAGAAGTTCTCTATTATCTCACATATCCAATCAACTGTGAAATTGTCATGCTTCCATATAACAACATATGCCCTATAAAGCTTCTTCTCTACTCAAATGTCTATCAAACTAATTTAGGTCTTTATCATCACTCACCTGGAAAATTGTAATGGTCTATGAATATGTATCCCTGCCTCAAATTTGTTCCCATTGTAGTCTGTTCTTCACATGCAGATAGATAGACAGACAGACATGCACACACACACACACACACACACACACACACAGTCAAGTTTTCCCTAGGAACTACTCTGCCCATTGTACTTTTCTACTCAATAAATTTCAGTAGTTCCCTCATCCCTAGAAATGCATGCATATATATAGTTATATTAATGTGTATATATGCATATATACTCTACATATATATATATATATACACACACTCAGAAGAACACATCTCTACTTTGCATATATTTATAATGTATGTATACACATCCTTCTTGTCTGATTTTTAAAACCCTTCTCAATTTGGCCCTGAATCATCTTTGCATTCTCATGTTACTCCCCTTCCTTTACTGTATGATTCATCCAAACTGGATATCTCTCTCTCTAATACATTACAATCATCTCTCATTTTCATTTCCATTAGCTTTTTCTAATGACTGGTATGTGTTTTTACTTTCTTTGCTCATCCCTATCTCTCTTCAGGAACCACCGTTTACGTAATAATCTTTTACTTTCTCCCTACTGCTAAGCGTGCTCCCTCCCTAACTTAGATTCAATTTACAGATTTATTTTGCATATAGACATGTTTATATGTATATGTTTATATATACCTTTGTTTATATTTCTACATGTATGTAGCATGTATATGTGTGCATTTACCCATGTATGTATGTATATGTACAGCTCCTAAAGAACTTACAATGTAATAGGAGGCTGTACCATCAAAAAAGGAACTGAAAAGTGAGGGGAGAAATCCATGAGTGCAGCTAGTTGGGAAATGAACAAATGACTAGTCTAGGTACCTTCTCTAAATGGCTGTTGTGAGAGCAGTTATCCACCTTCCAATCAGCTCCAGGAGAAAAGGTATTTATGAGGTTTTGATTTCCAGGGCTAAAGTGGTATTGAAGGATGATAAAAGTTCCAAGGGAATCATAGAGAAGTCCAGTGAACTAGAGCTGGGTGGAAGACTCCTACACCTAAAAGTATCTTAAACATAGATATCTTAAATACATGTTGACTGACTGATTCCAAGCCATAGTCGCAATAGAAGGTCCCTAAAGGAATAGAACCTACTACAAAATTTTCTTAAAAGCTGCAGAATCAGGGACCCCAAATCAATTCCAAATTCTTCTAGGAGTATACAATTCTGAAAGCTCTCCAAAGTCTTCTAAAGCCTGAAGAACTTTTCCTAAACACACCACAACTTCCTCTTTTCTTCAGAGTAACAACATGGAATGTAGGACAGAAGGATTGGGAAGTTTCCTATTCATAATGGCTTTCTGAGAAAATTAGAATGAGATGCTTCAGATCGTTTTACAATGAGACCAGAGAAGGAAGGATGAAAGGACACTGGCTAGAGAAATATTGGGGATAGATTGGAGAAGTGAGCATGGCCTCACCAACATGACTCATCCTTTTCTTACTTCTCATCCTTTTTAATTCCTCTTTCTTTATCTCTTCTTGTTATAAGAGCTCTCAGATTCAGTTCATTGTATCTTCTAAAGGCAAGAACTGAAGTCATCCATTGTGTCCTCAAAGGGTGGAGAAAGATGGGCTTGAAGACCAGGCAAGAAAACCTTTTCAGAATCTATGAGCCCCTTGACCGAATCTTCTTCCTTCTCAGCAATACTTTCAAAATGTCTTCTCAATTGATAAATCATATTTGATTTGACATTTTTCTTCCATGATTAAAGTGGGAGGTATTAAACAATCAAGCCACTGATTCGAAAGTTTACCAGAGGACATGTATGGAGGGTCATGTCATCAATAGGTAGAAGGATGAATGGAGAAAGGCAGCAAGCAGATGGCACGAAAGCAACAAGAGAACAAGGGAGATCCAAAGGGGATGGGACCAGCAGCAAAGGATGCCATGTCCATTAGTCACCACTCTGGAAAGCTCCCCTGGTCACAGATCATGTGGCTCAGAGCCCAAGTGTAGTAGCTGTTTCTGAAGTTTCGTAATAAGGCCTAATCAAGCAATAGGGATGGAAAATCACCTTTGCAATGGCTGTCTGCAATGCCAATTCTGAGAGAGGGTAGCTACAATTCATCTGTTATGACATGTGGCAGCAAACCAGATGTTCAAGTCTGTGGATCAGGTGGGATATATTTCTCTCATGGAAAGGTACAGTACAAGTCCAGCTCCAGTGACAGCTTAACCATCTTGCTGTACTTTACACCTTAATTTATGGTTATAAAATCTGAATTTTATGCACAGTTCTGTCTATAAAGTACCCAGAGTTTTAATGTCATGTTATAAAGAAAATAATCTAAGCAATAATTTGTGATAAAGTTGAACACCACACCACAAATCAGTAGCATGGAAACAACTGGCTTCATAGGGTGTTGGTTTAGGAGTCATAAAAGTAGGTACCACAGGTACTAGGTATGTGACCCTGGGCAAGTCATTTGACTTTTCCTGAGCATCATCCTCCTCATTTGCACACAATAATAACACCTGACTCACAGGCTCCACTGGAGGCTCAAATGTGATAATGTTTGAAAAATCTGGAAAAATGTGATATAAAATATAAGTCATCATCAACATTATTTTAAACACCAATGACCTTCATAATGACAGCAATTCACATTTCAACAGCAATACATCTTTTCCCTCTGAAGGCAGGGGATACAAGCATGCCCATTGTAGGTATGAAAACAGTCTCACAGAGATTAGGCAGCTTGCCTTGGAGAACACTGTTAAAAAGAGTTTAAGCCAATTCTTAAAGCCGTGTTCTTCTGATACCAAGTCTAGTAACCACATTTCTCATTTTGATAGTACTTGCAGGTTTGCAAAATGTGTGTAATAACTGAAAGTTTGCAAATCAGTTTACATACATGGTCTCATTTAATTTTTCATAGTCTATTGAAAAGAGTTCTACAGATATTACTATGCCCATTTTACAGATAAGGAATCTGAGGCTCAGGTGAAGAGACTTACCAAGGACCAAACAGTTGGGAAGTGTCAGGGGGAGGACTTGAACCTAGGTTGCCAAAAGCAAATCGCAAATCTAGAATAAGAAGAGGGCCTCTGAACCACTTTCATCTTATACAGGAGGACATCAAGACTCAGTAAAGGTTATTGACATGACCAAGGTCACAAAGCCTTTAAGGAAACAGGTCTTGCTCACTGTAGAAACTATTGCAGTTCAATTTCCCCTGTATTTCATTATGTCCCTGACTTCAAGGCCAATAATTTATCCATTATGCTGTACAAAATCTCTCTAGTGACCAGTGCTGATCTAGGAAAACTAGAACATTCAGTAAAAATGGCCACTAAGGTCTCCATGTTATTGTGCTAATATGATGGGAAAAGAAGAAAGGAAGGATGAATAGAAGGAAGGAAGGAGAGAAGGAAGTAGGAAGGAAGGAAGAAGCATTTATTAAGTAACTACTAGATGCCAAGCTCTGCGCTTATCACTTTACAACTATCATCTCACTGATCTTCACTATAACCCCAGGGCGTAAGTACCATTATTATCCCAAATTTACACCACAGCTTTAGCAATTTGTCCAGAATCACATAACTAACAAGTGTCTGAGGGTGGATTTGAACTCAGACCTTTCTGATTCTAGTTCCAACACTCTATTCACCAAGCTACCCTTGTTTTGTTTGTTCTATTTTAATGATTTCTCACATTTGTTTTAACTCTTCTATGCAACATGACTAAGTTGAAAATGTATTTAATAAGAATGTATATGTAGAATCTATATAAGATTGAATGTCATCTTGGGGAGGGAAGGAGGAAGGACAGGGGAAGATGGTGAAGGGAGGGGAAAAAGCTAAGATATATAGAAGTGGTTGTAGAAAATGAAAACAAATAAATTAATTTTAAAAAAAAGCTTGGTAGAAGGAAAGGTTCCCTTCTATTGGGAACCTGAGAGTAAGGTTGTCATGAATCTACTTAGGCTCTGCAATCCCTTCCAGCTCTAAATCTATTATCTTGGGGCAGCTAGAGCACCAGTGTAGGAGTCAGGAGGGCCTGAGTTCAAATCTCACCTCAGACACTTGATACTCACTAAATATGTGACCTTGGGTGAGTCATTTAACTCCAATTGCCTCATCCTGGGTCATCTTCAGTCATCCTGATGAATATCTGGTCAGTAGATTCAGATGGCTCTGGAGGAGAAGTGAGGCTGGTGACCTGCAAAGCCCTCCCTCACTCAAAACAAAGCCAAGTGCAAGTCATGTCATCATTTCTCTAATGGCATGGTCTTCTTCAGCAACGAAGAATGAACACACACAAATCTATTATCTTATGATACAAGGAAATTTTCAGAGTAAAACTAGTAAGCACCCAGCAGGTTTGATTATCTCTGTGTGTGTATGTATAAAAATATAGGTATGTATACACTTATATGTATGTATATGTGAATGTATATATATATATATACATGTACAGACACATACTATGTGTATATATACACATATACACATACATATATACACATGCATATATGTGTACATATAAATATGTGTATATATATATGTATATATAAATCAATAAAACAAACAAGAAATTTAGGAGAAAATTAGCCAACTTTCTGGAAGTTACAAAACAAACAGTATATAGATCTAAAAATATCAACTCATATAGGAAAACATCAACCTAAAACAACATTATAACATTACAGTCTCGACTCATCAGCTTTATAGGGCTATGAATATCAAAAAGTAGGTCTAGAGAAATAGCCCCAAAATGCAGGGAAGTCAGAGCTGGTAGTGGCTTCTGTTGTTCCCTGGGTCTTTTCACTGGTCATGCATTTGTGTGTTGATGTGGGCACTTAATGTTTGCATATACTATCATTGTTCTGCATATAAAAGCCTCAGCTTCCTCATCAGTAAAATGAAAGGGTTTGAAATGATGACCTTAAAGATCTTTTCTAGGATTAAATGTGTGATTCTATGCCCCAGAGCCAGCAGTTTGGGCTTGAGTCCAGGGTAATCAAATCTCAAGAGTAGATACTTGGTGTTGACTATAAAGCAACCAGTTTTAACGCCATTTTATAAAGAAAACAATCTAAGCACTAATTTGTACAATGCACACAAAATTTCGATGTCTGCCATTCATATTGTAGAATGATAGGATTTATAGTTGTGTGGGAGAATAGTGGTCCAACCTCTTCATTCTGCAGACAACTTAATCAAACAACATTTATTTAAGTACTATGTGCCTGGCACTCTGCTAAATTCTGGCGATGTGAAGAAGTCTCTGCCCCTGAGAAGCTCATATATGAATGGAGGGCTACATGTTCACACTATACATGAGAAGAAGAAGAAAGGAATCTCTGAAGGAAAGCATCAGAAACTGCCATGGGAAAGGTCCCCTATAGAAGGTGCATTGTGCAAGCAGTTTTGAAGGAAGCCAGGGAAACTGGTGAAAAACCAAGAGGAAGACAATTCCTGATATGGGTGACAGACAGTGCAAAGGTAAGGAGATAGGTGGGAAGGGTCTTGGGTAAGGAAAAGCAGACAAGGCTAGAGAAATCCAGAGAAGCCACATTGCTATTAATTAGTGACACTCGGAGTGTTATGCAGATTTTTTGTCTCCACTTTCATTGCTTATTCCAATACACCCAGTAACAGAAATATTTGGCTCTCCTGCAACCTCCCTCCTCCCCTTCTTGCTAGTTCTCCACATCTTTGTCCATCGACTCTTCCTACCTTTTAATATTAAAGGGATTGCTGATCATCTTTGTTAAAGCAGACCAAGCAACTATCTCCTCCTTAACCTGATCCCCCTCTGCTATATTATATATCTTCAAACTCCTCCTCCCAAGGAACTCTCTGTCTCTCTCTGCCTCTGTCTCTGTCTCTGTCTCTCTCCCCTCTCTTCTTTCTCTCTCCTCTCTCTCCTTTTCTCTCTTCTCTCTCTTTTCTCTCTGTCTCTGTTTCCCTGTGTCTCTATCTCTGTCTCTCTGTCTCTGTCTCTCTCCCTTCCTCTCTCTATCTCTCTCTCTGTCTGTCTCTCTTGCCACACACACACACACACACACACTTACAGCTTTTGACAATATGTGAGTCCTCATGGAAGTGTTTTCCTCTCAGCTTCATAGTTTGACTGGCACAAATATTATAGATCCTCTAACATAGACCATGACCCTAAAATGAGATTTCACTAAAGGCAAAAGACAAACCAAACCAAACACAGAGATACATATATACACATGCATACATAGATTTATGTATCTACATATATGTAGATATATATGTATATATAATGTATCATTTTGTTATATTACATTATATCATAGCATAACTTATCATGAATATGGCATTTATGTGTTTCATATACATATGCATGTGTGTATGTATGTATTATATACATAGTCAACTTAGGTCTTAAGTCTAATCACAGCATTGAGTGGTCATCTTTCACTCATTCACAAAAGTAAGGGTTTTCCTAAAGCACAAGCCTAACCATGTCACCAGTCTTAAAGTCCTGCATAATTCAGTCCCCCTTCTGCCTCTCCAGCCTTCTCATCCCTCACTCTCTGTTACACACTCCTCCATCCAGTGACATTGGCCCCTTTGCCATTCTATGGACAAGACCTTCCATCTCTCAGCTCCAGGAATTTTCTCTGGAGGTCCCCCCATCCCTAGATATCTCTACATCCTCCCTGCATTCTGATCTCCTTGACTTCTTTTAAGTCTCAATTAAAATTCCATCTGCTTCAGAAAGCCTTTTTCAATACCTCTTCATTCTTGCTCCTTTCCTTTTTTCATTATTCCCTTTTTAGCCTATATATTGCTTGTTTGCTTTTTTCCCTATTAGACTGTGAGATTTTTGCTGACAGGGTCTGTCTTTTGCTTCTTTTTTTATCGTCTGCACTTAGCAGAGAATGTCTGGCATATAATAGGCACTTAAATAAATTCTTATTGATTGATGGACTGGTGGAAAGAGGGTAGACCCTGAAGCCAGCAAGACATGGATTCATATTCTGCCTCTGATAGGTACTGGATATGGGATCTTTAGGAAATAATTGACTGACCATTTTATAACTCTCAAAATTGAAGAGAAAGTATAAACCTGCATTGATGTAGGGAAATTCCTCATCTATGAGTCCCTGTGACAATGAAATGAAAGGTCTCATTCGTAGTCTTCTAATAGCCAAAGCTTATGCCTTCAAGTAAAACGCAGAGACAATAATAAGGAAACCAATAAATTTATGAAGCACCTGCTATGTATTTGTTCAGGTTTTGCTCTAGACACTGGGGATACAAAGATGGAAAAGAAATAGTTCCGGTCCTCTGAATGAAAAAATAAGGAAAAAGTAGCAAAGAAAAAAAAATGAAGGAAGGAAGAAATGAGAGGGAGGGAAGTAGGAAAGGAAGGAAAGAAGAAGGAAGAAAAGAAAAGAAGAGAGGAAATGAAGGAAGGGAGGAAAGAAAAAGGAGGGAGGGAAGGAGGAAAGGAAGGAAGAAAAAGAAGGAAGAGAGAGCAGGATTTTTTTTTTAAATTTTGTAACCACAGCACCTGGCAAAATTCTTACAACATAGTAGGGACTTGCCTAATTCTTCTTGATTTATGCAATTTGAAGTATTACTATTTATCTGAAAGGGGTAGAGGAATGAAAAAATATAGAGAAAGAAAAAAACAAAGAATGAAGGGTAGCACAATGCAGCATTTTTTTCCAGTGTATGATATTTTCCTGAATAATTGGCCCAGGATGCTTGTCCATCTAATCTGGATGACTCACATCCTAATCAACCACATGTTGATCTGGATTGATTGCGAAGGTGACCACCAATGATTGCAATGTTGCCTTTCTCCAGTCATTTTTGGGCCACATACAGCAATGGGCACAACCTCATTAAATCTTCCCCTTAGGATGGCAGGGCACTATCTGCTTTTGGTTGATGAGAAACATAAGGATAGCTAATTAACTCACCCAAGGTTATCAAGACAGTTGGCATCGACTCTGGGAGAAGCAGCTAAGGATTCTTGTTCATGAAGCACTCTGCTCATCAGTGTGAGTGTAATGCCGCCTTACAATATTGAAGTACTAATAGCTGATGGAGACAAGCCTCATTTTTAACGAAATGGCAGAATAGAAATGATTTCTATCCAGCCTGTGAATGGAAGCAAAAATGGACAGGCATGAAGAAACATCTTTCCTAAATCCTTTTTCAGGACTCCAAAAAATCCACAAATGCAGCAGGATAGAAACTTCCTTCATCAAGAGAGAAACTATGCTATAAGTACTGCCACGTTAAAGGAAGCATAATTTGCTGTGGCCCAAGAAAATCTTCCCCTCTTGGCCAACCTTTTGGTGAGTAGCCTCCTTACCTTATCCAGCCTGGTTGTCCAATCATCCTTAAGATCTCTTCCCCGACTTTCAGGTTCCCCTCTCCCCATGGAAGAATTCTCCCTGGTAGGTAGAATCTTCAGGATATTGCATATCTATCAACCTCACTTTTGAGTACATAGGGTCACCTCCAGGGCAATCAAGTAATCAGCCAAAAATGTGAGGGAGTCCGCCAGAAAACAGTAGAATGAATTAAAGGATATCTGCATATGGCACAGAACAGATTCAGCAAAGCAGAATTAAAGTGGTGTGGAGGAGAGAGCACTGGATTTCAAGTCAGAAAGACTATATGGGTTCAAATCCTGATTTAAACACTTCTCAGTTCTGTAACCTTGGGCAAGTCCTCTCTGTTTCACTAACCTCACCAACTTTTCAATTTCCTCATCTGTAAAATGCGGGGATTGGACCTCTATAACCCTCCCAGTCTGACATCTATCACCTGGTAAGTCATGGGATCTTAACTTTTTTTTAATGTCCTGGACCCCTCTGGCAGTTATGAAACCTATGGACCCTCGTCACAGAATTTGTTTTAATAAATAAAATTTATGATTACAAAGGAAACTAGACCACATTGAAACACTATTATTAAAATGTTAAAAAGAAAAAGTACATAGATCTTATATTAAGTTTTGATATAAATGAAGATTAGAGAGATTGAAAGACATAATTTTAAAAAATAAAACCAAATTGATAAAGGGCTTATCTACTTATTGTAATGATGTGATAGGAAAATTCCATGGTGCTTATTTAATTCTTTTGATGAATTCAATGATGATGTCTGCCTTTTGTAATTGCATTAAGTGGGGTCCACATGGAAACTCCCAGCATTCTGTGTAAAATAAGGGCAATTACTAAACCAACAATGTTCACCTGGCCTTAAGGATATTGTACTCTAGCATGAAGATACTCACACAATCTGTGTCAAGGTAGTTATGAGAAGAGAACTTTGTAAACCGCAAATTCTAGAGAAATGGGAATTATTACGGGGGATCAATAAAAGATCAATTAAATAATTTCCTTTTAACAGTAAAGGTCCAGTTTTGATTAGATAGCATTAATGAGAAATAGAAAAATCAGCATGGTTTTATGATTTCTTTGGACACCAATCTGCCCCTTGAAGGATAATAGCAGAGGGATGGTCAGGCATAGTGCTCACCATGGTGTAAAAACTCAACGATGGAGAAGGGTTCCATAAGACCTCTTCTTATAGATAAAATACTATAAAGATTCAAATGAGAAATAAATCTCATTTGAAGGCTCTGTCCCTCAACTGAATCTGACCAGTTCTGGATTTATCCTTCAGGACTTTGAGCATCATATGTTGCCATAAGGAAGAAAATAACTGAAAGAATTCTTCTTCCAAGAGAATGTACTAAAGGACTACTTAACAGAATAAGGCTCCTGTTTCCTCACTGCAACATGAAACTTGGAAAACTGCCAGGCAATGGATTGTAATGCAAGGGAAAGAAAAAAAAAGAAATCCACAAAATATTGAAAACCAAAAGGTTACTGTGAAGTATAAATAAGTATAGAAAATAGCACAAAATGTCATCTGGATCCTAAGACTGGCATAAAAGCCATCATGCAGCAGGGGGCCAGTATACACTTACCATATGTACTAATGTTCTGTATTAATTGCATGCCATATAAAATGTTGTTTTTTTAATTTGGGAAGCAGTCAGCTGTTAACTTTCCACAAACCACGCTCCCCAAAGTAGATGCTGAATATTTTTATCTTGCCCAAAGTCAATGGAGGATGAAATAATCTTCTTCTGGCACTCATATCACCAAGGGTGAGTAATGGTCAGGTCTATGAAATGGGCTGAGATGGTGACAAATTAAGATATCTTTTATTAGGCCATCTCTGTAAAATCATGCACCCACTGCCTCCCAAAATAGCGCAATTAGCATTTAGATAATTTATACAAAGTTTTTAGTGGGTTTTTTTTTCTTGTTTTTTTTTTTTTTTTGTTTACAAATTAGGTCTTTCTATTTCACCAAGCCTGGTGAAATACACATAAATTGGATCTCACTCTGATTAGCATAAGAGCATGGACCACCTCTGTGTCTGACCTGGGCCACTTTGTCCCTCCCTAAACAGTACTCCTAGTGGTTCACCATAGTGATAGCAGATAACATGAGTCCTTTGGAAAAGTTTTAGGTCCCTGCTTTTCTGTGAAGGGCTAAGTCTATTAAACAGTCCTCGCACACTGTGGCTATTACTGTGTATAATGTTCTCCTGACTCTGCTCACTTCACTCATCAGCAGTTCATATTGTCTTTCCAGGTTTTTTTTTTTTTTTTGAAATCCTCCTGTTTTTCATTTCTTATAGCATAATGGTATTCCATTACATTCATATACCACAACCTGTTCACTCATTCCTCACTTGATGGGCATCCCCTTGAATTCTAGTTCTTAGCCACGACAAAATGAGCTGCTACAAATCTTTTTTGTACAAGTAGGACCTTTTCCCATTTTTATGATCTCCTTGGGATATAGCCCTAGAAGCAATATCACTGGGTCAAAGGGTATATACATTTTTGTAGCCTTTTGGGTGTAGTTCCAACTTGCTCTCCAGAATGGTTGGATCAGCTCACAGCTCCACCAATAATGAATTAGTGTTCCAACTCTCACACATCTTCTCCAACATTTATCATCTTCCTGTTTTGTCAAATTAGCCAAACGGATAGGTGTGATGTGGTACCTTAGAATTTTTTGATTTGCATCTCTCTAATCAATAGTGTGAATCTTCTTAAATCATATGCCACATGCTTTTTTAAAAAAGCTAATTTTTCATTCTTGTTTATTACAAATTCTAATCTTAGCTCAGATAAGTTAATGATCTGACTGTACGCAGACAATCAATTCAAGTGGAGGTATTTTCTTGTCTGTTAGAATTTAATCAGATTTATTCATTCTTTATGATGGTATTTGGTCAAGCCATGTCCAATAGCTACCAATTCTGGTGTTTTTTAAAGAATATGTTCATTATATAGAGGACTTTTCTATCTATAAATCTTCTGAATAATATACAAATTTTTAGTCTCATCAGTGTTGAACTGTATTTTCCCCTTTGTTTCTTCTCATCCTCAACTTCTGCCATCTTCACATTGAAGTCACTAAGAATCAGTGAAGAATCTTATCAAGTTCCTGGTAGAATTTCTCTCCTCAGTCTACCATATGTGGAAAAAATCTTTGTAAGGGTAATCTGTTATTCAATGAGAATATCAGTAACAAGACTTTCATAAGCATCATTCAATAACATCATTTACCATTGCACATCTTCCTGAAAGACAGAGCAAATATAGGATCCCATTATTATTGTTGCTGACTACAAAAACACATTTAATTTGGTAAAATACAAGTCCACCTTCCAAGCTCTTTTATAACTTGGAGTCTATCTCCCACACATGTATCAAGGTCATTCAGGGTTCCTTGATAGTTATAATAACAGTAATCACTCTGGTCAATAACCTTCTGACAGTAAACATCAGATAAGTTATGATACAGGACTTTTGGCTTGTCCATATGCACAGGAAAGACCAAATGAATATCTATGGCCCAGTTCTTAGCACATATCTTAACAGACACCTTTTAAAGCTCATCTAATAGTATGTATATCTGGGACAGGCAGTATGGGAGTTCAATAAGTTGTTCCTAGAGTTGAAAAGCAAGGTGGATTGATTTTGGGAAAATTGATCGCAAGTTTCCCCAAACAGCAAAGACCCATTTTTTCCATGGCCTGAGACCATTGCATATTTATTTCGGAGGTTTTGGATGCAGAAGCCTTGACTTTTATGTCTTCCTCTGATGGTATGCATTGTTCTTCCTCATCTGAAAGGATAGAAGAAAATACCTGTTCATCAAGAAAGTAACCTTCTATGGTCTCATTTTTTGGACATTTTCCCTTTGTTAAGTGGAGGGTATGCTCTAGGGACCTGTAAATTCTCAGTTCCTCCAAGGTAGCACAATCAAGGCAGAGAAGTTTACTCCTCTCCTGGCCTGCATTCTGGTCTGGGAGCAACCACAAGCTTTTCTGCCCAGGATCTGTGAGTAGAATTGCCTCTCCAGAACCTTTACCAGCTCCACCACTCCAAAGCTTCTCCTCACCCCAGGACTACCACTCAGAACTGAGATTCAGATCAGCTGCTCAATTCCACCAGGGTCTTTAGATTGAGGGCTCCAAAAATTAATGCTACCACCTCCTGGAACTGGGGCTAGGGGAGGACCTTGCTCCCTTTTCACCCAGGTGAAAGGGCTTTCTCACTGACCTTTAAAGCTCTCTTTGGTATTTGTGGGTTGTGGAATCTTGGAACTACAACTTCTGCCTGTGATTCCACTCCCTGAAGTCTGCTCAAGTCCAATCCATGCCATGCAGGATGGCTAAGCCTGGGCTACACTCCATGGGCTGCACTCTGCTATGAACCTGGTGAGATAGACCTTTACCGTCAGCCTTTCAGGCTGCCTTGGGCTAGAAATCTCTTTCACTCTGTCATTTTGTGACTTCTGCTGCCCTAGTTATTTTTACAGGTATTTTATGGTCTGGGGAGGGAGTAGAACTTCTATAGGTCCATCATTCTACTCCACCATTTTGGCTCTGTCTCCTCAAAGACCCATCTTTTCAATACAGACATTTTACTAATGTTGCTGGATGGCCATGGGATCTTGAACATGACTGTCTCCAAAGAACTAAGGATGACTATTGCACAATAGAGAGTGGATGTGAGCATGCTGCAATATAAAACCAAGGAAGAACTCAGAAGAAAATCTGGTGCGGAAAAACTGAAGTAAGTGGTGACATCAAAGAAATACATGGGAGAAAAAAAAAGGGCTGGGCCCTGGTCATGTAGTTAATTTGAAGTATGACAAGTAAACAGTCAAAGCCTTTCACTGATTGTTGGAGAAACAGTGAGGTCTGCCCTCATGCATGTTTGGTGGATCCACTGTGACCACTGTTTAGGAGGACATGAAAAGAATGGCCTATAGGATGGGAAGATATGACTAGATTGTGGTCTGGGGAAATTTCTGCTATCCAGAAAGACCTGGGCTCAAGTCCAACCCCTGACACATGCAGGCTAAATAATCAGAGATAAGTTACTTAACCTTTCAGTGCTCTAAGAAAGTCTCTAAGACCATGCATTGTAGAGAGGATGCTTACTTGCATTCATAGGGTGAGGTTTTGTTTGTTTTTACCTGGAAATTCCCTATACCCATGAAATCACAAATGTGGATCCTACCTCCAATGAAGAAATATGCATGTCTATATGTGTGTATTGTCTGTCTAGCTTTCTATCTGCCTATCTATCTAATCTGTCTGTCTATCTGCACATGCAAATATATATGTATATATGGGCATCATTTATATATACATATATATGTATACATATGTGTGTGTATTATATATATATGTTTTATATTATATATAAATTTTAGTGTACATATACAAGTGTGTGAATTTATAATTTGCCCTGCCATAGATGACTGTAGATGATACACAGAATCTGACTCCACAGATACATCGCAGAACTTCTATTAATAACTTTGAATAGGCAAGGCATTTGTGATGAGTAAAAGTATCACCAAATTCAATTACTTGCTACAATACCATTGCTACAATGAAAATTAATCAGGGAATCCTTGTGTCATCCTCTGAATATGACACAAATGAAACGATTCAAACTCTTTATTTCTGGGTACAGTCACTTCTATGAAACAGTCAGTTCCTTTGCCTCATATCCTGCCCATCTCTCTCTGTTTTAACACTCCTTGGAGCTATGGCATTGTTAATGACCAGTCTCGTCTCCTGGTTCATCTGCTTCTATTATTATTATGTTACACAAACTCATTACCCACTTTACATGTGTTCAAAGACTTGATTGTTTCCCTTTTCAGTGACTATAAACAAAGGATACTCCCTTCTAGCAGTGTTTCTGAAGTCAAAGCAGTTATTTAAACAAATATACATCTTTACTCAGTTTTCATTAGGATCCAGAATATGATGATAAAGTAGCCCAAAATGTAATCACTCATCCCTAAAGTCTTTCCAGTCCTAAGCTTCTGAATAGTTGAGAACTGAAGTTCTATTTTGCTAAAGTATACTGCAAACACAGAGGGATAATACAACTTTTCAGAAACATGGGTAAAAGTGACAGGCATAATGAAGAAAAGCTTACATTTCTAAAGTGCTTGGAAAAGAGTTGTCTCACAAAACAACCTTGTGAAATAGACAGTACAAGGATTATTTCTAAGTTCTATTGGTGAGGAAACAGAGGCTCAGTGAAGTTGTCTGACTTGCACAATGTCATCTAATAAAACCTGAACACAAATCAAAGATTATCATCCTCATCTTCATCATCATCATCATATCTGACTCTTTGCTCTTTTCATGACAACATACTTCCTATTTAAAAATATTCTTTTCAGGTTCATCCAGAACCTATTTTTGTCCCTTATGTATTCATATACATAAGTTGGTGTCCCTATCATATTAATCTCTGCTTGACTAAAGCAGATGTCATGAATATAAAGCAAACAACATTAAATGAAATGCAAGAGCAAATTACAGAATGAGGAATTTGAATTAGATACTAATAGTTCTTGACCCTTAGTCTCAAAAGGCTGTCACCCCTGCCTGTCTCTCTGTAGTGTTTCTTACTTCATTATCAATCCCTATCTATATAAAACAGAAAAAGAGGGGGAGACCAGTTTATTCACAAAAGATTATTAATTAGGGTTATGGCTTTAGCATTACATCTCATTCATCTATCCAGCTAGCCCTCCAAACTATCTCACTATCTGTCAGCTGTTGCTGCTGACTTTCCCCTCTCTCTTTGTACCAGCATCCTATAAGGTAGACCCAAGATTTTTTCTTCCTTACAGTTTCCCTGAACCCCTTACCAAGTCCATGGGGCATGTAATCTTCTCATCTTTTAAAACATAGTTCTAGGGATTAAAGGATTTGATTGGTGACCATGCAAACAAGGGCATTCAGACGCCACTATGTACTGGTTGGCTCTAAACACCTAACTATACTTGAGCTTTACATTTCATCCAATCCTATGGTACTTCCCATCATCCATCTATACATTTATTCTCTACTAATCCCCACTTATCACCTCACTAAAACAAAATCATCTTTTCTAGATATCTTTCGTTTCATGTCTGGTCTTCCCATTTTAGAATTTGTGCTCATTTAAGGCAAGAGTCTGGGTGTCTTTAAAACTAAGTTTCCCAGTGCTTAGCACAGGGTCTTACACAGAGTAGGTGCCTAATAAAAATATTTATTTAATTTATATTTTGTTTATTCATTCATTTATTTTTCTCAAGCAGTCTCAGGTTAGCTCTTTCCCTTCCCTTCCCTTTCTTTCCCATAGCAGCAATAGTCTTGAGAACACTGATTTCCTGTAATGGCAAAAGGATGACCATTAGAACAATGGGCTGCATGTGACCATTGACCAATTTATTCCTTTGGACTCATTTCCCACTTGTAAAATGGGAGTCTTTGACTAAACAAACCTCTAAGGGCCCTTTTTATTCTGATGCTATGATGCTATGGTTGTTATCAGAATTCACAGGGGATATCAGAGCATGTGATATGGATCCCATCTTTCAAATCTCCGCTGTCTGCCCCCACCCCACCCCCAACCTTGACCAACATCTCTCAACCATATCATGACTGTATTTCTACACTTTCCCACCCCCTTCTTAAACTAGGTTTTCTCTACCAAATCACAGTGTATATTGGGAATATACTTGTGGGCTCATGGGTAATCTACAGGGGGATGCAGTCAATAGAGAATTCCCCCAACCAGTGAGACTCACTCAGCTCAACACACAGGAATGTAATATATGGTGTTCTGCCTTAAACAAAATTTGAAGAAGTAGGTTGAGATCCTAATCAAATGATTCAATGCGGTAGTTAGCTAAGAAAGGGGTAAATGCTCATTGCTCTTTATTTTTTTAAGCAAGATATTATAATTTCTGATAATTCAGAGGACTGCAAAATGCAGATTTTACAAATCAATCACTAATTCAAACAAATTTATCTATCAAATGACATTAACATATCTAACCTTGTGCAAAACTATTATGTTAAATGCTGGAGTACTATAGCTCTAAGGTGTATGAGGATCCAAAGTCTCTCATTTGACAGCCTATAGATTAATCTCAGGTTCACAAATTATTAACCACTTGAGGGTGAAGGGGTTTTAGAGAGTCCAGTCATCTCATTTTGTAGATGAGGAAACTGAGGCCCAGAGAAGGTGAGTGATATGTCCATGTTCACACAATATTCTATCTCTAAATTTGGGAGAAGATACTTGCCTATTTTCTCTGTTATGCTTTAGCTATTACAAACATTCATCATTCTGAGGGGAAAAATACTCCCTGACAATTTATAGAGAGCAAACAATGGCAAGTTATAAGCTAATATGGGCTCAGAATTATTTGATTCCTGTCAGAAGTTTGAACTATTTCTCAGCTTTTTAAAATCTCCTTTCCTCTTCCCCTTTCCAATTCAGAAAGAGTTAAAATGTCCTTTTTAGTCTCATTAAATTTAAATTTTAATTAATGTACAATAGAAAATTTCCTTCTCGTCAGAACATTGATTGGCCATTTAAAATATCCATGAGAACAAATGATAGATGAAGATCACGGAATTTTAGATCAGGAAAGTACTTTAAAGGTCATTTAATCCAATGCTATTATTTTGCAAATGAGGAAACTGAGGTTCAAAGATGTTATTTCACTTGTCCAGAATCAGAAGAAAGTTAGCAATTAACTCACACCTTAACTTTGGGGTTCTTGACAATGTCTAGTGGTCTCCCAGCCCTCACCTTATAAAAGAGGCTCTTCGCTTCTGTGGGGATGAGACAAAGAATGGAAGTGAGAACATAAACCTGGGGAAGTTGCTGCAATCAACATGGTAGGGGGATGGATCCATTTTAAGGAATAAGATGGTTTAAAAACAACAAACACCCCCCATACCTCTGATTTAATCAGGTGAATAAAACCTAAGTGCAAAAAACTCAGTAGAAATATCCATTTGCTGAGTCCTTTAGGGGAAAAATGAAGCTCTTCATGAGCAAAGAAGGTTTTGAAGCAGTTTTAGATGACTGCTTTATCATCTGCCTTATCTCCCCACAGCTTCTCCTTTGAGAAATAATAGTTCCTAAATAAAAAAGGGTTCTAACTCAAAATTACATCATGCCTCAATTAGGGACTTTGACTATGGGGTGAGCTGGGTTAAGGGCAGCAAGGGTTCATTTTATTCTATATCTCTCTTCTTTTTGAACACAGATTCCTGCCAGCTGTTGGCCCCAGAATGATGATGAAAGGGTAATAAAATCCCAATACAGACTTGCACCAAATATTTGGTAATAAACAAATATAGCCCATCCAGGACAAAATATAGCAATGAGGATGAGATGGACAAAGTCCAAATCCTTAATAAGAAGTTTTCCAATTCCGTTAAACCACTTGTCTTCCTCCAATCTAGCCTATAGATCTCAGAATTTCTCAGTTTATCTGTCTGTACTCTACTCAGTTCTTAGCACCAGACAGGATGGAACAGAATGGGAAATTTATTTTTAATCCCTTGTGATTTCTCCTATCAACATTCTTCCCTGATTTCTTATTTTTTTCCTATCCTACTCAGTGAGGAAGTGTAGCATATAGAACATTGGTCTCAGGTCAGAAGACCTGAGATTAAATTCTCCCTCAGTTATTACATGACCATGGGCAAGTCATCTCTCTCTGCCTCAGTTTTCCCATCTGTAAAGTGGACATGATGATAATATCTACTTTCCAGGATTGTTATGAGGATGAAATAAGATAACATATAAAATGTTTTGCAAACCTTAAAGAACTAAGTAAATACTATCTATTATTAATGTTATCCCTACTCATAGCTCTCAGTGATGTTACCCTGAACCCTTACTTCTTCTAGGTACTCAATTTGGTGTGATATCTAGTCCTGCCTTCCCAACCATCATTCTTAATTCTAATTGGTCTCTCTGGTTTTGCTCTATTGTTGTTTGAATGACTGGACCACTCAGTCCTGCCTGAGTAACTAGGGAGCAATTTACTACCTAGGGTAGGAGATTGGGCAAGGGAGTTTCTAAAGTCCCTCCCAGCTTAATGGTTTCCATTCTTTCCTCACGTACTTAAAGGTTTAAATAGTATGAAGAATCATTGAGATGAAATCATTTGAAGTTGGAGTCAAATGGGTTGGATACTTGACTCTGATGTTTATGAACTCCATGAACAAGGCAAGTCACATCCTCATTATCCTCATCAACAGCATTTATATAAATGCTTTAAAGTTTGTAATGTGCTTTACAAATATATCATTTTACTCTCAAACATATACTTGAAAGGTTGATATTATTGTTATCCCTCTTTTACAGATGAGGAAACTGAGGGTGAGTGAAGTTATATGACTTACGCAAAGTCATATAGCTAGTAAATATATGGGATCAGATTTGACCTCAGGTCTTCCTGACTCTGGGTCCAACATACTAATCCACTATAATAGCTATCCATTTCATAGTGTTCTTAAGGAGAAATCACCCTGTAAGTCTTAAAGTATTCTGGAAATTGGGGTTATTATTTTTATTTATGATCAAATCCAGGAGGAGACTGTACAGATCAATGGTCAGATGGCCAGTCTTGGATGCAGGAAAATCTCAGTCCCAAACTTGAATCTGACCCTATTTCGTTGTGTAGCCCTGGGCAATTTTCTTAATTTCTTAGTGCTTCAGGTTACTTTGTAAGTGCCTCATTCAAATACTAGTTATTGAACTACTTGGAACTCTGGACAAGGATGAAATAGCAGGCCTTGACCAAAAATATAAGTGGAGTCCTTCAGTACCCTAAAAATACATTCCTTTTCTGACAGAAATGATTTCTGTTTTGACACAAGAAACGATTTGTGCAACAAATCTCACTCACCAAAACCTTTTTTCTCTTGAGAACTGGCTTCCCTAAGTTTTTCTTGATTCTTTTGATCTCACTGCCCAGTAATCATTTATTTATCCTGTTTGTTTGTAATATAAGGAACACAATGGGGCAGCAAATAGGAAACAGAAAAACAAGGTATTCATCATGGCCTTGGGACCATTGTTGAGTTTCTTCAGTCATTCCAATCATGCCCAGCTCTTTTGATTCCCCGTTCAGGGTTTTCTTGACAAAGATAGTGGAGTGCTTTACATTTCCTTCTTCAGGTCACTTTACAGATAAGAAAGTGAGGCAAACAGGGTGAAATTACTTGCCTAGGGTCACTATAAGTGTCTGAGCAGGATTTAAGCTCAGTGCTTTTTGATTCCAGACCTTCTGCTCTCCTGTACCATTACCTCCATCGTGGTAACTGTCCTCTGGATGTCCTCCAGCTTGTCAATATCTTTCCTAAATGATGGCACTCACAGCTGAACACATGCTCCAGATGAGGTGTGACAAGGGTACAGTGGACCTTTCATCTCCTTGTTTATGGAATAAGAGATGCATAACATGCTGCAGCCTCACATGTGCTTGTCTGGTTTCCAAATCATGCTGCTGACTCATATTGCTTGCACACTCACTAAACACTCACATTTTGTTCTAAACAACTGGTCTGCCCATGCCTTACTCACAGTATAATTGTCCTGTGAAGTTGATGTCTCCTGTGCAAGACTCATCATTTATTTGTATTTTATTTAATCACATTGATCCAGCCCAGTGTTCTTACTCATTGAGATCCTTTTGTGTTCTAATTTCTCCCTCCACTGTACTAGCTCTTTTGTCCATCTTTGTTGTCATTAAAAAAGATGATGAGTGTGGCATTACAGACTTTGTACAAGTCATTGATAAAAATTTTAAAATAAAAAACAGGGGCAAGTATAGATCCCTGGGATCCTACACCGAATACCTCCTGCCTTTATTGATAATGAATTACTAACAAATATCCTCCCTGTGCTTGATCATTTATTTCATTCTGAATTCATCTTGTTGTTTTATTATCTCATTCCAATATCTTCATCTTCATTATTAAAAACTTTACCAAAATGTAGGCATATTATAGTCACAGGATTACTCTCATGTGCTAGTTTAATAGTACTGTCAAGCAGAGGAAATGAAATAAATCTGGTTAATTGGCCTCTAGTTGGAGTCACAGAGCTATGTTTGATGATTTTGGTGAAGGGAACTATGGGTTGATGGCCGGACTGGTGGCAACATGCTGTGAGAATGATCATGCAGTTCTTATGCTCCTTGGAGCTTGTTCCAAGACTAGCTCTCATTAGATTATAACACTTCATGTCTTGGTATTCTTCATAATATTTTGTGTACAATAAATAACTTAAAATCTTCAGTTATAACGATTGTAAACCTCTTGAAAACAAAGGCTGAATTGAATTGATCTAGGAATGTTAGCAGAGTGTCTTCCTAAGGTCAAGGTTACAAACCAAACAACCTTTTTTCAAAAGAATTAGTCACAGACTGTTATAGCACCTGGCACATAGTAGGTGCTTAATAAATGCTTATTGAATTGATCTTTTAATCTTCAAGGCCTAAAATTAAAGTTTAAGAATAAGAGACATCTAGGGAGAGGTACAGAGAGAAGATCTGTGATTTCATTGATATATGCAACTCCTGGGTAATGAACCTTCTTCTCCCAATGATGGTCAGAACTTTCTTTGGGATTCCTACCCTTAGAAAATTGATTTGAACACTGAGAATTTCAATGACTTGCCCAAGGTCACACAGTTAGTGTATGTCAGAGGAGGGACTTAAATCCTAATCTTGGCTTAAAAGACAGCCCTATTCACTTTGCCATGCTCCCTCTCTAAGTAAATGTGAATCTAATTAAGTGTTTGTTGAATGAATATTTCATGAATGAATCTCAGCTTTTTTCCTGCAGGCTACGCTCAGGATCAGTTCTTTTGTGAAAGAAATATTTCTAGAACTTCAGAACAAAATAACCAGGTCTTTAAAAATATCCCCAACAACTCATTAAAACAAAAATAGGAAAGTTAGTTCAGGGCTGTGTGCAGCAGATGACGTGTTTTTTATTTAGCTTTGGATATCAGGGACATTAGAAATGGTGTACAGGGTAAGGATAGTTCGATAGCTTTCTAAAGTGTCTCAGGTATATTGCAAGGCAATATGAAGAGACTCAATTCTGTCAGGCAAAAGACATTGAATACAATTCAACAAATCATGATAATGAGTCAGGTGCACATAAAAAGGAAGGCAAAGCGTGAGTGCTGTCAGACATTATTTCTGCACTTTGGAAAGAGGTCAAAGGGACAAGATCAAAAACATCAATGAGCTTTGTTCATAGTTAATAGCAAAAATGTGAATCAGACAAAGCCAATCCAGTTTACAGTAACCCGTCAGCTCACTGGACTTTAGAAACTTGATCACCTTGACTGGCTGGCTGGGATTTAGCAGAAATTCAGCAAGAGAGACCCTTGAGGAGCCCACAAGAATGTCTATGCATTTAACTCTTAGGAGACACACATCAACCATTGCAGGAGCATCATGATGTAGTGGAGCAAGGTGTCATTTTGGAAGTTCTGTTTTTAATACGGTGTCTGCCTCTTCCTAATTATCTAACTGTAGTAAAATTATTTCACACTTCTGAATTTCAGTTTTCTCATATGTAAAATGGGGGTCAGAAAAGTCTGCCTACAACAGCTGGGCCATAAGCAGTTTTTTGAAAGAAATCCTGTATTTCAGGAGGAAAAAGTGAGAAGGTAGATGATCAAAGCCATGGGGGATAGCCAGGACAAGGAAGAGGGGACCAAAAATCACCCACACAAGAAGACATGAATGCCACGATCTGAGCAGCAGAAAATCAATAGATAATTAATTTCAAGATGAAAGAGACTTCAAGACCTATCCCAGTATCTCATTGTATATATGAGGAAAGCAAGTCCCAGAGAAGTTATATGACTTGCCTGAGGTCCTATTGGTAGAAAGGATCTGAGCTGAGTTTTTGAAACCAAGTTCTCTGATTCCAAATCCAGGATTCTTTATATGGCACTATGTAGCCTCCATATTGGTGGACCATCCACTGAAGAAATTATTGATCCATCAAAACGTAAAATGGTGCATATGTGCATGTGTGTGTATATATGTATATATTATGTGTATATATGTATGTATGTATGATGCTATCTCTCAACTAGATTACTAGCTCCGTGCCAGTGCTGCCAACTCTCATCTTTGTAGTTCTTTAAGATATACAAGGTGTCCCCAAAATTTTAATGCACTTTTAATCTAGCAAAGTTTAAGAGCTATTAAAGCACTAAAAACTGCATTAGAATTTATGGGACATCTTGTATAAAGCATATTTCTATAATAACCCTTGAGGGAAGGAGGGAGGGGGGGGACAGAGAGAGACAGAGAGAGACAGAAAGAGAGAGAGAGAGAGAGAGAGAGAGAGAGAGAGAGAGAGAGAGAGAAGATAGCTTTTTAAGTTGTTGCTTTATTACAGACAGGGCACTAAGCTCTGGGTGTACAAATACAAACAACCAAGATAGCCCCTACCCTCAAGAAGATTATGTGCTAATAGGGAAGAAAGAATACAAAAAGGAGCTAGGAAAGGAGTGGGAAAAGGATGTCTGATGTAAACATTGAGTGGAATGGGTTGGGGACTTGGTTCTGGACAAGGTAAGAGGACAGTTCACCTCTGAGAGCCAGCAATCACCAGGCTGTGTTCCAAGATGATAGTGAAGGAAAGAATGAACCGACAGCCAGAACAGCAGTAGTGTGGTCTGAGTCTGGTCACATAGATCTTGTGCTCCATGGAACTAGAGAGCTTTATTCCAAGTGTTGCTCTTATTAGATTATAACAGCCTACTTCATGGTATATTCCATAATGCTTTGCTATAAATGCTTAAAATTGCCAATAATCTGTAATTTCAATTAGGGGCTGCTATTGCAGACTGACTACATATAAACCAGTAAAGAATTGTTAGAGACTTGCTCAGACTCAGGGGGCTTAAATAAATACCTCAGATTGTATATATCCCATAAATGTGAGAGCCTGGATTTAAATTGAGGCCTTCTTGTCTCCAATTCCCATATTTTATCTGCTTGGAGTACTGTCTCATATATATACTCTATGATTGATTGATCACATTTGACTTTGAAAGGGAGATTGCAAGATATTTTAGCTTGGCAAAAATTTCAGTAGGCATCTGGTGTTTTGAGAACTTCTGCCTAAGATTGTGTTAACCAGTTTGGTCTCATTGTGGAATAGATATGAACCACAGATAAATGCTGTTCCAGAAGTTACACAACTTTCAGTAACTGAATGTGTGGCATTTACTTCACTGTGCATCGAACTCAATTTTGTAAACTTCTTTCAAGGTCCCTTTAGGTAAGTTTATTTTCTTAGATAAAAGTAAACACCTGAGTCATTGATGTGTAAAAATATTACTTTTTAACCTTTTCTTTTTTGTACTGTATTGTAAAAAAATACATTTTCCCCATTCCCATTGTCAGCATTGGCATAGCTACAACTATTCTGAGTCATGCATTCATAAAGGAAGGATACAAATCTCATTTAAGTAATGAAAAAAAGAGGCTGAACTGATAAAACAATCCCAGGCCGCAATTCAATTTACAATTAGATCCCATAGTTCTTCTGTGCTGATATTTCCAAGTTAAATTGCATGTACTGAATAATAATGGCTGTTTTTTCTTTTAGACTCCATCCAAAATTAATCATAAGTGCCTCTGTCCAGCTGTTCTAGGTTAATCAAAGGTTTAAAGCCCCTTAATAGCTTTGATACCTCACCACCTGAGAACATGTCATTGGAGCCCAAACAGTTTCCACCTCTCCACCTCAACCACAGTCCACCCCCAGCTCAGGTTTCCTTCATGATCTATCACAAACTCTCTGCAATACACACACACACACACCCACACACACACAAATTCATGTGCACATGTGTAACCTTCTACCAATGAGATATATATTCGTGTGTATATATATGTATAGTATGTGTATATATTGTATGTATATATACACACATATTACATATATATTGCATATAATATATATATACACACATTTGTGTATATGTGTGTATAATCATTGGTAGGTAGAAATAGGCATATTATATAAAATTATATATAATATATAAACACACACATATCTCAGCAGGAAGTTTTATCATTAAATTAAGAATTATAGTCACAAAGATATGGTGGGTTTTTTTTTTTAAGTTGCAGCACAGAAAGGATGACAGATGGAGGTTTGTAATTTAATTTATATAGAGAACTTCCAATAAGGAGATTCCCTCTACCAGTCTAGATCAGCATGTGTTCTGTAGTTTCCTGTTTTAGAGCATTGCATGGGTTATTGAAAGTTTAAGTGACTGGCCTAGGGTCACACTGGCCCAGTATATGACAGTGACTGGATTTTAACCCAAATCATCCTGACTCTGAAGCTAGCTCTCTGAGTACCATGATACCCTGCTTCCCTATCAAAGTGTATTAACAGGAAACAACACATGGCTAATATTAATACTGGGAGGATGGGAGAAGCAATCATTTCATCTGTCTTCTTCATATCTCTCATGCTTTCATAAATGCCTGAAAAAAAACATCACTAAGTAGTCAGTCTTCTAATGACATTTGCTACAGTGACACTAGGAAAACAGACCTAGAATCCATCTCTGGACCTGTAGACAGAGGCTTAGCAGCTTGGAAGGATCTGTCCCCATCCTAAGCTTTGGTGACCCCCTAAGTATAGGAACACGTTAAACCACATTGAAGAATTTCAGGAGGCCTTGAGTGGTGGAGAAGTTGACTTATAAGATGCTAATGATCTTGCTGTCACCAATGTGCAATATGCAGAATGCAAAATTGTTCCTTCTGTAATCCCTTGAATAGATCATGGACAGTTTCCAAAGCCATAGCTTATACTAAATGCTTTAGGCTATCTTTTTTTGCAATGAAGATTTCTAGTGAGAAAAACACAAATGACAGTTTGCTAATACCAAAGGATGAGGATTGGAAGGCATTTGGTTATGAGGACATCTTTCGTGAGGAATTTCTGAGACCTTAGGAAGCAAATGCAGTCTTCACAGAAGACAAGGAGAACTAAGAACTGCAAATAGGGGGAATGAGATCCATATGATTAAGCCAAGTAGCCCTTGATGTCAGAAAACTTCATTGCCTTGAAGTCAGTGAACCAAGCCAATGGCCCTTTAATGTTTGCCAAAATGGGACATTTCTAAGGCCTTCCAAGTTTGCCTCTATGAATCAACTTTTCACTAAGAAGTTTCATGTGACTCCTTACTAGTTAATGTTCTAGTCAATCTGGTCTTCTCTTTAGGTGACATTTCATCTGCCCAAGAGGAGACTTTGTATACGATATCACTAGCGTGCCCATGTCTGGAAAGCTTTCCCTCTTCAACTTTGCTTTTGGAATCTTGAAGTATTCGAAGTCCTAGGCATCTAGTGGACATGGAGTGGAGAAGAATAGAGCTAAAATCTGATGTAAGACACTGACAAGCCCTGTGACCCTGGGCAACTCAATTACTCTCTGCCTCAGTTTCCTCATCTGTAAAACAGGGATACCAATAGCACCTGCAACCTAATTAAGGATTTTTATTATATTTATTTATTCATGCATATATGTACATATATTTTTATACATATATTGGCTCTTTTGAAATGGAAGGCAATGTATTAACAATTTTTTACTTTTTAAAAGTAAAAACAAAAAAAAACCAGACAATCCAAAGTATCAAGGGGCTTTCATCTTCCTGAATGAGAAACAGCAAATGCATCATACAAATATAACCAAGATTCTTAACCTGGAGTCCATGAATGTCTGGCTCTGCCTCTGTCTCTGCCTCTATCTCTCCCTCTCCCTCCCCCCATCTTTCTCATCATCTATGTTGATATCATCTATATCTCTATCACATCTATAGCTATGTGATATTTTAATAACTTCTTCCATATAATTGTTTTCATTTGGGATATGTGTTTTATTTTGTGCATTCAGAAACATTATTCTGATTGGAGGGCAGACCATAACGCATAAAAATTTTGGGAAAGCCTTCAACAGAATGCAATAGGGACAAAAAGGGACAGATTCATTCAAGGTGATCAAGGGAAATAATGAGAATGGAGAAATCACTTTCATTTGAAAGGGCAGTAAAGGTTTCAGTTAAGAGGTGACACCTTATAGGGGCCTTGAAGGAAGGAATAGATTCCATGTAAGGGAAGAGTGCAGCTGCAAAAGGATGAGCAGACGGAGCATCAGTTCAGTAATGACTAGATCAACATATCGTATATCTAGAGCCAGAAGTGACCTTAGAGGCCTTTGAGTCTTATTTTCTTATTTTACAACTGAAGAAACTAAGTCCTGTGCAAGTTAAGTGACTTGGCCAGGTTCCCACATAAGTTTGTAAGTTATGAGTTTATCCTCAGATTTTCTTGTCTCTATGTACAGGAATCCACCTGGAGATCCCAGAGTATCAAATCTTGTCCCAATTAATGAGACATTCCAGATCAGATCTATTTAATATTTAGACTAGTCTAATTTTTCCATGGCAGAATGGTTAATTTCTTTATAAATCCAAAAACAATACACTTCAGAGAGGAGATGATTTCTGTTAGGGCCTCTGTCTATGGCTCAGTGAATATTCTCAAAATTGCAATAGATATAGTTATTCTCAAGATATTGCATTATCCATTTTCCTTAATCTCTTCAAGTAAGGTGACCCAGTTCTATAAGGTTGTATTGGTAAGAGTGGGAATTATTGAATCAACGTTAGTGCCATAGATGAGAATTGCTCTTTTAAAGTTAGAAAATTATTCTCCTTTATGGGCCTTTTCTAAAGTGCAGTCAATCCAATTCCCTACTTGCCCTTTCTTATGTTTTAATATAATTGAGTGAAAATTATGCTCTCTTGAATATGTTCTTTGTGAAAGAAGTTTGAGGGTATATAAGACACTGGAGGGAAGAAACTATGTCCTCAAATTCCTAACTCCACACCAAGGAGCACTTTGTCCTCTATTGCTTCCCATTTGTTTTCTGAAATGGACTCCAGGAATCAGAGGCTGGGTGGAATGCTTTTCAATTCATTGTTGAACAGTTTTTCAAGTGGTCTGCATGCCTTGTTACAAAAGGAGAGAATTAGAACATTTCCATAAATCCTCCCCTCCTACCTTGCACTACAAAAACAAACAAACATACAAAGACTTCCCTCTTTCGCTTTGTGTAAGGGTTGAAAATCGATGGCTGTGTTCATAGACTTAGAGAACAGAGAATAATGAGATTACCAAAAGGGTGGAAAGAGGAGCAATTTAATTAATAGTAGATAGTTAAATGACTTTGAAAATTGGGAAATAAATCAGAGGATCATAGATATAGAACTGCAAGGGCCCTAAGGCATCCTTGACTTCTCAGCTCTTGATTTTACATGAAGAAACTGAGGTCCAGAAATGCCAAATGACTTATATGAGACTGGTGATCTCTCTCAATTAAACATAAATGAAGTTATAAGAGAGGTGCTAATATGAAGAAGGAAAAGGATAGAGAAGAAAAACAAAAAGAGGAAGAGAAATTGGAGGAAGAGTAAGAGAATGACTCAATGAAAAGAAAGCAGTAGGTAACAGAAGGGAAGTAATAAAGGCAATGGAAACAAATCGGCTAAAAAATGGTACCAAGTTAATGAGAGAAGACAAAGGAGGCTATATGTAATTGTCAAGTTGATGCTTGAAAATGCACCTCCTTGATAAAAACAAAAAAATGAAGCAAGTATATCAGTAGAATATTTCTCAAATCATCAGGCCACAGATTAGAAATAGGAGGAATTGTAAATCCCACCTCTCAGTTTAAGTGAAAATTCAAGATGCTTTTGAAAACATAGAAAATAAAATATCTTGAAATAGTATTTTCAAAATGCAGTGAGTCTGTTGCTCAGCAGTAAGTAGTTATATACCCATCTAAACACACTGCTTAGTATATAGTAGGTCTTTAATTAATGCACATTGATTGATCACAAGAGTCACTACTCAGGCCCCACATCTCACATTTCTTTAGCACTAAAGAATTTTTCTTATATCGACCCTGTGACAGCATAATACAAGTATCCTTTGTGCAATCACCAATATCCCTTGAAACCTGACACTAATAGAATGAGTCTGATTCATCAAGACTTCCATGGTCACATTACTGTGCTTTCACTTGCCACTGGTGTGAATGACACTTCATCAATGCTTCTTATTGCAATTGTCTTCCAGCCCTTTGCTAAATCACTCATTGAAGTATCTCTGGAAAACATTGGAGGTTTGCCATGATTTTGAACATTTCAAAAGTTCCAGTAAAGCATGCAAGTTACCTGTCTACTATCCCTGCATCCTCTTTTTGAGATCTTTCCACCTTCATTTTAGACCCCATATCTATGTGTTTGTATCTTTTGTGTATCACAACCTAGAGCCTAGAATTATTGCTTCATTTTCCCCTGGGTTACCTATAATTCTGAACTTTTGTAAATCAAAGGATTCTAACCATAGCTATATTATACCATAATTATCATACTGGTATTTAGGAAGATAAGAAAGTTTTGGTGCCAGAGGACTCCTTGAGAATGCTATACTTTCCAAAATTCACTCAGAAATGGTTTTCCCGTAGTGTATTGGTCAGATTTACCAAGGATGGAGAAATTTATGACCAAACAAGAGATAGAGAACATTGTGAAGGACAAAACGGATAACTTTGATCACATTAAGTTTAAAAGATTTTGCCCAAACAAATCCAATGCAACCAAGATTAGAAGGGAAGCAGAAAACTGGGAAAGAATATTTGCAACTAGTGTCTGTGATAAAGGCCTGATTTTTGAAATATACAGGGAACTGAGTCAAATGTACAAGAATACAAGTCATTCACCAATTGATAAATAGTCAAAGGATATGAACAGGCAGTTTTCAAAGGAAGAAATTAAAAATATCTATAGTCATATTTTTTAATGTTTATTAATTTATTTTTAGTGTTCAATATTCATTTTCACAAAATTTTGAGTTCCAAATTGTTTCCCCATCTATCCCCTCCTCCCACTCCAAAACACCATGCATTCTGATTACCCCTTCCCCCAATCTGCCCTCCCTTCTATCACACCCCTCCCTTCCTTTATCCCCATCTTCTCTCTTGTCTTGTAGGGCAAGATAAATTTCTATATCCCATTATCTGTATTTCTTATTTCCCAGTTGTATGAAAAAACAATTTTCAACATTCATTCCTAAAAATTTGAGTTCCAACTTCTCTCCCTTCCTCCCTCCTCACCCATCCCCATTGAGAAGGCAAGCAATTCACTATAGTCTATATATTTGTAGCTTTGCAAAATACTTCCATAATAGTCATGTTGTGTAAGACTAACTATATTTCCCTCCATCCTACCCTGCCCCCCATTTATTCTATTCTCTCTTTTCACCTTGTCCCTCCCCCAAAGTGCTTACTTCTAATTGCTCCCTCCCATTTGCCCTCCCTTCCATCATACCACCCCTACCCCACTTATTCCCTTCTCCCCTAATTTCCTGTAGTGTAAGATAGATTTTCAAACCAAATTGAGTGTGCATGGTATTCCTTCCTTAAACCAAGTGTAATGAGAGTAAGCTTCACTTTTTCCCTCTCACTTCCCCTCTTTTCTCCTCCATTGAAAAAGTTTTTTCTTGCCTCTTTTATGAGATATAACTTGTCCCATTCCATTTCTCCCTTTCTTCTCTCAATATATTTCTCTCTCAACCCTTAATTTTATTTTTTTAGATATCATCCCTTCCTATTCAACTCACCCTTTGCTCTCTGTCTCTGTTTCTCTCTCTCTGTCTCTGTCTCTCTCTCTTTATATATATATACACACACACACGCACACACACATATATGCGTGTGTGTGTATGTATGTATGTGTGTGCGTGTGTGTGTGTGCATGTGTGTGTGTTTGTGACTTCAGAGAGGCCTGGAAGGACTTATATTTGATGAGTGAAATGAGCAGAACCAGGAGAACACTGTACACAGTAACAGCCCCGGTATTTAAAGACTGTTTCTGATAGACTTATCCCTTCACAGAAATGCAAGGAACCAAAACATTCCCAAAGGGCTTGAAACAAAATGCCATCCACATCTAGGGAAAGAACTATGGAATTAGATCACAGAATGAAGCAGACTATTTTCTCTAGGGTTATGTTTTTGTTTTGGTTTGGTTTTTCTAATGGTTTCTCACATTCATTTGAATTCTTCTACGCAACATGACTGATGTGAAAATGTGGTTAATAAGAATGTATGTGTAGAACACCCCCCCCCCAAAAAAAAGAAATGGTTTTCTTGGCAGTACATTTCCATCTATAGTTATTATGCTGATAGACCAAATACCAATCCAAATATGTGTAATCAGATGGATGAGAGACATTTCTCCTCCTCTTGGTTTTTCCTGTGTCTTCTATTCTTAACCTGCATGTGAGTAGTGTATGTGGTATGTGTGTGTATGTATGTTTGTGTGTGTGTGTGTGTGCATGTGCATGTGTGTGATCAATTGCTTTGGTAAAACCTATGGATTTCATCTCAGAATACTTTTAAATGCATAAAAACAAAACAAGTTACAAAAGAAATCAATGAAACTGAAAAAAGTTATTAAAAGTTTTATGTATATGTATATATATATGTTTAAATTTAGTTAATGAGCCGTGGGTTAAGAATGCCTGTCCTGTGTCACTTAGTATTTTCTTCACTATGTTCAGTGAGAATGACTGCCTGCATCTTCAGTGAGCTTTTGTTACTTTGCAACAACTATAATTGTCAGGAGCTTTGATGACATTACACCTAAATTTGCTCCTTGGTGACTTCCACCCACAGATTTTTATTCTGTAGTTTGGGGACAAATAGAACCAAGTAGATATCCTGAAAATAGAATTCTCAATAGTATTAAGATTATCGATCTCATCTTTGGTAAGAAAATATTTACCAGGGTGTAACAGAAACCTCTTCTGCTTCATGAAAAGAAATCCTTTTGAGAGTGAGAGAAAAACATAGTAGGGAATTATATGTGTATAGGCTATCCCAATATTATATACACATGCATGCACCTATATATGTACAAAGATGTGTATATACATACACACACATATATATATATATATATATATATATATATACATGCATACATATTCCCACATAAATGTATGTATGTTCTATTTTCACTTACCAGGAATGAAATGTGAAGGAGTAACTGATTTTTGCTAGCCAGCACCATGATTTAAGAACAATTAAGCTTTTCTTTTCTCCTTGCCATATGGTCTGACATCTTTTGATTAATAACAGAGTAAACAATTTTCACATTAATTAAAAGTCAGAGTTTCTTGGTGGCCCCAGCCCATTAAATCATATGCTCCAGAAGGTTGGTTATTCAAGGCAGAAATGATGATAAAGCACTGGATGTCCTGGCTGAAGCGGCATTTAGAAGGGACTTTTTTAGTTTCTTTTGTACTCTTGTGATAATTCAATCCAGTCCAACTCAACTAGCATTACTAAATGCATTCCCTTTGCATAAAAATGGCAGCTAGGTCCCGATTAGAGCAAGGAGTGAGTCTCATGAAGTGGTCAAATGTATTTGCATTATAAAATTATCATTACATAAAACATAGTGATTTGTTCCAGTCCAATTTGGAAATATGTGTTGGAAATTCCAATAATGCAACCACATCATGGGATTCATTTTTTACACTAATAGAGACTGAGACATAATTTCACAACTGCATTTTGATTTTGTATGTCTGGTTTATGTAGAGAACACACCAGCAAACCTTATTTACATTACTTCAGGAAACAAAAAAAATGAATTTCACAAAAGCTCAGGACAAATGTGAAAAAAACCAAAATATTTCATATGCTATCAATATGTTCATCTCATATACACTTGGAGTTTCTTCCTAGAACTAGAAATATTTGCTTAGGTCCTTCTATAGACTAATGAACCCTGCTTTCCATAGTCGGTGTGGTTTGGTTTGAGTGGGAAGGAGATCTAGGAAGACCAGAAGTTTGGGATATTTGGAGAGTGGAAGAAGAAACGTGATCACCTGGTAAGTATAACAGATGGTGTTTAATGGAGGGAGAAATAATGAGATCCCCCATGGAGTGGCCAGCACTCCATCCTCTGCATATTGAGGAGATTTCAGTACTAGAATTAGGGAAAGGACCAAGGTGGCAGGTGATTCTTCACCCTCTCTTGCAGAGCACAGTGCCTGAGTAGTGTCTTCTTTCTCATTCTCATCTTCTTCTATCCAACCCTTTAGGTTGAGTGAAGAAAACGGTAACAATCTGGTCCTCTTTCACTATCCCTCCCTTTAAGAGATATCAGAAGTCTAACCAAAAGTAGTGGCAGACTATAAGTATCAAAGATTAATGATGAAAGATGTCTTGCTCTCCTTGGCAATGAAGTAGTAAACTGGAACTGTAGAATGAAGCATCCTTCGTTAATCACCATTATACTGATTGGTTTTGCTTAGTTTACAGTTTTATGTAGTTTATTTGTTAACAGATGGCATTGCTATAATGCTAAATAAATACTTGCTAATTAATTAGTTAGCAATATGAAAGGCTCTGGGGGTTCAAGTTCTATTTCAATCTCTTCTTCTTGATAGGTGATGATGATTATATTTATGATGATGGTATTCCTCTCAAGAAGATTACTTCAGTTTTCTGTTTAGATTGAACTTAGATTTTCGGAACCCTTGTTCACAGTTCCCAAAGCACCATGTTCTAATGGTTCAGTCTTTCAAGGGTAATCTAAGTGAATCCTGCTTAGGTGAGTGATAGGATCATTTATAAAACTAAAGCCCCCAGATGCTTTATGAGCTTTAAATCCTTTTATAACTCTTTCTTAGGGTTTTAGCATAGTAGATAATATGTGGTAGGGCCTTAAGGATGTCCCTCCATACATGCTCTGCTCTTGAGTAAACTTAACCAATTGTAAATGGGAACAAACTAATTTATGAAAAGGGAGTCAGGATTACAGAATATCACTTCTGATATCTTTCAAAGTCTACCAATATACATGGATGATATTTGTATTACATCACTGGGACCATAACGTAGGGTTCTCTTTTGCCTTGACTTTCTCCCCTCTGAATGAATTCATACCAGTATTCCCAAGAAAAATTAGATTTTGAATAAAGCTATTTTGAATACATCTCAGACAAAAAATGTGATATGTATTTTTGTATTTCTCACAGTTCCTTGCACAATGGGTACTCAATAAATATATGATGGCAAAGAACGCTAGACCTAAAAAACAGATAGCCTGTAGAAACTACTAAAGAAGACTCCAGCTAAAGATGTATATGACAACTCAATACTTTTCAACTTGAGTTCAAGTATTTAAACCCATCGTGCTATATAGTTTTAAGCCAGATTCAGGAGTGGAAGAAAACTAGCCACAATGTCCATGTCATGTTTGGAAATGGGCATCTATTGATAGCCTCATTCTGATGAAGATGCTTTAGAGAGAGATAAATGAGAACCCTATAGCAAAAATTAGAAAAGCCCCCAAACTCCTTTCTATATGGTGACTTTTACATAAACAAAACAATCAATAGCAATATCTTTGTTTAGAAGTAATTCCCTGCCTGTAGTGTGAGGTAATTGTTTTTATAAGACAACATAGGTCTAATAGTGATTGTCGAAGTCAATTCAGTCAAGTTGTGGCTGTGAGCAATATATGTTGTTTGGTTTATTGACGGTTCTCTTATGTCTTTTAGGTTGGCAACTTTCCTAGTTTCTTTATCCAATAATTCCAGGACATGTGTGAATATTAGCTCAGAGTGTCTTGATGTGATTGTTAGGAAAAATTCCATTGTTGTCTCCTTATTTTCTTGCTTATGAAAAAAATTCTCTGGAGTTTAGGCCTTTATGATAAGTTGTCTCAAAGACTGAATATTGCAGCTGAAGCTTGCTTAATGCAATTACTTATGTACATAAAATTAATAATAAAATAAATAAGTTTTCAGACTAGGACAGAAAGGTAATTGGTACAGTGTTTTTTCAAAGCACCCTATCTTCGGTGTATCTCATTTATGTAGGGCAGGTTGTAACTAGATGCCAGATTTTCCCCATCTTTGTTTGGAAGTTGTAAAAATCCATGAATGAGGTCAGAGGGCTAACTCAGACACTGTTTTCAAACCTAATTTAATTTTCACTTGGGAGATGTGAATTGCAGAAATTTAGTCATTAGGAGTAGGAGTAAGGTACAGCAGAGAGCATACTGACCTAAATGAGGAAACCTGGTAACTTGCCCCAGCTCTGTCAGTCACTAGCTATGTGACTTAGGGCAAATCATTTTGCCCTCTTTGACAGATTTGCTTTTCTCCATATGAAGATAGAATCAAAGGAGATAGGTCAACAACTCCCTTCCTGATTTCATGTTCTTGGAGAATCAAGTTGACCAAGAACACATACATTGGTTTTTCTTTCCCCAGATAAGAATTTAGGATCAAGTTTCAACTATTTGACATCTTGGTTTACCACTCAATTTACACTCCACTAATATTAATGCCCAATCTGGTGACATATTGACTTTCTTTATATAGATAATCCACGGGGATGTCTTTGAAAAAGAAGATTGTCACAAATTTTCCCCCATTTCTGTTTTAGCCAATCATCAGTTTTGTAACTAGAGCAGGGATAGAACAGCTTTTCCCAAGGTGATGGTACAACAGGCCAAGGTTCCAGATAACAGAAATTCAGGGAAAAGAGAGAAGGAACGGAATGTCTCTATGACCCCAGGAATATACCAGAAGCACTTAGCACAATTCCTGACAAAAGCAAGCACTTATAAAGTGTTGAATGACTGATTGAATGACCAGTAGTCAATAGTTTTTCAGAGGGCTGGAATTCCCCTATAGGTCCCCTGAATCTAAATCTATTGTACTCCACATATACCATAGTGCTTGTCATATATTCACAGACTCATACAATTACAAAACGATTTCACCCACAACTTTGTCAGGTCAGAATTAATAGCATTATCACCCCCTTTCAAAAATATGGAGATTCTGTGGCTCAGATATTCAATGATATACCCAGGAACACAGTTTGGAATGTTTCAGTTAGTATTGAATTTCGAGCTCATTTTGACAGGATGGGTAAACTGCAGCCTTGAAGTCACATGTGACCCTCTAAGTCCTCAAGTTTGGTCCTTTGACTGAATCCAAATTTCACACTTAGATTCAGTCAAAGGACTGCACTTGAGGTCCTAGAAGGCTACATATGACCTTAAGGCTGCAGGTTCCCCATTCCTGCTCTATATCATCCTTGAGTGATCCTTTAATACAGTGTGGAAGCCAAACATAATTCTTGACAAGGTATGCCATGCAGCCTGCCTTTCTGTCCCTGAATTTTTCTTCTATGTCTTATATGGTATTGTTTATATGTTTTACAGTTTATTTGAAGAAGATAGGTGGGATCTAGTTGTGTGAGAACTGAAAAAAATTCCTGTCCTAGCTTGACCTGTTTCTTTGAAAATAGGCCCAAGAGCCTAGCCTAAATATGAATTAGTGAAACTGGTACCCTTGCTATTCCTGGAACAAAGCACTCCATCTGCCACCTCTGGGAGCTTTCTCTGGTTGGCCCCCCATGCCTGCAACACTCTCACTCCTCATTTATGCTTCCTGACTTCCCTGGTTTCCCTCAAAGTCCCAGCTAGATTCAACCATTCTTCTCAAAATTGCATTGTCCTTATTGTAATTGTTCTTAGTATAAGTAGGCATTTAAAATCCTTCCTCATTTCTTATCTCATTGCTCTAATCTGGTTCATCTCTGAGTTCTCCATGATGTTCTAGGAAGCTCATTATTGGGGAAACCTCATCATCTTGCAAGATCCCATCAGTTTTGGAATTCTACCTCTCTGAGTATAGATGGATAGACAGATATAGTTTGTACAGAGTTGTTTAAATCTTTTCTCCTCCATTAGACTGTCATTCTTGAGATAAGGGAGAAGTCTTTTACCTTTCTTTGTATCTCCAGCATTTAACACAATGTCTACAACAGAACAGATTCTTAATAATTGCTTATTAACTGACCTGTCTATAGTTTTCAATATGTCAAAATTAAGTTGGGATTGTTGGTTTTTTTGAGATAAGTATTTTGGATTATTTTTAAGCTTTTGATGCCAATGTAAATTTATCTCTGAGTCTAACTTAATTGTTGGTGTTTCTTAAGTAGCTATGTGAAATGAAGTGTGTTTTTAAGGTTATATAACATTGGACTTGGAGTCTAGAAAATTTGGTTTTGAATCCTGCCCCAAACATTTACTATCTGATTGATCATGGGCAAGTCATTTACTTTCACTCAATCCCAATTTCCTCATCAGTAAAATGTACATAATAGTGGCACCTACTTCCCTGGCAAAAGAACACAGCAACCTTGTGCCAAGCACAGTGATAAGTGCTGTGAATATAAATGCAAACCAAACATAAGACACTTCCTGCCTTCAAGAAACTTATATTCCAGTGAGGAAAGACAACATACCAAAAGGAATAGGAAAGTAGTGGGTAGGAGAAGGTAAAGTAGGAGACTCAGAAGCATAGTCAGGACTTGGATGAAGTATGGTAAACCTGGACCCAGTCCTAAAATGGAGGTCCTTAAAAGAAAATCAGCAATGGAATAAAGGAGTTGGCACACTAGAGGGAAATTCCTGTTAGAGGTAGCAAATATGGAACAATCATAAATGTGGTGGATAGGGTTGCTAAGGGTCAAATGAAATAACTTTACAAATTTTATAGTGCCATATAAATGCTAGCTACTAAAATAGTTATAATAATTTGAGTGAGCTCAAAATTCTGAATTTGAAATCAGAGAATCTGGGTTCCAATCATGGTTCTGTGTGAATTTGGGAGTACCTTAACAACTTTCAACAATTTACACATCTACAAAAACACCTTGGGTTCAACTCATAGTACCAAGGTGATCATGGCATGCAGATCACTTTATATTCTACTGCCCCAGGAAACTCTCTTAAACTATATAAGTTACAAAGAAGTAGCTGACCTGAATCTGTAGGAGGGGGTTCCATGGCAAAAGTTGTCATATTGATAAAAATCAGAGGTCTAGATACTCATCTTACCAAAAAAATGTGTTTTTTGCAAGCATGGACCCAAATATAGTCCCATTCTGAGTCATCACATTTTTAATAATAGATACAGGGAGAATTTGTTTTAAGGGGAAAATGTATTTGTTTTTTCAAAGCAGGAACAGTTTTATTAGATTTATCCAAATAAAACATGGTTCTGTTGAGAAATAAATCCCCTGCTGTTTTAAATAGAACTCAGATCTAAATTTATTTCAATACTTGAAGAGTTGAAGAGATGGAAATTTTCCAAACAAAGAATATTGGGATTCACAGCATGGGCATGGATATATATTCAGTGCAACATCAGTTCTGGATTATTGATATTAATTTTCAAAGCTCTCTTCAGGTGAGGCCATCTATCTACATTTGACCTTTCCTGATCTCTATCCCCCCATTTTACCCCAGTAGTTGGTGTCCTTCTACCCCAATAACTTTGTATTTACTTTGTGTTTTGTATTTACTTCACTATGCAGATGACATTTCTTCCAAGTGAAATATATTGTCCCTGAGGATAAGGATAGTTTTTTAATTGTTCTATCTCCAGTGCCTAACACAGTGCGGAGCATCTAGTATATGCACAACAAATGCTTGTCAAATTAAAATGAATTGAATCTTGCACACCTGATAAGCACAGACTCTGATTTACTCCAGGATAAACTGGTTTAAATACACTCAAACAGTCTGGTTTCTTTGGTTTTAGATACCATTTAAATATAAGATATTGAAAACAAGATATTAACTTGGGCCCACTTCATGATGGATTGCACTTCACATTAAAAGATACAATTATTTTCTAAAGCATTTTAACAGAAGGTAAAGTCTTAGATTGAAATTGAACTCTGTGAAAGAATAGAGTGATGAATGTTGCATCAGCGAGATCTGAGTATAACACTTGAAAATAATTCACAATGTGAAGTACAGGATTAAAAGAGAGAAAAGAAGAAACAGAGGAAAATGAGACAGAGGGAAATACACAGTAATCATAACCTCAAATGTGAATGGGATGAGTTTGCAAACAAAAAGGAAGTACATAGCAGAATGAATTAGAAACAAGAATTCAAAAATATGTTGTTTATATGTGACACACCTGAAACAGAAAGATGCACGAAGTATAAGAAAGGGGCTAGAGCAGAATCTAATATTCTTCACTTGAAGTAAAAAAGGCAAAGGTAGCTATCATGATCTCAGACAAAGGAAAAGAAAAATAATAGATCTAATTAAAAGTGATAATCAAGGCGATTGCATTTTTCTTAAAAAAATAGACAATGAGGGAGTATCAAAAAATTTGCTGCAAGTTTCTCTGATAAAGACATCATTTCTCAAATACCAACTGAGATTACAACTAAGTCAAATTTATAAAAATGAAAGCCATTCTCCAATTGACAAATGGTCAAAAGATATAAACAGGCAGTTATCAGAAGAAATCAAAGAAATCTATGGTCATAGAAGTTAAAACTATTGTCATATAAAAATGTCTAAATCACTATTGATTAGAGACAGGTAAATTAAAACCATTTTGAGGTACTACCTTACACCTTCAGAAATCACAAATGTTGGATAGGATGGGGGAAAATAGATACAGTAATTGTTGGTAGAGTAATGAACTAGTCCAACCATTCTGGAACACAATTTGGAGATTGGCCCAAAGGGCTATAAAATTACTTATGCCCTTTGACTCACCTTTCGACTACTAGGTTTGTATCCAAAAGATAGCAAACAAAGAGGAAAAGGACGTTTATGTACAAAAATATTCATAGTAGTTCTTTTTGTGGAGGCAAAAAATTGGAAATTGAGGGCACATTTGTCAATTAGGAATGACTGAACACGTTGTGGTATATGAGTGCAATGGAATGTATTTCTCCTTTGTTGCTGAAGAAGACCATGCTGTCAGAGAAATAATGACATGACTAGCCCTTGACTTTGTTTTGAGTGAGGGAGGGCTGTGCAGGTCACCAGCCTCACTTCTCCTCCAGAGCCATCTGAATCCAGTGGATTCATCAGGATGATGGGAGATGACCCAGGATGAGGCAATTGGGGTTAATTGATTGCCCAAAGTCACACAACTAGTGAGTGTCAAGTGTCTGAGGTGAAATTTGAACTCAGGTCCTCCTGACTCCTGCACTGGTGCTCTGTCCACTGCACCACCTAGCTGCCTGTGTAATGGAATACTCTTGTGCTATACGAAATAATGAAGGGGTGGCTTCAGAACAGCATGTCAAGAATGATATGAACTGATGATGCAAATACAAAGAAATGGGATATTATTGCACATAGTAACAGCATGTTATAAGGAAAGACTTGGTTCCTTGATAAATGCAATGACCAAGACAATCCCAGGGGACTCATGATGAAATATGCTATTCACTACCAGAGAGAGAACTAATGAACTCAGAGTGCAAAGTGAAGTGTAATTTTCCTACTTTTTAAACTTTTTGTTGCTTTTTTTTTCAATATGGATAATCTGGAAGTATATTTTGCATGATTTTCCATATATAATTAATATCATTTTGCCTGCTTTCTCAGTGGGTGAAGAAGGTGGGAAATAGGGAGATAATTTGGAAATCAAAATTAAAACATAAAAGAATGACAAAATAAGTAATAATAAATTAAGTGATAAAATAAATAAATAACAAGCCCTCCTCCTACCCCTTCAATAAAAGAAGGAAGAAAAGATGCAGAGATATTTACCCTCCTAGTCCTCTGGATGTAAAGACTTCTCTCTGATGAACCTAGAAGAAGAGTTTCCCAATAATTTTGCAAAGACCACTCACACTCATAATACCTTCTAAAAAACTTAGCTTGTCACCTCTAGGTGGTAGTCAAAGCAGGGAATAACTGTATACTGGGACATGTGTCTTTTTCATGGGGCAGCATCCAAAGGGGATTTCTCTTTTTTCTTTCTTGTCTTCTCCCACCATTAGCAATAGTGCCTTGGAAGAATGATTATTCTCTGAGTGAAGACAAATTAGAAGGCTATTGTAGTGATACAGGCATGGCTGATGGAAGTCCTCTAAACCATATGATGCCAATGAGAGTCTAAAAAGGGGCTGTATAGGAGAGATGTCATGAAGGTAGAATAAGAAGATTTGACAGCAGATTAAGTGAGGAGAAGAAGGAAACTGAATCTCAAGGCAGTTTAGTGATTTTCCTAAGTGTATGGAGTTAATAAACATCAGAGGCAAAAATTGAACCCAGTTCTTCTGACCCTGTAAATAACACTTCCCACTCTATCAAATGCTTCTCAATATGTAAATAAATCCCCTAGGGGAAGCCACTTTTTTTTCCATTTTTCACTAGGATATGTGTCTTCTAGCAAAAAAGTCAGAGTTAAGTCAAGTATTAAAAACCAGTGACTATGAGAAAGTAGCAGTCATTATACATATAAGGTATATTTTGTTTACTAAAATGTTTTTACAAACCCCATGTGATGCATATATTATAATGCTCTTTCTATAGATAACGGAAGTGAAGCTGATGGAGGGTGACTAACCAGCTTATGATCATATGCCTATGAGTTACCCGAGTAAGGATTTTATTTCTCTTCTCTTGATTAGAAATTCAATGTCCTTTTGAATATCTCACACTGCTGGCCTCCTTCTTTCATATTATGGGGATAAACTGGAGGCAAGATTATTTGGCGATGGATGTGAGGACAAGAGTCAATGCTGAAAACTAGTGAGATTCAGTCAGAGTTTCCTTCAAGTGGTCTTCAATTGCCCCGTTTTATGGCTCCTTCTACACTGGCAACATGCCCTTGCTGGTAGTGCATGGTAGGGGAAGGATGAAAGAACTGTTTATCCAAGAGATCTGAGATTTTTCTGCCTTCGTCAAGACCATCACGCAACTGGCTTGGTCAAATGATGAGAGGAACTCTCTGTTCCCAATTATGGGACAACAGTTAGGGTAGGGAGTACCATAGACCAAAAGCATAAGTCACATACTAGAAGACTTAAATCTAAAAGTCCAATATGATGCCTCAAATACTGGAACAGCAGGATGGATTATATCACAGCTTGGTCACATTTGCAGAACAAGAAAGGCAGAACATGAATTCAGCAGACAAAGATGAGTATTATGGGCAGTAGCAGGAAAAGAAAATAGCTAGAGCTATTCACTGGAGATGAGCTTTGGGGAATCCATCTACACCTAGTTCAGGAAAAGGGAGCTATTTAATTCAAATTCATACTGCATTCAGTGCTTGTGCACAACTGGCAAACTAGTTCTCCTTCTGAGACTTCTTTCTCATCTCTCTGTTTCTGTCTCTGTCTGTCTGTCTGTCTGTCTGTCTCTCTCTCTCTCTCTCTCTCTCTGTCTATCTCTCTCTGATGGAGTCAGGAATGTGTGATATATCCTTGCTTCTCAGGAATCTGTATTTAGTCCTCAGTTGGGTCCTAGGCTGCTCCAGAACCATAACAGAGAGTCCACTGAAAAGTCAATGTGCTCGTTGCTGTTGTCTTGTAGGTATGATTCTAAAGTCCATGTATCTGAGTCTGCACTATTGAACTTAATCATTCAGCACCAGATAAGACTGCTTCTCAGTGAGAAATATCTATTCCACTAAAGAGACAGAGACATAGACAGAGAGAGAAACACACACACACACACACACAGATGGAGAGATCAGAGGACAGAGAGAGAGAGAGACAAACAGTAAGAGAGAAACAGAGAAGAAAAGAGACAGATACAGAGACAGAGAGAATGAGGCAGAGTTGCCTCCACCCTCACCTCCAGGAAATCCTGTGGAGAAAAATAACTTTTATCTTAAAATAAAATTACATATTTTTCATTGAAAAAAGTCTCTTTTCTCTCTCTCCTACTTTCTTTCCACCAATGGGGAGAAAAGTAAAGAAAAACAAAATCCTTGCAATAAATATGCAATTAAACAACACAAATGACTGCTCCATTGACAATGGCTAAATAATATATGTCTCATTCTGTAAGTTTATAACTTCCCTTTCGGGTGGTGGGTAACCACTTTATCTGTAGTCCTTGGAAATCATTGCATTGATCAGAGTTTTTAAGTCCTTCAAAGATTTTTTTTACAGTATTGGTTATTTAAGTCAGCCAACTAGTCAACAATCATATATTAAATGCTTACTGCATTCCAGCTGCTGTGCTAAGCACTAGAAGGAAAAGGGAGAGTCACTGTTTGAAAGAAGCTTTTGTTTGAAAGAGGCTATGTGGAACTTACCACATAAAAGGAAACTGACAAGAGGAGAAGACAGAGAAAGAAAGTCCCCACTGTAGGGGCCACAACAAAGTTTACAGGAGTGTAGCCTAGTAAGAAATGTTATAAATTCCATTCCATAGGTTCCATTCTTTCTGCATCAGTTTGTACAAGTCATCCCAGGTGCCACTGAAACGATCCTTTTTTCATTCTTCATGGCACATTTTCCATTTCATTCATATCCCATGATTTGTTCAGCTATTATAAAATTGATGGGCACCTCTTTAGTTTCCAGGTCTTTGCTACCACACAGAAAGATCTGCTATAAATATATAAATATCTTTGAGTATTTTCCTTTCTTCATTACTCTCTGTAGTGTACAGGTCTGCTAGTGGAATTACAGGGTTAATGAGTTTGCACCATTCCATTACTTTTGGACATAGTTTCAAAATATTCTTTAGATTGGTTGGATAAATTTACAACTCTACCCATAATGCAGTAGTGTGCCTGTTTTTCTGCAACCCGTAGAATTTTCTTATTTTTTCTTTTTATCAACTTTATCAACCTAATGGATTGAAAGTGGAATCTCAGATTTGTTGTTATTTGCATTTATTCAATTAGTTATTCAGAGAGTGTCTTCTAATGGTTCTTAAAAGGTTGGGTTTCTTTTTTTTTTAAAACTGACAATTCATATCCTTTGCCACTTATCAGTTGGAGAGACTGCTACCTTTTAATTGCCCATATTATAAGTATTGCCATATCCCTTGCAAGAACCTAAAGGATCCTTTCACACCTAGGAGTCATCTATAATTTTCACTATTACTCTACTGTTTCCTCCTCATGAGCAGTCAGTTCCAAATCTTGCTGCTTTCTACTCTTCAACAACTCTGAATCTGTGGCATCTCTCCCCGTTTTTTATTGAGGTGGCCATCACCCATGGAAATAGTTTCCTCATCTTTCCCCTGGATTATTCTAAGAGACTCTTGCTTGGTCTCTCTGGATCATTTTCATTTACTCTCCAATTCATCCTCTACAATCTGTCAAAGTGATATTCCTGAAAACAGAGGACCAATCATTGCACTTCTTTGAACTGAATTTCTTCCATAGCAGCAAGCAGGCTGAGGTCAGCTTTGTGTAGCAAGGCTAGAAAATATGGTGAAAGGGTCACCCTTGGTGCAGAGGGCATATTATATATACATCTTTTTATCAACTACTCAAACCTCTTTGGTCTTTGATATCTCAAGCATTTCTTCTCCCTTTCTATAGTCATTCTTCCAATCAAATCTTACCTTACACACAACACTGCATCTCCCTTCTTCATGCCCTTGACATTGTCCTTCTCACCTACACCTCTTAGAATGCCTATTTTCCTTTAAATTTAGGTCCACATAATATCCTACAGGATGAAATGAGATCACCTATATGATGTAGTTTGGAAACTTTAAATCACATTATAAATTATAGCAATTACCAACACTACCACTAACATCATCATCATCAACATCACCATCAGTCTTCTAGTAACTCTAAACCTGAAAATCCCCTTATAGTTATTCTGTATAGATATTTGTATATCATAAGCAACATGAAAGAATGGAATGGAATAGTATCCCATTAGTAAGAAAGATCAGAATTCAATAATCTTTCAGAGAAATACTGACTGTATGACCCATGGCAAGATAATTGAAATCCTGATGCCCAGGAAATTCATGGACACTGTAAATTGTAGAGTGCAGGTAGATATTATTAGAGAGGTTGTCTCACACTGAAAGTTGACCACACTAATCAATAATAATAACCAGCTTTTCTGGGAGAATATTTTTCCATATAAAATGTAAGCTCCTTGAGATGGGGTAATATATAATATCTTATTTTTAAAAATTATTAAGCACCTACTAGGTTCCAGGTACTATGTTAAGCACTGGGGACACAAAAAGAGGAAAAAGATAGGCCCTGACATTGAAATTACAGTCTAAAGGGGAGACTGCAGATTAACAAATATATACTAAGCAAGCCATATATGGATAAATAAAAAGAAAACAATAATCGAAATAAGCAAATCTCTGGACTTAAGAGAGGTTAGGAAAAGCTTCCTGTAGAAGGTGGTTATTTCTATCTGTCTGTGTTCATCCTTCATTTTCAAAGAAGTTTGTAACATCAGAGAAATGATGACATGTCTTGCACTTGACTGTTTTATGTGAAGGAGTGCTGTGCAAGATCACCAACCTCCATTTTCTCCTCCTGAGCCATCTGGGTCCAATTACCAGATATTCATCTATGCATCAGAATGACTAGAGATGATCCAGGATGCAATGGGAGACCTTGGCCTTTTTAGGCTGGCCTTTTCAGATACTCATTTAGAGGTAGGTAATACCCATTAAGGGAGTAAATAGTTTGCCTGTATTAAATAACAAGTTAGGACTTAAAAGAAGCAAGAGAGGTCAGTAGTCAAAGCAGAGGAAAGGCAGCATTCCAGACATGGAAGGTAGCTACAGAAAATTCTCAGAACTGAGAGATTATGAATTTTGTTCATGGAACAGCCAGGATGTGAGTATCACTAGATCAAAGAGTATGAATTGGGGGGTAAAGTGTAAAAATACTGGAAAGGTAGGAGGGGTTAAGATTATGAAGGTTCTTTGAAGACCCAAGGGAATATTTTGTATTTAATCCTAGAGGCAAAAGGGAGCACTGGAGTTTAATGAGTAGCAGAGTGACATGATCAGACCTGTATTTTAGGAAAATCTCTTTAGTGGCTAAATGGAGGATGAACTGGAGTGGGAAAAGACTTGAGACAGACAGACCCACCAACAGGCTATTGCAATAATCTAAGCTTGAGGTTATAAAGGCCTGCACTAGAATGGTGGCAGTATCAGAGGACAGTAAAGGGCATTTTTGAGAGATGTTGCAAAGATGAAATCAACAGACCTGGAAAACATCTTGGAGGTGTGTGTGTGTGGCGGGGGGGCAATGAGAAATAGTCAGGAATTCAGAATGACTCCTAGATATTGAACCTGAGGGACTTGGAAGGATAGAGTTGCCCGCCATAGTAACTGGGATGGTAGAGGGAGGAAGGTTTGGGGCAAAGGATAATGGACATATTAGCTGCTCAAAAGACTTTTATTAATTACTTTTACAAGGAGGAAAAGGTCAACCCTTGCCATCAAGGCATTAGCAATCTAATGGAAAAGAAATGGGGCATCTAGGTTGTCCAGTGGATAGAGCTTCCCATATGGAATCAAGAAGACCAGAGTTCAAATCTGATTTTGGACATTTACTAGCTATGTGACCCTGGGCAAGTCACTAAATACTGTTTGCTTTAGTTTCCTGGAGCTGGAGAAGCAAGTAGCAAATCACTCCTGCATCACTGCCAAGAAAGCCCCAAATGGGATCACAGAGTCAGATGGACTGAACAAAAGGAAGGCAATATCCACCATGAAGTTTGCTAAAATTGGGATCTTATTTCCTTTTCCTTTGAGCCAATTGGTCCTAAACCATTGTTATTTCACCTAGCTGCTCTTTCACTCACTGGAGGTTTCTTCTATTTTTCCATTATCATTCTACCCTTGATCCAGAACAGTCAGCCTTTATTTAGCTTCCATCTCCTCACTGAGCAAAAGGTTGCCTCTTTAGATGGTCACATCTAAAGGCATCACCTTCACCACTACCATCACAAGGAGTAACTTCCAGGAGGATGGTTTCCAGGATTTTTTACAATCTTAGCCCTCTCTGGTCACTATAGACCCTCTGTGGTGAAAAAAGCCTAGGAGAAAGAATTTGCAAAAGGCTTTACACCTAGAGTGGACTTCCTTTTTCTACAAATGAGGATACTGAGGCCTAGAGAGAATAATAAAATCACTGAATTTGAAACTCGGTCCTTCTACCAAAGGAAACAATGCACCTAACAGCTTAACATTCAGCTGAAGACAATCAAGGAAAGGGACTGTCCACTATTCAAGACACCCCATTTCACTTTTAAACATCTTTACTCACCCCTACACAACCTTTACATTAAGCTTATATCCTAGATATACCACAAACCAGCAGTACTGGACTTACTTCTGCTCTTCTCACATAGCACTCCATCTCCAGGATCATAGAACCTGAACCCCATCATCCAGTACCAAGAAATTTCACTGGCTATCCCTCATGTCTGGGACTCTCTCCCTCTTCATCTCTTCCTTCTGATTTCCCTGGCTTCCTTCAAGATATAGCTCAAATCCCACTTTCTAAAAGAGAACTTTCCCCATTCTTCTCTAGCCCTTTATCCAAACCAATGCCTTCTCTCTCACAGACTTCCTACTTGCACTGTGTTTATTTGTAAATATTTATCTGTCTGCATATCGTCCTCCTCATTAGAATGTGAGCTCCTGGAGATCAAGGACTGTGTTTTTGTCTTTTTTTTGTATCCTAGCTTTTAATACATTGATGAAACATCATAGGCATTTAAATACTTACTGATGTCTTCTAGTTACTATGTTTGCTCTTGATGAAGGTAATGAAGCAAGCAGGAGATGATGGATTGAATCAAGGTCCTTTCAATTCAGCTCCCATATGCCATATTGAACTGGCTTAGATCTTACATATGATCTGTTCCAAACTCCTAATTTTACAGATGAAGAAATGGAGTCCCAGAATGTCTTGTCCAAAATTCCACAACTAGATATCATTAGTCCTTAATCATCATGCAGAATTTGGGCTTGAATATGGGTCTCCTAGCTTTCAATTCAAGATGCTTTACTTGTCCACTCTGAGTTTTCTTATTCTGTGCTATTCCATTCATCTTCTTTCCCTATGTTCATCTATCTCCCATTTCAGCAGGCACCACAGTATGGTAAAAGTCTAAATTTAAACATCCTGCTTGCTTATCTCCAGTAGAACATTGCTGAATGCATGCCAATGCATCATGACAGGACTTTATAAATTTTACAATAGAAGGTTCTTCAGCCATGAGCACCTTTACAAGGTAATTTACAACAGCATAGCAGTTCCTTGGCTTTGAAACACATAAAAGCTCTGTCATCAAACCCAAACTAATCCTATCTTGGGACTCTTAAACCATTCCTCTCCTTTAGTTAACACTACATCTATAGGAATAGACATCAGAATGACAATACTAATTATTTAATGTAATATCTTCAGGATATACAAAAATAAAAGCCATGCCACCAGAGTATAGTTTTACTTTGAATTGTCACATATATTTGGTTGGGTGGAAAGAGCTGTCATGTTTTTAGAGGATTCCTTTCTCTAGAGGGAGTTTTTTGGATGATTTCCCCACTGAACCTCTTTTCTTCAGCTCAGTATAATGTATAGGTCCTAATGCTACAGAATCCAATTGCTCCTCATAGATGTCATTTAAAAAACAAAAAGTATCTCTTTTACCTATGTGGACACAACACCTAGAAGAGGAATACTATATTTAGCTGCTTAACCTAGTAAGAAGAAAATACGACTTTTTTTTTTTGCATGACCATATATATTTGTAATGGCTTTAAAGGACTAGAGAGGGGAAGAGGAAGTGAAGAATTTAGAAATGATGATTAGATTAAATGAAAAATTTAAAAAAATTAGTAAGAGGTAGATAATAGCTTCAAAGAGGAGCCAATGGGGTGATTTTAATGGGAGGAATGGAACACTGGAACAAATATTTTTTCTTTATTTTTTTTCTTTGAAGCTATCAAAATGGTTTCCATTTTGTTGACCATCTTAAGAAAATGGAAATGAGAGACAAACTGGTTTGGAACTGTGATTCTCAACTTCTGTGAATGTAGGACTTCTTGTTTCATACAAAACAATTCCAATACAATATAATAGAGTCAAATAAAATAATCGATGTAATTTTTTTTCCCTTTATGTTTTTCCCCCTACATAGGGGGTACATGATGACAAAGAATCTCTAGGAAGTCAGTAGAACATAAATAGATAGATAGATAGATAGATAGATAGATAGATAGATAGATAGATAGATAGATAGATGAATGAATGAATGAATGAATAAATATTGTATTAGTGCAAATATCACCTGCAAACAGTCAAAAATTAGTACATAAATTTGTAGGAAATATAATTTTGTAGTCTATGAAAATTTATTCACACTTTATATTGAATCATGCCAAATTATGTTGGAGTCAAATGCCATTGAGTAGTGCATATGTATTTGATAATCCCTTGTAATACTTCTTTAGCCCATGGGGGGCTCCTGGTACCCCAGATTGAGACCCACAATCAACAAAGAGAAGTGACCTGGGGCTGATCACTCATGTTTGTCTACAATGTGAAAGATACATCCTATTGTCTGAAGTTGTTGAGCTTGCTGGGGAGTAATGGCTATAGATTTGAACTTGTCTCATGGAAGGCAAACCAGACTTTCCTGTCAAAGCCTGGCTCTGATGAACCCTGTTCCTACTCTAGGAACAATATTTAAAAAAGAAGGCAATGCTATCTCATTAATACTAAGTAATCTCTTCTGTACTATGAGTTTTCATATTTGAATGTAGATAATGATTGCCACAACCCACAGATTTCCACTGAATGAATTTCAGAATGCTATCAGTAATTGTTTAATCTCTTGTTCCTCTGCTATTTGACTTACCTGGGTTTAACTATTAATATCTTCATTCATCCTTGTGTGACATACCATCATGAGGTGTGGTGGTATGTAATATAAATATGTCAGTCTGAAATTTGCCTCCCACACCTCCCTGTGTTGGGAAGAAGACAGAATGTACTCTTCAGTTAAAGAACCAGGTAATTAATATAAATGAAAAGTTGATGCTTTTTTTCCTGCTGTAAGAGCTCATTTGCATACCAACAAATGGAAGAAGATCTGGTGAGTAGTAAGAGGACATTCCTCATCTTGCTTAGCTGCCCCATTCACCACTTTATGTTGAAAACTCATTATAGTTTATTAACGCTTTCATTGGATCTGAAAGGTAATGGGCTAATGCCTATCTTAATCACATTGAAAGTTGTGTTATAATATAATTAAAATGGAGCCTGAAATAGTGCCTTCTGAAGGGGCACCATTATGTCCTGAGGGAAGTAGTCAGGTAAATATAATATTCATCCACTTAAAATAATGAATATATTGAAGAAAAATCCACTAATTACTAATAACCCCATAGTCTGACCTTTAAAAATAATCACAATAACTCCATCTCTGCAATTTTGATTTTTTTAATGTTATGATTATATTATCAGTCAATATCCAGCATTAATTAAAAACCTACCAAAGCTCCAGAGGTTGTGCTAAGTGGCAAGTATGCAATGTATGCAAGTATACAGATGCAATGAGTAGATCAATCTCCTCCCTGCCACAGTTTTGTTCAGAACATACTGTTCTTATCTATATTTTATGAATGAGGAAACTGAGACCAAGGGAGATGAAGTGATTTGTTCGGATTCACATAGTGAGCTCAGCCAGGATCTGAACACAGATCTTTCTGACACCAAGTACAGTATGTACCACCTAGCTGCTTAAATAAAAACAGCTATAATAAATACTTTGAAGAAATGACTGAAATGGATGTTTCTCTCCAAGCATATTATACTCATTTTATAGGATTTTAGGACTTGCATGTCTCTTTAATCAAAATCCTCACCAATTATACTATTTCAGGATTACACTTTAGTTATGTATAATGTTAGGTAAGTGATGTGGACTTTAAAATGTGGATTAGACATGTATATTCTTGAATCTTCAAATCACTTAATATTTTTAATCAAATATCTTTTTAAAAAGTTTACTCAATATTTTATTTTCCCCAATTATGTGTAAAAACAATAACATTCATTAAAACAAAAAACTTTTGAGTTCCCAATTTTCTCCTTCCTTCCTTCTCCTCCCTGCTTCCTAAGATGGCAAGAAGTTTGATATAGATTATAAATAGGTAGTGATGCAAGATACTTTTCAACACTAGCCCTGTTGTGAAAGAAAACAGACACCCCCAATCCCTTCAAGAAAAGGAACACTAAAGAAAAGTTTTAAAAATATAATTTGATATACATTCAGTCTCCATCAGTTCTTTCTCTGGAGTTAAATAGAATTTTTCATCGTAAGTCCTTTGGGATTGTCTTGGATCATTGCTGAGAATAACTAAGTCATTCACAGCTGATCATTGTACAATATTGTTTTTACCATGTACAATGTTCTCCTTGTTTTTTTTTCACATTTCACTCAGTTCATGTAAGTTTTCCAGGTTTTGCTGAAAGCATCCTTCTCATCATTTGTTATAGTAGAATAGTTTTCCATCACAATCATACCCTATAACTTGTTCAGCCACTCTCTAATTGATGGGCAACTCCTTAATTTCTAATTTTTTACCACCACAGAAAGAGCTGTTATAAATATTTTTGTGTATATAGATTCTTCTCTTTTTAAAAATCATCTCTTTGAGATACAGAGATAGTAGTGATATTTCTGAGTCAAAAGGTATTTATGGTTTTATAGCCCTCCAGGCAGAGTTCCAAACTGGTCTCCAGAATGGTTGAATTACTTCATGACTTCACCAACGGCACATTAATGTTTCAATTTTCCCACATCTTCTCCAACACTTACCATGTTCCTTTTCTGTCATATTAGTCAATATGACACATGTAAAGTGATACCTCAGAGCTTTTCATTGGTACTTCACTAATCAAAAGTGATTCAGATAATTTTTTATATGACTGTAGTATTTTGCTTCTGACTGCCTCAATCTTCCCTTCCTTCAGTCAGTCCTTCCTCTTATCATGTTCCCCTTCTACTTTCTTAGAGGGTTAGATAAATTTCTTTGCCTGAGTGTGTATGTTATTCCTACTTTGAGCCAGTTATGAGAATAAAGTTCAAGTACTCTCACCAATTTCCCCATCTTCCCCTTTATTTTAAAAACTTTTTCATGCCTCTTTTATGTGAGACAATTTACAGCCATTATTCTTCTACCTTTCTTCATCCAGTGAAATTTTATTCTCAAGCTTTACTTTTATTCTTTCATCATTTTATCATTCATTTATGAATGCCATCACATTCAACTCACACCTGTACCTTCTGTCTATGCATGCTCCTTCTAACTGGTCTAATAATAAGAAAAACGTTCTGAGGAATTCTATGTAGGAATGTTAATATTTTAACCTTACTGCATCCCTTATGATTTCTCTTTCCTGTTTACTTTTTAATGCTTTTCATGAGTCTTGTATTTCAGAGTCACACTTTCTATTCAGCTATAGTTTTTCCCTTAGGAATATTTGAAAGCCCATTATTTAATTGAATAGCAATCCCCACTCCCCAAAGGAGTTTTCCCCTCTCCCTTTCTCCTTTTTCTCCTCAATTGAAAAATATTTTTTTATCTCTTTTATGAGTTATAGCCTGTCCCATTACATTTCTCCCTTTCCTCTCCCAGTATTTTCCTCACTCACCCCTTAATTTTTATTTTATTTTGTTTTTTTGTGGATATCATTTCTTCTGAGTCAATACAATCTGTAATGTCTATCTATCTATCTATCTATCTGTCTGTCTGTCTGTCTATCTATCTATCTATATGCATGTGTGTATGTGTGTGTACAATCCTTCCACCTACCCAAATACTCAAAAAAAGTCTTGAGTCACAAATATTTCCTTTCCATGTAGGAATGTAAACATTAAAGTTTTACAAAGTCTTTTATTATTTCTCTTTCCATCATGAGTGCTTGAAAGTCCTCTATATCATTGAATGAACATTTATTTCCTTGAAACATTATGCTCAATTTTGCCAGGTAGGTGATTCTTGGTTTTAATCCCAGTTCTTTGACTTCTGGAATATCCTATTCCAAGCCCTTCGATCCCTAAATGTTGAACCTGCCAGATCCTGTGTTATCCTGATTTTATTTCCACAATACTTGAATTGTTTCTTTCTAGCTGTTTGCAGTATTTTCTCCTTGACCTAAGAACTCTGAAATTTGACCACAATATTCCTAGAAGTTTCTCTGTTTGGGTCTCTTTCAGAAGGTGATCAGTGGATTCTTTCAATATTTATTTTGCCCTCTGGTTCTAGAATATCAGGACAGTTTTCCTTGATAATTTCATGGAAGATATTGTCTAGACTCTTTTATTGATCATGGCTTTCAGATAGTTCCATAATTTTTAAATTGGCTGTCCTGGATCTATTTTCCAGGTCAGTCATTTTTCCAATGAGATGTTTCACATTGTCTTCCATTTTTTTCAACTTTTGGTTTTGTTTTATAACTGCTTGATTTATCTCATAATCATTTGTTTTCCCTGAACTCAACTCTCTCTTTCAGAGAACTATTTTGTTCAGTGAGCTTTTGAACCTTCTCCTCCATTTGACTAATTCTGCTTTTTAATGCCTCCTTCTCCTCATTGGCTTTTTGGACCTCTTTTTTCCAATCGAGTTAGCCTCTTTTTAAAGGTATTATGTAACTCATCATTTTATGTTTCTCCTTTAGCAAACTGCTAACTTACTTTTCAATCTCTTCTACTTCCTGAGCCTAGTTTAAGTTCACTTTGGAAGCCCTGGAGGTGGGACCTTTACTTCCTGTGACAATATGCCATGTTCTTCCTCATCTGAAAGGATGGGAGGATATACCTGTTCACCAAGAAAGTAACCTTCTATGGTCTTATTTTTCCCTCCTTTTTTGGGCATTTTTCCAGCCATTTACTTGACTTTTGAATCCTTTGTGAAGATGTTAGTCCTATTGTCCCTCCTCTCTCAAGTATCATGTTCAAGGCTGAGATTCAACTGAGCTGCTCCATTCCCTGGGGCTTTGGGTGGGAGTGGAGCTTTTATTCAGGGCTGAGGTTTAGATCAGCTGCTCTCTACACCCAGAGGCTTTACACCCTGAGATGCCTGGACAGTGGACCCAAGTTGTTTCCTGGTCACCATAGCTGCCTGCAGTCAGCTGATGCTGTTGCTGGTGTCACCTAGGGCTATTGCTGGAGGAACCCTGTTCCCCTCTTGCCCAACTGGGAAAACCCTCTCACACTGACCTTTGGAGCTTTATTGTTGCTTGTGTGTTGAGGGATCTGGGACTCTCCCTGATGGGAACTCTGCCCTAGAGGTCTGATCAGGCCCTGTTCCTTCCAGTGGCACGTGACCAGGGCTGGGCTCTGCTCTGCTCAGCATCCCATGAGATAGCCTTTTCCTGTCAGCCTTTCAGGTTACCTTGGCTGGAAACCTCTTTCACTCTGTTTTTTTATGGCTTCTACTGCTCTAGAGTTTGTTGAGAGTCATTTTTTTATAGGTATTTTGTGGGCTGTAGGGGAAGTGCTAGAGTATATGCATCTTTCTACTCCACCATCTTGGCACTGCCTCCCCCCCCCATTTTACTTCTTCTGACTGCTATGTGAATTTGGGAGTTTTTTCATGCTCCTCTTGATTCTTATATTTCGTAGTCAAACTTTCTATTCAGTTCTGGTCTTTTCAACAAGATTGCTTGGAAGTCCTCTATTTTATTGGAATTCCAGTTTTTACCCTGAGGTATTATATTCATTTTTTCTGGATAGATTATTCTTGGTTTTAACCCTTTCTCCTTTGAACTCTGGAATACCATATTCCAAGCCTTCTGATCCCCAAGTATAGAAACTACTAAATCCTGCATTATGTTGATTGTGTTTCCACAGTACTTGAATTGTTTCTTTCTTGCTGTTTGTAATATTTTCTCTTTGACCTGTGAACTCTGGAATTTGGCTACAACATTCTTATAAGTTTTTCTTTTGGAATCTCCAGGAGGTGATCAGTGAATTCTTTCCATTTTGATTTTTTCCTCTGGTTCTAGAACATTGGGGCAGTTTTCCTTGATGATTCCTTGAAAGATGATGTCTAGGCTCTTTTTTTCATCATGGCTTTTCTGTAGTCCAATATTTTTACAATTATCTGTCCTGGATCTACTTTCCAGGTCAGTTATTATTCCAATGAGATATTTCACATTGTCTTGTATTTTTTCATTCTTTTGGTTTTGTTTTATAATTTCCTGATTTCTCATAAAGTCATTAGCTTCCATTTGCTCCTTTATATTTATTAAAAAAATATTTTCTTCAGAGCTTTTGGACTTCTTTTTTCATTTGGCCCATTCTGTTTTTTTAAGGCATTCTTCTCCTCATTGACTTTTTGGACCTCTTTTGCCATTTGGGCTAGTCTAATTTTAAAGTAATTATTTTCTGCCACATTTCTCTGCATTTTCTTAAGCAAGCTGTTGCTATCATTCCTCCTCCCAATTCCTTCTCCACCTTTCCTACTTGACCCTCAAAATTCCCCGAGTTCCTCTATGGCCTGAGACCAATTCATATTTCTCTCAGAGGCTACAGATGCAGAAGCTTTGGATTTATTGTCTTCTTCTGGCTGTATGTTTTGACCTTTCTCTTCATCAATGATGTAAGAAAATACCTCTTCACTGAGAAAGTAAGAATCTATAGTCTGCTTCCTTTTCCCCCATTTGCTCATTTTTTCATTTTTTCCCAGTTAATTACTTGACTTTTAAACTTTGTTAAGTGGAGGTCTCCAGAAGCAGCCTCCACTTCAGCAGTGGCTTCAGCTGCCCTGGGACTAGGGCCAGGTTAGGTCAGGGTAGGACAGTGTTGGGGCTCAGGCCAGATCACACTCCCCTCTCAGCCAGGTAAGAGACACTTCCCACTGACCTTTGAAGGTGTCTTTAGCATTTGTGGATTGAGAAGTCTATAATCCATAGCAGCCACCCAAGATTCAATCTCCTGAGACCTGCTCTAGCTTTGTCCACACTGTCTTAACCTACCCCAAACTGGGCTTCCTCCTAACCTGATGCAATAGACCCCTCTAATCAACCTTCCAGATTGTCTTGCACTAGAAATCTGTCTTAGTCTGTCATTTTCTGGCTTCTGCTGCTCCAGAATTTGTCCAGAGCCATCTTACAGCATTTGTGGGGAGAGCTCTAACTAGTCCCTGCTTCTACTCCACCATCTTGACTCTGCCCCCCTGGAGTTGTTTTCTTAAGTGAATTTTACTACCTCTTGTTCCACATAGTCAACTCAGCTTTTTAAGCGGTTCTTTTTAGTAGATTTTTGTGTCTATTCTGTTTCTTAAAGTGTTGTTTTATTAGTATTTTTTACGCATCTTTTACCAAGTTATTGACTATTTTTCATGATTTTCTTGTATCACTCTCTCTTTTTCTCTCTACAACTCTCATCTTATTTTTTTACAATCCTTTTAGAGCACTTCCAGGAATTCCTTTTGGGTTTGAGAACATCTCACATATTTCTTTGTGACTTTGGATGTAGCCATTTTGACATTGATATCCTTTTCTGAGTTTGTGTTTTAATCTTTCCTGTCACCATAGTAAATTTCTGTAGTCAGGATCTTTTTTTTAAGTTTTTTGTTGCTTCTTCATTTTTCTAGCCAATTCTTGACTCTGAACTCTATGCTAAAGACAGGTTCTACTGTCTGGGTGGAAGAGTCACTATTCCAAGCTTCAGATCTTTTATGCAGATATTTTTAGAGCTACTTGTGGGGTCTGTGAGTTTTCACTTCTTCCAGGGTAGTATGATATAAAGAGAGGTGTGATCACTGATTTGTTTCCTGTGCTCTGGTCTATGAGTGACCACAAGCACTCTTTTCCACTCTTGTACTGTGATCAAGGTCCTCACTTTCCTGAAGTTGCAAATTCTGGTGTATTAATACTCCTTCTCACCTTGGGACTGTGACCTACCCAAATCTCTGATGTAGATCCATGTATAGGTAATATAACAGAGTCCTGCACCCAGTGTCAGCAAAAGTACCCCTATGATCTCCTTCTGTCCAGTTGTTCAACCCCTTACTGCGTGTGGGGGAGAACTGTGGAAGCTACATCTGCCACCACTGATTCAGTCACCCCCAACTTGTACTGCTGGTTTGTTGGTGTGTGACCTGCACTGGCATAGCTTGTGTTGGCCTATGCTCCTCTCTATCCCAGGTGCAACAGACCTTTTCTTCAAACCTTCTAAGTTGTCTTGGGCTAGGAAATTATTTCACCCTGTCCTTTTGTGGGTTGTGCCACTTTGGAATTTGTTTTCAGACTTTATGTAAGGCTATTTTGAGGGGAAATTGGGAGAGCTCAGGTGAGTCCCTGCCTTTCCTCACCATCTTGGCTTCAACTACTGTACCAAATCAAGTTCTTTTAAAGTCCTCAAAAAAAATAATATTGCAAGGTATATCAAATCACCACAGAAGTATTGAAATAACCCCATGATTTTACAACTAATAGAATATGAACCAAGATTCTCTGAATTAAGACTCCATAGTTCTCTATCTCTAGGTCTTCACCATCTCTTGTTGCCCATTGCAATTTCCCTAGTTGTGGAACATGGCCACTGCATAGACATTACTAGGTTACATTTATCTTAAGTAATTTTGGAAAATTTTATACACATATACATACATACATACACACACACATATATATATACATGTATGTATATGTGTGTATGTATTCATAGCTGTGTATTCATATATGTATGTATGTATATATGTTTACGTGCCTATTAGATACATATATGCATAGGTATTTGTGTATGTGTATGCATGTATATATTTATATATGTATATATATGTGGGTATACCTGTATGTATGCATCTATTAGAGACATACTAAATATACCAAAAGGAAAAAGTAGTCACAACCCTTATATTCAAGGAGCTTACATTCTGCATTAAGAAAGGTTAGTTCTGGGGGGGAGCCAAGATGGTGGAGTAGAAAGACTCATGTATGCTAGCTCCAAACCCACAGCCCATATATTTCCTACAAGAAGAACTCCCCACAGATTCTGGAGCACTGCAAGGTATGCAGAAGCACAGTGGAAGAGATTTCTGTTCCAGAGAGCCCTGGAGAGCCGTCCCCAGGGGTCCATCACGCTCCAGACAGCAGAGTCCACCCCTGAGCTGCCCTGGCCTCGTGGCCCCAGAGGATCAGATCCGAGCAGGCTTCAGGGACGGAATCTCTGGTGGCCAGGAAGGTCACTTCACACACAGACGCTGCAGGTCAGTGGGAGAGACCAAGAGTCTTGGAGGGGAGCGGGGTGTCTCCATGACTCGGGCCCCCTTGGGAGGCAGCAGCAGGGGGAGTGGCAGAGACAGTGGCAGCGGCCAAATTAGCCAAATGGAAAAAAAGTTTCAAAAGCTCACTGATTTTAATAGTTCTCTCAAAATTAGAATGGAACAGATGGAGTCTAATGACTTTCTCAGAAACCAAGAAATCAAAAAACAAAACCAAAAGAATGAAAAAAATGGAAGAGAATGTGAAATATCTCATGGGAAAAACAACTGACCTGGAAAATAGATCCAGGAGAGACAATTTAAAAATTATGGGACTACCTGAAAGTCATGACCAAAAAAAGAGCCTAGACATCATCTTCCATGAAATTATCGAGGAAAACTGCCTTGATATTCTACAACCAGAGGGCAAAATAAGTATTGAAGGAATCCATCGATCACTGCCTGAAAGAGATCCAAAAAGAGAAACTCCTAGGAACATTGTGGCCAAATTCCTGAACTCCCAGGTCAAGGAGAAAATCTAGTAAGCAGCTAGAAAGAAACAATTCCAGCATTGTGGAAATAAAATCAGGATAACTCAAGATCTAGCAGCTTCTACATTAAGGGACTGAAGGGCGTGGAATAGGATATTCCAGAAGTCAAATGAACTAGGATTCAAACCAAGAATCACCTACCCAGCAAAACTGAGTATAATACTTCAGGGGAAAATATGGTTTTTCAATGAAACAGAGGACTTTCAAGCATTCTTGATGAAAAGACCAGAGCTGAAAAGAAAATTTGACTTTCAAGCACAAGAATGAGAAGAAGCATGAAAAAGTAAACAGCAAAGAGAAGTCTTAAGGGACTTACCAGAAATGAACTGTTTACATTCCTACATAGAAAGACAATATTTGTAACTCTTAAAACTTTTCGGTATCTGGGTAGTTGGTGGGACCACACACACACATACAAACACACACATACACACGTACACATGTGCATGCACACACACACATACACACATGCATGCACATACAGAGACAGAGAGCACAGAGTGAATTGAATACGATGGGACCATATCTTAAAAGAAATTAAGGTAAATGGTGAGAGGAGAAATGTAGTGGGAGGAAAGAGGGTGAAATGGAATGGGGTAAATTATATCTCATTCAAGAGGCAAGCAGGAGACTTTTTAGTGGAGGGAAAAAGAGGAGAGCTGAGAAAAAAAACAAGAAGTTTACCCTCATCACATTTGACTAAAGGAAGGAATAAAATGCACACTCATTTTGGTATGAAAATCTATCTTATAATACAGGAAAGTGGGGGAGAAGGAGATAAGCAAGGGGGGGGGGGATGATGGAAGGGAGGGCAATGGGAGGAGGGAGCAATTTGAAATCAACACTCAGGGAGGGACAGGATCAAAAGCCAGAATAGAAACAATGGGGGGCAGGATAGGATGGAGGGAAATACAGTTAGTTTTACACAACATGACTATTATTGAAGTCATTTGCAACACTACACAGATAGGGCCTATATTGAATTGCCTGCCTTCCTAAAGGGAATGGGTGGGGAGGGAGGGATGGGAAGAATTTGGAACTCAAAGTTTTAGGAACAACTGTTTAGTATTGTTGTTGCTGCTAGGAAATAAGAAATACAGTTAATGGGAAATAGAAAGTCATCTGGCTCTACAGGACAAAAGAGAAGATGGGGACAAGAGAAGGGAGGGATTATAGAAGAGAGGGCAGATTGGTGATAGGGGAAATTAGAATGCCCGGTGTATTGGGTTGTGGGGAGGGGAGAAATGGGGAGAAAATTTGGAACCCAAAATTTTGTGGAAATGAATGTAAAAAGTTAAATAAATAAATTTTTATTAAAAAAAAAAAGAGGAAAAAAAAAGACAGGTTAGTTCCTAAAGTGTTTTTAGGGTAGGGAGACATTAGGAGAAGAGTCTTTCAGTGTTTTAAGACTTATTGAAAAATAATTCCTTAGGTATGGGATGGGATAATATCAAAAGTTCCTAGAAAACTTTGGTTTGGCCTTTCCTCTGATCCCCTCAATGTTTCATCTTGTGGGTTAATTACTTGTTAGATTGCTCTGTCCCCAGTAGAAATAAAGTAATTCATAGAAAGAATCATTTTGTTTTTACATTTCCTGTTCCTAGTAATTGTAGAATTGCTTAATAAATATTTATTGAAGTTTATTGAAGAGAAAATTGGATTTACCTGAAAAAGACACATATTAGAAGAAAATAGAATTTGGAAAGGAATATAAAGGGACGTGGGAATTCATTCAGTGATGATCTTCAGTAGCTGAGAAAATGAGGAGGTCTCCTAACATTCCATCAGGGTTCTCTTGAGAGTTAGAAAAGATGATCTCAGAGTAGTTGGAACAGATGTATTGAATCATGTTTTTACAATTATTCAGACCATAGTCTAAAAATAGAGATCCTATAGATTAAAGGGTGGGGAAAGGCAATTCACTTTCATAATGAGACTGTTCTATAGTTTATGAAATTGGATAAGATTTGGATAGAAGGGAATTTTAGTTTGCTCCCAGGAGTCATAAAAAAAGGATCTTCTCATACATCTTTGACTTCATGTGTTAGCCAAGATGATGTAGAAAGAGCAGACAAAGGATTTATAGTCACCACTGACCTTTCTTTGAGATTTGTGTGTTTCACACGCCAGGTTCTAGAAGGATAAAATCATAGTTCATCAGAATGAGAAGGATTTATAGATGGGAGAATTTGTTTTCTTCACTCTGGTTGATCTGAGAAGTGGAAAGATGGTCACAGGGTTTTATGAAAAAGGACATAGTGAAGACATAATTCTACCAGATGAAAAAGGTTAGGAAGGCAGCTTCACTGAATTTGGATTGTAGTTGTGAATCTAGGCCAGATGTAAGAACAGAAGACATTATCCTCAGAGGGAAGCCCTGTGTTTATTTTCTCCCCTCTAATAGATCTGAAAGTGACATTTCTTTCACCTGGTTTTCTCCTTCTACAAAGCAAAAGTAATCATGTGTATCCTATTACAGTGTTTTGGCATGTGTCTCAGATCATCATGATCAACTTTCTCTTACTACAATTACTGAATCCACATCAACCTTCTAGGTCTAGTCTAGAGGATTCAGGACCCCCAACTTAGTCCTATATTCACTTTGATATCTGGTGCCTTGTCGTGGGACCCACTGTGATGACCTTAGTGTGTGACAAAAGCTGGTCTTGGGACCTGTAGGAGCTAGGGCTTAGGTGGCCAAGAAACGCATCTAAGTAATCTTTGATAACAATTGATTTTTTTCAATGTTCTAAAGAAATGAAAAAGGAGGTTACAGTTCCTCCTCTAATGTAGAGTTATAGTTTAATCTAACTCAGGAAACTACAACTATGCAACAGTTTCATTGATAAATAAAATTGATGATGGAAAATCTGAGTGGAAACATCCAGACAGCTACATTTAATGATAGAACACACTAAAATATTCTCAGACTTATTCTGCTTATGAAAGGGAGATGACCTGAGCAGGCAGTCTCTACCCACTGGGTGAATAAGTTCCTAAAGATTTTACTAAGAAAGCTTAAACAGAGTCAGGTTTCATTTTCCATATTCAGATCATAGATTTTAAAGTTCAAAGGATCTTTAGGAATAACCTATTGACTCCTTCCCAATACTCCCTACCCCAACTTTGTTTTGTAGATGAAGAAATGAGACTCTGAAAGGTTTGATGACATCAAGTTCAGAAATCTAGTTTTCCTATCATTATGCTAATCTGAATCACCTGACTGCAATACTTTTATTAGGTTTGAGAAGGTGATCAGTCATGAGAGAAATAGTAGTGTCATGGATGGAGAACTCACTTGGGAAACCAGTAAGAAATGTGTTTGGTCCAGTCCTTTACCCTTGCAAGGCTCCAGGCAACTCTTTTAGATCTTCATTAACAAAGGGATTTTTTTTCACCTGGGAACTCTCTATACCAAAAAAATCACAGCTCTAATCCCTACCATTACAGTAAAGAAAAAAGAAAAGACTCTTATTGGATCCAGTGAGTCTGGCATAATGGACGTTATTATATTTTTTATAGATAGCCCGATATAGCCCCATCTGACTGGGCCCATCTGTTTCTCTCTGTCTTCCTCAGATGCTGTGACTTTCTCTATTCTAAACTCAGCTGTTGATCACTACAGTGGTGGGTCACTTGTCCAAGTACTATTCCCTGAGGCCTGCTCTATTCACCATACCCTGGAGACAGCTGTGAAGGCTACTGGCCTGTTCAGTCCCCTTTTTATTCAGTTGTGTTAGGTCTGGGCAGACACATTCCTGGAAGACATCCAAAGAGTCTGCCTGCCCGCCTAGGGGAATTATTGTGAGACTCAGACAGAGACATAAGTCTTTCATTTCAGGACTGAAAGTAGTGTTAGCCTTGGTTTGCTCCTTCCCAGATTGTGAGAAGCCCACAGTTTCTGTGGCATCTGTCTCTATCCCCCAAATGTTAGCTGGATAGTCTCAAAATTCTCCAGATGTATTAGATGCACATCTGGAGATACAGCCCACAAAAATGCCCCTCCCTCTGTCCAGACTTACATGCTATTTTAACAAGACTTATACTCAGAACCTCTAAGTCTCTAGTTTTACCATGATTTCTCTCTTCAAATATAATAGTAAAGTTAGAAGAAATGAGCTTATTATGTTTCTCCATCTGACATAAAAAGAGAATAGTGATTCAGTTCTAGCAGAAGCCAAGCTTACAGCTTAAGGCATTTTATTGCTTTTTTCCCCTTCTGTATTTTCTCTGCTGTTCTGAGGAATCCTGGGATGCAGACTTAGCCAACTCAGGTGCTCTACTGTTCAATTTCTGCTTGTGAGGTGTTCAGGGAGATCTGATCCCCGAGGTAAGAAATACCCCCAGCAGCAGAGGAATTCTTCTCTGGCCATACATCCCTACCTCCCTTCTTCTGTGAGGAATGGATTTTTGTTTGTTTGGGGGTCTACTTGTTTATTTTGTTAGTCACCAGTTCCACTGGTAACATCTCCCAAGGAGGCTATTTTTCTTGTGGTAAATAACTGTAATTGCATTCTGGAAAAAAAAAAATCTTATTTGTGTGTGTGTGAGTGAAAGTAGCAAAACAAATTTCCCAGGCCAAACTTGTTTTTTACTCCACTAATCTCTCACTGAAACATATTTTTTCAGGACTCAGGCTATTCACTGGGTGCAAATTAGGAACTTTGGGCAATGTTTAGACTCTTTTACTGTGTCAGGGGAGTGAAAACCTAGAGGTGATTATAGGATGCTAATGGCATGGTTAATAGTGTGTTGAGCCTGAAGTCAGGAAGACTCCTCTTTCTGAGTCCAAATCAGGTCTCAGATGCTTATTAGTTTTGTGATCCTAGACAAGTCCCTCAGCCCTGTTTACCTTAGTGTCTTCATCTATTAAAGTGAATTGAAGAGGGAAATGGAAAACCACTTCAACGTCATTGCCAAGAAAATACAAAATGTGGTCACAGGGTCCCAAACACAAAAAATGACTGAGTAACAAATACAAAAAGTATTATTCAATAAGGTTTTTATGTGTGGCAAAGACTGGCATTCTACAAAAGAAAATAAATTCCAGAATTTTTTTTCCTTCAGGAAGCATTTTACATCAAAGAAATACCAAAATATCAAGGGACTAAATGAATGAATGAAATAATTGAGAAAGAGATGAATGTCAATATAAATAGACAGATAGACAGAAGACAGATACAAAGGTAACTGTTGCAATATAATTGGTTTTCTTTCTAATCCCATGTATTTTGTTTTATGCATTTAAAATTGTTATTTGGAGAATGGGTCCATAGATTTCACCAGACAACCAAAGGGGTTCATAACACACACATACACACACACACACACACACACACACACACACACACACGGTTGAGAATATTTTCCCTAGAGTTGCCAATGCAAAAGATGAAAGCCCTCAAATCCTTACCATTTTGTCTCTATTTTCATTTTGCATAGAACCTGACATATAGTAATTGATACATATTGGTTGAACTCATGATCCTGAGAACTGGCAATATTCAAAGTTTGACCTTAAGATCCAGATGTCCAAAGGGAAGAACTATGGAGTCTGTCAAGAAGCTTATCAGAAAAAAAAAAATGACCTTCGGGCAAACTCATGCTTATTTGAATAAGAACAGTTTACTACATTCAAAGAATCAAGTTTCCTTTAGGTGTCTCAGTAAAGGGCAATGGCTCCAGTAAATCTTTTTGCCAAATAACCCTCCCTGTTTTGTCCACCACCTTTTTTTTAAATATTTTATTCCAAACTTAAGAAATAAAATAAGCATTTCCATAGCATATTAGAACAGGAAAAAAGAGATGATTGCACATGAAGCTACAAATCTTTTATGTACTACTATTCCTTTTAAATATATATTAAAGTTATCATCTAACTTTCTTGTTTTTCCCTTTTTTCTTCCCCTTCCCACACTCTAGAAATGACTGCCATTAGACACACACAGAGACACAGACATATATAATATATTATTATATAGTATAATTTATTATATATTATATGTAATACAATATATAATAAATTATACTATATAATAATATATGTTATATATGTTAAATATTCTATACATACTTCTATTCATCATTCATTTTCTGGATGTAGTGTTTTTCTCCATAGGTCCTTTATAGTTAATTTGGATATTTATAATAGTCAATAGTTGCCTCACCCCTCGTCTGGCACCTCGCCTCACTCTTCTTTTAAAACTCCAATGGGCCCCTGCCTAAGGGTGCCTCTGGATCCTCCTATCTTTACAGTCATTATAAATAGTAACTGTTGCTGGTTTCCACCCAGCCGCTTGTATTCTTTTTTCTTGACCTCATTAAAGGGGCCCTGCCCTGGCTATTTCTTAAACAGGTCTATTCAATGAATGGGCATTGCCCCACCCTAAGGTCTGCAAAGACCTTGACTTAAAGGGCCCAAGGCCTCCCCCTGCATCCTGGGTCATCTCCAGTCATCCTGAAGAATATCAGGTCACTGGATTCTGATGGCTTTGGAGGAGAAAAAAAAGCAAGTGCGAGTCATGTCCTCATTTCTCTGATGGTATAGTCTTTTTCGGCAAGGAAGGATGAACACAGTCCTGTGAGTTCTTTGCCACCACAAAGAGAACATTTAAATATTTTTTAAACCTAGAGGTTCTTTTCCTTTTTTCCTAATCATTTTTGGAAATAGATCTAGCGTTGAGGTTAGGGGTGCTTGGGACCCCAAAATACCGACATACCGAGTCCTGCTTGAATGAATTTGACTCAAACCTTTTTTCAGTCAAAGGAAAACAAGTTTATTTAAGATCCACCATATTAGATAGACTCTTAAGAAATCTCACCATTGACTAGAGTCTTAAGGAATCTGAGCATTTGTGAAGCTTATATTGACAAACAGTTCAGATCGAATCTGAGCTAGATTGAATTTGAGCACCTTTATGGAAGCTGGATGGGTCTTATACACAGAAAGACTGTGGGAGGCATTTAGGGGTGGCCAGCTAGTTTGAGATAACTATAAGAGGGGTTTAGGGAGGGTCCTAAAGGGGAATCTAAGGAAGATCTCGGTGGGACCAGGGTGACTAGAGGTCAGAACAAAGAGAGAGGGATTTTGATGGGCTCAAGGGTGGGAAACAGCCAGAGGCAATTGGACAGAGCATTAATGAAAGGATTATGGCCTTGAGGAATGCCAGATCAAGTGGGAAGATTCAGGGAGAGTTCAAGGGGGTCCCCAGAGCCTGTGTTCCATCTCTAGCAGTGGTGTTGCTGAGTCAAAGGGTATAGGCAATTTAATAATTCTTTTGGCATAATTCGAGATTGCTCTCCATAATGGCTGGATCAGTTCACAGTTACAAATCCCCTCCAACATTTGCCATTTTCTCCTTCAATTCTTTGAACCAATCTAAGTACAAAATGATATCTCAAAGTTGTTTTAATTCCCTTTTTTCTAATCAATAATGATTAAGAGCATTTTTCCTATGACTATAAATTATTTTGATTCTACCATCAGAAAACTGCCTGTTTAATATCCTTTAATATCAATTGAGTAAAGACTTGTATTTATGTGGATTTGATGAAGTTCTTAGCCAGTACCAGATAGTTTTGTTAAATATTGCCTTATTATATAGTTAACTTCCTTCCTTTACATTTTTTATCAGTTATCAGTTCCTTTTATATTCTTGACCTTTTGTTCACCCTCTTCAGCTGTGGACCAGGCAAGCAGAGTGGAGGATGGAGTACCATCTAGGACAGTTTGAGATGCTACCAGAGTGAGAGACCTTCTTATTGAAAGGACACTGCTTTTGACTTTGAGAAAATATTTGACAAAAGGTTAGAACTCTGCACCAAAAACAGAAGAGTCCAGGGACCAGCCCTGTGAAATGTGAGGCCTCAGAGGGTACAGGGCTTCACTTCTGTAATAGTAATTTAAATGGAAAGATCTTTCTCATTAATTAATAGGCCCATACGATCTGCTTAAATCACCTGTAAACTTGGGTCACATGTGGTGGGAGGAGCTTGGTGAATAGGCACAACAGGAAGAGTGGAGCAGAAGCAGGAGGAAGTGAGTGAATGGGGTCAGGTCAGAGGGGACAGAAAACGCAGGCCAATTGACACAGCCCAGCTGAAACATTGTGACAGTTGATGGTGAGAAGGCCCTGACTGAGAGATGGTTTGAGAATAGCTTTGCCCCCTGCTGTAATCATGGTTATTAACTTCTTGGTCACCATGACGGATTTTGCTTTCTGGTTCTGGAATTTGGCTTTCTGGTGTTTAAGTTTCTCTTCTGCCTTCTATATGGAGAGTCTTTTTATATTTTGAGATTGAAAACTACACTGGCATATTCATAGTCACCACCAATGCTGTGAATATTGATTTGGCAATAAAACTTCATTGAAAGCCAAAGTTGGATGAACCACTTCTTGGGAATAATGGCAAGTGTAAAGTCATTTTTGAGGCAAGGATTAGATTAGCTGCTCATGGGAACCCTCCGCATTAAGAAATGCTACAAGTCTGTGAGAATCATGGAAACTACACTTTGCTTTCTTCTGACATTCTCCGAGGGTTGGCCTTGAAATTTGCCTAAGATCTTTGGATCTTTGCTGACTTCAGCTCAATGTTTATAATTGTATGAAAATAGGAACCTATTCCACAGGTCTCTAATTCCATTCTTTTCTTTTTTAATTCTTTTTTCCACCAACAAGGATTTATTTTCTTATCTTGCCTCTTTTCCTTCCCTGAGGGTGGAAGGGAAGAAAATGAAAACCTTTCTAGCAAATATGTCTAGTTTTTTGGCCCAGTCCAAAATGGTATATTTCACTCTGCTTATCTGGAGCATCACCCCTCTTGCAAGGAGTTGGGTAGCATTCATTATTGGTGCTCCTGAATCATGGCTGATCAGAGGTCTTAAGGGATAGGATAGCATTTGCTCAGTGAAATATTGTCCTTGTTCCTAACTGATCATGTATAGCTTAATTAGCAAAAGGTGCAGATTGAGTGTCTGTAACTGGCATTATTAGGCTGTAGACCCTACGGACACCTGGAAATTGCAAAGGATCAGCTGTGCTGCCCAACTAAGCAATCAAAGACTCATTTATCTGTCAATCTACCACAATCCTTAAAACTTTTCAAAATATAAAATGTGCAGTTTGTGATCAAGCAGCATTGGGGAGATGATGTTTCACACATTGCTATAATGATGCAGGCAATATGCCTGCTACCTTTTAATGGAGTGGGAATAAGGGTGAACTTGTGATTTCATTGGTACAAGGGGAGAGGAGAGAGAACTACTGATGTGGAAAGTCCCTTCATAATTACTGTTTAACAATTCATAAGTGACTTAGATTAGCATTGTCATAATGTCAATGAACCTATATTAGGAAGAGACTTCATGATATTATCCTTTTTATAGGCAATAAAAGTGAGAACCAGAGAGGTGGTAAGGAACCCAAGTTACACCAACACACAGGGTCAGAAGCAGGATTTACACCTAAATATTTTTACCTAAGAATCAGATGTGTTAGTCCTAGAGATGTGCCTGGGTTTAAGAAGTATTAAATTTTCTTAGGCATAGTCCTGCAATTAGAATGTATCAGAGATAGGACTTAAAGCCTAGGCTTCCTAGGTCCAAGGTCAGTCTACTAGACATTAATATAGACTACATCTCCTTATTCTAGTAGATGCTGCCTAAAGGTTTAAAAATAAAGGTACAAATATGTACATATAAAATTTGAGTAATGTAGACATGCTAATATTTCTGGCTGCCTTCTAAATAAAATTTTGTATCTGGTTAAAAAATCTAATTAATTTCTTGAACTGAGAAACTTTATAACATCTTTCACAACTTAACAATTTTATTAGTATTCTAATCTTTGATAGATTCTCACTGATCTATTTCATACCTTATCTTCCCTCAATGATAAAATTATATCAATATTTGATATTACCTCTAAATAAAACCATTCTCCACAATATGACATTTTTTTAAATTTATTTATTTAACTTTTTACATTCATTTTCACAAAATTTTGGGTTCCAAATTTTCTCCCCATTTGTCCCCTCCCCACACCCCAATACACCGGGCATTCTAATTTCCTCTATCACCAATCTGCCCTCTCTTCTATCATCCCTCCCTTCTCTTGTCCCCATCTTCTCTTTTGTCCTGTAGGGTCAGATAACTTTCTATTCCCTGTTGACGGTATTTCTTATTTCCTAGTAGCAACAACAATACTCGACAGTTGTTCCTAAACTTTGAGTTCTAAATTCTCCCCATCCCTCCCTCCCCACCCATTCCCTTTGGGAAGGCAGGCAATTCAATATAGGTCAAATCTGTGTAGTTTTGCAATGACTTCGATAATAGTCATGTGTAAGACTAATTGTATTTCCCTCCATCCTATCCTGCCCCCCCATTGTTTCTATTCTGTCTTTTGATCCTGTCCCTCCCTGAGTGTTGACTTCAAATTGCTCCCTCCTCCCATTGCCTTCATCCCTCCCACCCTGCTTATCTCTTTCTCCCCCACTTTCCTGTATTATAAGATAGGTTTTCATACCAAAATGAGTGTGCATTTTACTCCTTCCTTTAGTCAAATGTGATGAGGGTAAACTTCATGTTTTTTTCTCAGCTCTCCTCTTTTTCCCTCCACTAAAAAGTCTCCTGCTTGCCTCTTGAATGAGAGATAATTTGCCGCATTCCATTTCACCCTCTCTCCTCCCACTACATTTCTCTCTCACCATTTACCTTAATTTCTTTTAAGATATGGTCCCATCCTATTCAATTCACTCTGTGCTCCCTGTCTCTGTGTGTGCGTGCATGCATGTAGGTGTGTGTGTGTGTGTGTGTGTGTGCATGAGTGTGTGTGTGTGTATGTGTGTGTGGTCCCACCAACTACCCAGATATTGAAAAGTTTTAACAGTTAAAAATATTGTCATTCCATGTAGGAATGTAAACAGTTCACCTTTGGTAAGACCATTATGACTTCTCTTTGCTGTTTACTTTTTCATGCTTCTTCTCATTGTTGTGTTTGAAAGTCAAATTTTCTTTTCAGCTCTGGTCTTTTCATCAAGAATGCTTGAAAGTCCTCTGTTTCACTGAAAGACCATATTTTCCCCTGAAGTATTATACTCAGTTTTGCTGGGTAGGTGATTCTTGGTTTGAGTCCTAGTTCCTTTGACTTCTGGAATATCCTATTCAATACCCTTCGATCCCTTAATATAGAAGCTGCTAGATCTTGTGTTATCCTGATTGTATTTCCTCAATGCTGGAATTGTTTCTTTCTAGCTGCTTGCAATATTTTCTCCTTGACCTGGAAATTCTGGAATTTGGCCACCATGTTCCTAGGAGTTTCTCTTTTTGGATCTCTTTCAGGCGGTGATTGACGGATTCCTTGAATACTTATTTTGCCCTCTGGTTGTAGAATGTCAGGGCAGTTTTCCTTGATAATTTTATGAAAGATGATGTCTAGGCTCTTTTTTTGATCATGGCTTTCTGGTAGTCCCATAATTTTTAAATTGTCTCTCCTGGATCTATTTTCCAGGTCATTTGTTTTTCCAATGAGATACTTCACGTTCTCTTCCATTTTTTCGTTCTTTTGGTTTTGTTCTATGATTTCTTGGTTTCTCAGAAAGTCATTAGCCTCCATCTGTTCCATTCTAACCTTGAGAGAACTATTTTCTTCAGTGAGCTTTTGAACCTCTTTTTCCGTTTGGCTAATTCTGCTTTTGAAAGCATTCTTCTCCTCATTGGCTTTTTGAACCTGTTTTGCCAATTGAGTGAGCCTATTTTTCAAGGTGTTATTTTCTTCAGCATTTTTTTGGGTCTCCTTTACCAAGGTATTCACCCGTTTTTCATGCTTTTCTTGCATCTCTCTCATTTCTCTTTCCAGGTTTTCCTCCACCTGTCTAACTTGATTTTCAAAATCTTTTTTGAGCTCTTCCATGGCCTGAGCCCATCCAACATCGACCTCGGATGTCTGGAAAACAGAGCCCCCGACCTCCACATCTTTCCCTGATGGTAAGAATTGTTTCTCGTCATCAGAATTGAAAGGCAGAAACATCTGTCCCCCAAGAAAATAGCTTTCTATGGTCTTATTTTTCTTCCCTTTTCTGGGCATTTTCCCAGCCAGTTACTTGACTTCTGAGATTCCTCTCCACCCTTGCCTAGATCCACCCAGCTGGTGCTTGGGGTCTGAGATTCAAATGCTGCTCCCCACCCTCAGGGCTTCCAGCGGGTGGGCGTGGCTGCTATTCAATGTGAGCTTAAGTTCTGGTGCTCAGGTGGGGGCAGGGCCACCTCCCAGACTGAGTTCCCTCAGGGGGTTTATGCAGAGACCTTTGGTAATGGCCCTGAGCTTCTGCCTGCTCCGGGAGTCCAGGGATGCCGCTGCCTCTGCCACTGCCTCCGCCACTGCTTCCGCCTCCCGAGGGGGCCTGAGCCATGGAGACACCCTGCTCCCCTCTCAGCCAGCCCAGAAGCCTCTCTCACTGACCTGTAGCACCTGTGGGTGGAGGGACCTTTGCGGCCACCAGAGATTCCGTCCCTGAAGCCTGCTCGGATGTGATCCTCTCCAGACGGGCAGCCAGGGCAGCACAAGGTGGGCTCTGCTGCCCGGAGTGTGATGGACCCCTGGGGACAGCTTTCCAGGTCTCTCTGGAACCGACATCTCTTCCACTGTGTTTCTGCATGACTTTCTCTGCTCCAGAATTTGTGGGGAGTTCTTTTTACAGAAAATTTCTGGGCTGTGGATTCGGAGCTAGCATACATGAGTCTTTCTACTCTGCCATCTTGACTCTTCCCCCTATACCATATGACATTCTAAAGTAATTATAGATTTATATATTTTCAGTCTCCAAATAGGTTATATTTTGGAAAGGATAGCTATGGAACCAATATAAGCAAATGTGGTTATGATATGGTGAAAATGGAGGATCACAGAATGACCCCAAATTTCTAGGTTGGAAGGGATCAAAGGGTCCACCTAATCCAATCCATTAATGGACAAAAATATCCTTTATGATATCAGACATTTTGCTTAATAAAATGAATGAGGGAGGAAACCACTATTTCTTAAGGTATCATACTCCAGTTTTAGAAAACTGTAAAAGGAGATAGGTGGCACAGAGCATGGATTGCTTGGCCTGGAGTCAGGAAAAACAACAAGAAGTTAGGAATTTGTTTTCTTGGTCCCAGGCCTAAACTTATCTCTTTTTACCTTTATGTTCCTCCTGGTTATGCTTTATTGAACCAAGCATAAAAAATTCTAAACACCTCACATAGTAACTACTCAAATAGTAAAACACAACTGTTGAATTATCTCTGCTCCCCCTTCCCCCAGATGCTGTTTTCTCTTGTAAATTCAAAAAATCCCATTCCTTTAATAAGTTACTATGTGTCTTGAACTCAAGGCTCCCCATCATCATGGTTACTCCTCTCTGTTCACCTGCAACTTAGCAAAGTCATTTTTAGAACATGATGTCTAGGACTGAACACATAATACAAATGAAATATTGCTATGGCACAAGACAATGAGGCTTTCACCTTCTTATGTCTTGATATAAACATCTTTAATGCAATCTGAGATTACATCAGTTTTCTCGGCTGCCGTTCCATATTAGGTGACCACACGTATTATCTGATCTGTAGGATTCCTTAGAGTTCTAAGTCCTTTCATCAGAGATGATCATTCTCTTCATTTTCTTTTCCTTCGTAGCCCCCCAAAAAGAGAAAATTTAGAGATTCAAATCTTGGTTTCCATTCCTTTAAAAGTCACATTGGTGGAAGAGCTGGGGAGTGTGGAAGAAATTCCAGACGGGAAGCAAATCCTACATCTAGCAACAGTTACTGCTTGGCTCTTTTTTCCTCTCTCCTAATGTGTCTCAATGGATGAGCTGTTGGAATGCTCTCTAATTGATGTTCAGCAAAAGAGCAATTTCTGTAAATTGTGTCTAATGGCAAAAGGGGTTATGTTTGTTCTATTTGAGGGATCATAATTGGGTATGACTTTTATTCCACACGATGTTGGAATCATTCCATTACTTCCCCCTATACTTAGTATTTATAGAGAAGAGACTATGTAGGATATTAGAATTATAGGTATTATGGCCAGGGAAGGTGACCAGGGCCATTTTCTCCATCTGCCACAGATGTTTTCAGTCATTGATTTCTAGGTAGACTTTAAATGTCTTTTTTGAAAGTGATTCTACTGCCACCTGAGGGAAATTGCTACTGGAAACCTTTTGGGGAGATTTGTTCCTCCATCTTCTCTCATGTCTAATTCATCATTTTGAAATCAAATTTGTTTGTCTTTTCCTTTCAATTTAATTCCGTTACTTGGTCTTCCCTACTTTTCTAGGCTCAAGTGTACCTTTCTTGCTTTGCTGAATACCTAATTCAAATCAACCAAAATAAAGCCACTATTTACTCAGCAGATATTTCACCAGAGGCAATCATAATATGGTAGATAAAGGTCTAAAATTAGATGCAGGAAAGATATGGGTTTGAATCTTTCTTCTGGCATTTACCATTGGTGCTATCCTGGGCAATTCTCTTGCCTTCAACATCTTCATCTCTCACATGAATGTATATATGTATGTGTGGGGCGTGATATCATGAATCTTGAGCTCCCTGTTTCTGAAAATTATTTTAAGGAATGTATGTTTTAAACCAGAAAACACTGTAAAATATAAACAATTAGAAGTAATTTACATGAATATTGGAAGATGTTTCTCCATCATATAATTTTAAAGTGTTATTCTTCAATACAAAAAAATCTTTTTTTTCCTCAAAAATTTTGGCTCTTATTTTCAAACGGGGAAGAACATTTTCTCATTCAAGGACAGCTGACTTTTATAAAGTTCCCTTGGTAAATATCTTCTATCTTCTATCTCTTCATACATCTTTATGCAGCACATAGTGCTTTCTATCTGTTAGGTTATTTGTATTGGCTAATTATAATTCCCCCCACCCCCATTTATGACACCATTGGATATTGCTATAAAATACAGTGTAATTATAGCTATGAAGACCATGAGGGTAAGGACTGAATTTTATAGTTCTGTTCAATTGTATTTTGGTACGATCCGTGATAATTAGTTTATATAAAAAGCACAAGACTAGCCATTTGGTTTGGGTAATCTCATGTTTTGCAAAAAATATTGGAGGTATTCTTTTTCACCAAGGTAACTTTGTAGAAGCCACATGTCCTTGTAGAAGAAAATATCTTTTCCATTTTGACAAAAAAAAAGGAAAAATCTATTCAGTCACTGAACAAACATTTAATAATTACGGCATGGTGCTAAGTGCTGTGGACATAAAGAAAGATAAAATCTTGAGAAATTTGAGGTGAAAAAAGCAACCATCAAAATTTCCACCACCACCACCACCACCACCATCATCATCATCATCATCATCATCATCAGAATTATATATCTAAACTTAAGAAACTATGATACATTAGCTGAATATTGAGTCATAAATATATAAGAACAAGGTTTTTTAACAGATATATCCATATCAAATACAAATAATCTCCAAGCTGGAAATGGAATTCTCAAATATCTCTATGAATTTATAAATTTAGGTGTTTTGTCCAGTGAAATGGATCACAAGCCATCTGTATTTATACATCCTGTGTGACTTTTACATATCTCACAAAAAAACAAGGAAAATCCCTGCTACAGGGTATCATTCAACATGCTTGTTATGATGAAGTCAACAGTGGACTCTTGCTGTCTACCATTCATGCCCCTTCTAGTCACGTGATCAATCTGACTATTCTTAATAATGTGCAATGCCTTGATTATTAAAGACAGAGAGATGGAGCAAGAAATAGCAAATTGGGCCTGGAGTCAGGGAAATATGAGTTCCAATCCAGTCACAGACATTTATAGTATCTTAGTAGCTGTATGACTCTGAGTAGGTCACTTAACCTCTGTCTTTCTCAGTTTCCCCAGCTATAAAAATGAGGTTATAGTAACACTATGTCCCAGTACTGTTATAAAGATCAAATGAGATAATATTTATGAAGTGTTTAACATAGCATCAGACACATAGCACATGTTTCGTAAATCCAATTTTCTTCCCTCCCTGATTATTTCTTTTACTTCTGCTTTTCAGAGTCATTCTCTACTTAAGGACTATATGCTGCTCACATCTCCCCTGTCCTTCTTCATTGCCCTCTGTGTAATATGTATCTTTAATTCTTGGGAATCAGTTATTTTCCATGTCTTATTCTCATATAGAAAAACTTGTTCAATACTATTTCTTAAAAGATGGCACACTGTTTTCTTGTGAAGCTTAGGGTCAGTAAAGGAGCCTTGCAATTTTCTAAAGACAATTCAGTTCTCTCTGTTCTTCTGTTCAACTCTGAGCCCAACTTACTTTTGGTCCCAAATATATTTACTTTTCAACAAACTCTATGGGATGTCTCTCCTAGAGCTTATTGAAATTTAGGGACATTTTTCATTCACTTGACTTTTGTTTTATAGATAAATAAGTAAAACTTTTTTGAATGATTGCAGATCTCCTGCAGAAGGCTCTGCTGTGGGCTGGGGATTAATGCAATCAATATAATGCTATCTCTAAACAGAAATGTCTGGAGGAATTCACCATCTTCAGGGGTCTCTCTTTAACCTAGACTCTCTAACCTGGACTTTATCACATTAGTGAACTCTTTGACAGACATCTCCTCATTCTATTCCCTTCCTATTATTTTATCAGAGTTTCATTGATGATCTTTCCAAATTTTCGAGTGATTTTGATATATGACTGAGAGATGTCTTATTGTAAAAATGTTTTGCTCTATTCAATTAGAAAAACAAAATATAAGACTATTCAATAAATAATAATAACAGTGGGATCCTATATTTTCTTTATCACACAATTATTCGTGAAATGAAAACTGTATGTGGCATATTGTTGAATATCATTTGTGAAAGACTTCCTATTCCATATTAATACCTTTATCAAGGATAATTCCAACTTGAGTATAGATGACTTTCATGGTATTTTTATATAGATTAGAGAACAGGCATGTAGGTTCATATGGTTGCCTCCATAAAGTCCTAATAGAATGCCTTACATCCTAGTATATGTTATATATATATATATATATATATATATATATATATATATATATAGAGAGAGAGAGAGAGAGAGAGGTATACATACATACATACATATATATATATATATATATATAATATATATATAATATATATATATATATATATAATTATATGTTATCTTGACATCCTTGACATCCATACTGACAGAAAAACCTCTTACAAGCTCAATTATGCTAGAAAGGCTTTTAATGGAAGCCTGATAACAGATAAAGTCTGTTTTCTATGTATCAGCTCAACAAACAGTGGAGAAGTATATCAATAGTAGGCTGATTATCTATCTATCTTTTTTCTTTCTATGTATCTATATATCTATCTATCCATCCATCTGTCTGTCTATCCATTTGTCTGTTCACCCTTCAGATTGCCCATTCTTTGGCTCACCCACCTTCCCACGTGTCTATCTTTCTTTCTTTTTCTTTCTTTCTTTCTTTCTTTCTTTCTTTCTTTCTTTCTTTCTTTCTTTCTTTCTTTCTTTCTTTCTTTCTTTCTTTCCTTCCTTCCTTCCTTCCTTCCTTCCTTCCTTCCTTCCTTCCTTTCTTCCTTTCTTCCTTCTTCTCTCTCTCTCTTTCTTTCTCTCACTCTTCCTTCCTTCCTTTCTTTCTCTTTCTTTCTTTCCATTCATCTATCTGTGTGTCTCTCTTTCCATGTCCAATCCAAGAAACCATAAAAAAAAATATCAAGGTTGTTTTAAAAAAATTATTTATACATTTTTAGTTTTCAACATTCATTTCCACGAGATTTTGAGTTCCCAATTTCCTACCCATCTCTCCCCTCTCCCTTCCCAAAACATCGTGCATTCTGATTGCCCCTTCCCCCAACCTGCCCTCCCTTCTAGCATACCCCTCTCTTCCCATATCCCCATCTTCTCTCCTTTCTTGTGGGGCAAGATAGATTTTTTTGCCCCATCACCTGTATTTTTTATTTCCTATTTGCATGCAAAAATAATTCTCAGCATTCATTCCTTAAACTTTGAGTTCCAACTTCTTTCCCTTCCTCCCTCCACATCCATCCCCACAATTCAATATAGGCTATATATGTATAATTTTGTTAAAGACTTCCATAATAGTCATGTTGTGGAAGATTAACTATATTTCCCTCCATCCTATCCTGCCCCCTATTTATTCTATTCTCTCTTTACACCTTGTCCCTCTCTTAACATCTTTATTTCTAATTAATCCCTCCTCCCATTTGCCCTCCCTTCTATCATCCCCCATCCCACTTATCCTCTTCTGTCCTACTTTCCTGTGGTGTAGGATAGACTTTAATACTAAATTGAGTATGCATGTTATTCCCTTCTTAAGTTAAATGTGATGAGAGTAAGCTTCACTTTTTCCCCTCTCACCTTCCCTTTTTTCCCCTCCATTGAAAAAACTTTTTCTTGCCTCTTTTATGAGAGATAATTTGCCCTATTCCATTTCTCCTCTTTCTCCTCCCAATACGTTACTCTCACCACTTAATTTTATTGTTTTTAGATATCATCCTTTCCTATTCAGCTCATCCTGTTCTATTTGTCTATCTATCTATCTATCTATCTATCTATATGTGTGTGCGTGTGTGCGTGCATATGTGTGTGTGTGTGTGTGTGTGTGTAATCTCTCCAACTACCCAAATACTGAGAAAAGTTTCAAGAGTTACAAATACTATCTTTCCATATTGGAATGTAAATAGTCCAACTTTAGTAAGTCCCTTATGATTTCTCTTTTCTGTTCACCTTTTCATGCTTCTCAAGATCCTTGTGGTTGAAAGTCAAATTCTCTGTTCAGTTCTGGTCTTTTCATCAAGAATATTTGAAAGTCCTCTGTATCATTGAATGATCCTTTTTTCCCTGAAACATTATACTCAGTTTTGTTGGGTAGGTGCTTCTTGGTTTTGATCCTACTTCTTTTGACTTCTGGAATATCCTATTCCAAACCCTTTGATCCCTTATGTAGAAGCTGCTAGATCTTATGTAATCCTGATTGTATTTCCACAACACTTCAGTTTGTTTCTTTCTGGTTGCTTGCAATATTTTCTCCTTGACCTGGGAATTCTGGAATTTGGCTACAATATTCCTAGGAGATGTTCTTCTCAGATCTCTTTCAGGTGGTGATCAATGGATTCGTTCAATATTTATTTAACCTCTGGTTCTAGAATATCAGGGCAGTTTTCCTTGATAATTTCATGAAAGTTGGTGTATAAGCTCTTTGTTTGATCACGGCTTTCAGGTTGTTCTATGATTTTTAAATTGTCTCTCCTGGATCTATTTTGCAGGTCAGTTGTTTTTCCAGTGAGATATTTCACATTGTCTTCTATTTTTTCATTCTTTTGGTTTTGTGTTGTAATTTCTGATTTTTCATGAAGTCATTAGCTTCCATCTGCTCCATTCTAATTTTTAAAAAACTATTTTTTTGCCATATTCAAAAATGTTTATTTGCTCAGATTTGAAAGTCCTAATAAACTTTGAAGAAAGAAGGCCAGGTAACTTATATTTTCCTTTAAAAACCCTTTTGATGTATGCTTTATTTTTTTGTTAATATGAATTTATTTATTTAACTTTTTGCATTCATTTTCACAAAATTTTGGGTTCCAAATTTTCTCCCCATTTGTCACCTCCCCCGACCCCAATACACCAAGCATTATAATTTCCCCTATCACCAATCTGCCCTCTCTTCTATCATCCCTCCCTTCTATTGTCCCCATCTTCTCTTTTGCCATATAGGGCCAGATGACTTTCTATTCCCTATTAACTGTATTTCTTATTTCCTAGTAGCAAGAACAATGCTAAACAGTTGTTCCTAAAACCTTGAGTTCCAAATTCTTCTGCTCATTGGCTTTTTGAACCTCTTTTGCCAATTGAGTGAGCCTATTTTTCAAGGTGTTATTTTCTTCAGCATTTTTTGCGTCTCCTTTAGCACAGTATTGACCCATTTTTCATGTTTTTCTTGCATCTCTCTCATTTCTCTTCCCCGTTTTTCCTCCACCTGTCTAACCTGATTTTCAAAATCCTTTTTGAGCTCTTCCATGGCCTGAGCCAATTGGATATCTATTTCGGTTGTTTAGGGTACAGAGGCCTTGACTTCTTTATCTTTCCCTGATGACAAGCATTGTTCCTTCTCATCAGAAATGAAAGGCAGAATCATCTGTTCCCCAAGAAAGTAACCTTCTATGGTCTTATTTTTCTTCCCTTTTCTTGGCATTTTCCCAGCTAGTTACTTGACTTCTGAGCTTCCTCTCCACCCCTGCCTAGATCTGTCCAGCTAGTGCTTGGAGTCTGAGATTCAAATGCTGCTCCCCACCCTCAGGGCTTCCAGCAGGTGGGCGTGGCTGCTATTCAATGTGATCTTAAGTTCTGGTGCTTGGGTGGGGGCAGGGCCACCTCCCAGGCTCTGTTTCCTCAGGAGGTTTATGGGGAGATCTTTGGTAATGGACCCAACCCCCTGTCTGCTCCGGGAGCCACTGGCTGCTGCTTCCCCCACTGCTTCCTCCCAAGGGGGCCCGAGTCATGGAGACACCCTGCTCACTTCTTGGCCAGCCCACAATTCTCTCCCAGTGACCTGCAGTGTCTGTCGTTGGAGGGACCTTCACGGCCGCCAGAGATTCCATCCCTGAAGCCTATTCAGATCTGCTCCTCTCGGGGCCGAACAGCTAGGGCTGGGCTTCACTGTCTGGTGTGCGAAGGACCTTAGGGGTCAGTTTTTCAGGGCTCTCTGGAACGGAACTCTTCTCTGCTCCTTTGCTGCATGCCTTGCACTGCTCCAGAATTTGTGGGGAGTTCTTTTTACACGAAATTTATGGGCTGTGGTTTCGGAGCTAGCATATGTGAGTCTTTTTAGTCTGCTATCTTGGCTCAGAACTATTTTCTTTAGTGAAATTTTGAACCTCCTTTTCCATTTGGCTAATTCTGCTTTTCAAAGCATTCTTCTCTTTATTGACTTTTTTGATCCTTTTTGCCATTTGTTAGTCTATTTTTAAAGGTGCTATTTTCTTCAGCATTTTTTTTGATTATCCTTTAGCAAGATGTTGACATTCTTTACATGATTTTCTTACATTGCTATAATTTCTCTTCTCAATTTTTCCTGTACCTCTCTTACTTGATTTTCAAAATCTCTTTTGAGCTCTTCCATGGCCTGAGATCATTGTTTATTTACGTTGCAGGTTTTGAATGCAAAAGCCTTGACTTTTATCTCTTCCTCTGGTGGTATGTATTGTAATTCCTCATCTGAATGAATGGAAGAAATGCCTTTTCACCAATAAAGTAATCTTCTATATTCCTATTCCCCCCACCTTTTTTTTCTTTGCCATTTTCCCAGCCAGTTATTTGACTTTTGAGTCATTTGTCAAGAGGAGGGTATACTCTGGAGATCTGTAAGTTCTCAGTTCTTCCAAGGTGGCTAAATCAAGTGAGAGGAGTTTACACCTATTCTGTCCTTCACTCTAGTCTGGGAGCTACTGAAAGATTTTCTGCCCATGATCTGCCAGTATATTTCTGTCTCCACAACAACCTCCTCCAGCTCCAGCATGCCAGTGCTCCTCTTTGCCCAGGGGCTTCCACTTAAGGCATAATTCCAGATTGGCTGCTTGTTTCCCCCGGGGTCTTTAGGATGAGTGCTACTAAAATGGATGTTCACATCACCTGGGACTGGAGCCAGACCACCTTCCCTTCTCACCCAGGTGAAAGAGCTTTCTCACTGACCTTAGAAGCTGTCTTTGGCCTTTTGGGGTTGAGTAATCTGGGAACTGCAGCTGATCCCTGTGATTCCACCCTTGATACCTGCTCCCATCCTCTCTGAGCTGTGCTGCACAACCAAGGCTGGGCTGGGCTCCATGGGCTGCACTCTGTTGTGAGACTGATGTGATAGACCTTTCCTGTTGACCTTCCAGGCTGCCTTGGACTGGAAATCTCTTTCACTCTGTCATTCTGTGTCTTCTGCTGCCCTAGAATTTGTTTTGAGTTATCTTTTACAGATATTTTATTGGATGTGGGAGGGAGAGCTCTTACAGATCATTCTTCTACTCTGCCATCTTGAATCCATTCCCCCCCTTATCTAACTTTTAATTCAGACTCCAGTCTTGTGCAGGTTCTCTGTAGTTTTTGTGATAACGTTGGATGAGTAGTGAGAAAGAAGACAAAGAGAATCACACATTTGTTTTGAGCACCAATACACTTTTCCTTGAGTATTGGTGCTCTAAATGGGATATGCTTGTCCAATTACAATAAACACAATATCATAATGGTTAAATAATGTCAACATTTCCATTTCTGTTATAGTCATGACTGAAAAAAGAAAGCTACTGCAATATAGAGAATTGACTCATTTACATAAGTTCCTGAGGTAAAAAAAAAAAAAGTAGGTAGAAAGGATTATGTTGGATACTCAAAGATAATGGGAAATTTTATTTCATATACTACAAATGGGAACTATTTCCCAAAAGAACATCATGAAAATAATTGCAGCTTTAGCAAAAAAAAAAAAAAACAAAAAAAAACCAAAAACTCATTTGCTGAGATTTAAATGGTAACAACATCATATGAAGAAACTGGTAAGACCCTCCACATTAAATTAATGTACATTCATATGCTTGGTGACTTCACTGTAAACATGAGAAAACAGAAGGACAATATATGAGAAAGTAAGATTGAGGAAAAAGGAGTGAGACAGGTCACATAATTGAAGATTCAACAAAAGGCTGATACTTTTAGATCATTGACATAAAACAACAATACCAACAGTTGGTAGATGCTAGACATGGTGGACACCAAAAAGCACACAAAGAAAACTAGATTACATTCAATAGACACTAAGACAAAAAAGAAGGAAGGAAAGATGGAAGAAGAAGAAGGAGAGATGGAAGGAGGAAGGAAGGAAAGATAGAAGGGAGACAGGAAAGCAGGCAGACAGGAAAGGAAGAAACAAAGAAGAAAAGAAAGAAAAAAGAAATGAAACAAAAAGAAAAGAAGGAAGGAAGAAGACTAACAAGTCTTCATCAAGAGCAATTAAGATTTACAGATATTCTCATAGTACATGACAAAGATCTATAAATCTATAGAAGTTTCTCTTTTTGGAACAGTCATCATGTGACTAAACAATAGAGAAATTGAATTTTCCAAATGTGAGCCAAAATGATTTATTTCCTTATAGAATTTATGAAAAAGCTAAAATTCAGGAATGGAATCAAAGGTAGTCCATGGGTGATATTCATATGAATGAAGGTGACACTCCTATTAAAGAGCACTGAACAAATCAATATGTCATGCTTTTAGAAATTGAAGGGTTTATGTCAGAAATTCAAGGTCCGATTATTGCCATCAGAAAATAGAGGAAAGTTACCATTAATGAATCCAGAAGTAAAGATCAATGTAGTCATGAAAATTGAACAATGTATTTTACATCTATTAGATACCTAAAAATACACTAAGTGCCATAACAGAAGATTGCTATCCTTTATAAATGAATAGATGAAAAAAATACCACATAGCCTTGATACATTAGTGAATAAGATGTCCTGAGCCTGGAACATCATTATAATAACTCTGTGCCCCATAACCACCTGATATTTCCATTGATTCATAAATATTTAGTAATGATTCTTTAAGTAGAAGGATCATGAATACTCATCATCTCCAAACTACATGGAATAGAAATTTTCAAATTCAGAAATACAACAAAATAAATTAAAACTGAATGGGAAGAACACTAGCTATATATCAATCACATTATAATATCTGCTGTTTGAGATGTCCTAGGTTTGCTTTCAGTTAGTCTACAGAGGATGCACTCACATTCCTGTACTCTTGTTCAGTAAGAAGAAAAGGAGTACCTCCACCTGGGCAACAGACCATGGAATATTAAGTATGTAGGAATACTGACAGGATAATGACACCTTCAGAATATTTTAATCTGAACCCATCAGAGGGGATAAGAAGAATGATAACAGTGATAATGATCCTCAGGGCCAAGTAGAAGTAGTCTGATGACCCTTTCCTATGGTAAACATAAAATCCTTGAACAGAGTTTCTGTATCCTCCTAAAGGTCTTTGTGTTGCTTTTCAAGGTTGTCAAAGTATACTATCTATACCATATCCCAAAAGCTATCATGCAGTTTTAAGTTTTAACCTACACTAATACTGTTGGAACACCTTGTACAATTATCTGATTTCAGCCTCACAATAATCATATGAGGTGAGTGCTGCAAATATTAATTAATTAAAATTAAATTAAATAAATTAGCTAAAATTAATTAAAATGATAAAGTAGAGATGATGAGATATGAAATGTACTTAGCATAAGATTGTTTGTTTAATGTAAAATATTAAATATACTTAGTTGGAAGAGGGCAGGACTTGAATCTAAGTGTGTATCTCTACAGGTCCAGTTCTATCTGCCTTGTCATTTTGCCTTAAAATTAATTCACAGACATAACATGTTTAGTGTTTTTATAGCATGTTAACTACCTTATACTGACTTCCTTTATAGACCACAAATACCAATTGATCTTTTTTTTTTGTTTCAGTTCAATTAATTCCATTAGGTGAAAGTCTCTTAGAATGTTTCTCCCTCTATTGAAAAAGAAATAAAAGTGATTCTATCTTCCCCCAGAATCCAATGATGGATATATTTCATAAGCTTGATCCTCCAGCTGTGGCTGCATTAATATTTCTATTGAGCTATTTCTTTATTCTGTGCTCATTTTTGATGGAAAAGACAAATTATGATTGAAATGAACATTGATTAACCAAAATAAAATCAGGATCTATCTACCTGTAAGCTCTTTTGCAAAGTAAATATTAGGTCAACAGTGGACAAATAAATAGACTCCAAGAGTATCTACTCTGCTTTGACACATTTGGGAATTTTGAGGAGCTCTTAGAAGGAAGGTCTAAGTGTTAGCCTAGGTCTCCATCCCAGAATAGTCTGCCAAAGTCTATGGTCACTTTTGGAACTGAAAATTGATAGTCATTGCTTATCTGAGTTCTGACACGATTTCAGGAATACTTACTCTCTCCCCATATGTGGATTATTTTCCTGACCTGATGGGGCAACTTGTGTTTGTTCAAAGTGAACAGGAGACAACTAGGCTCCTCACACAAACCCTTAAGCCAATGGGAAAAGAAGGGTGGCATTGAAATGGCACCTCATTTAATTAGCATCTTAATGTTCTATTGTTAGCTTTCTTCTATTAGTAATAATGGGAAGTATATATGAAATCCAAGGTGAAAAAAAATGTAGCTAAGATGAAAGAATGTAGTTCAATAGAGATATAGTTTGACTAGTAGGAACCTGAAATCATCTGAAAAGCCATAATTACTGAAAATCATATTTAGCAGAAATGTTTGTCTACACAATTTATTTTCTCTGACTTTAATCATAGCTGGGGGATTGTGCAGCTGCTGTTATTTCTTTGACGATGTCAGAGAATTTAAATTTACTAACCCCAAATTTGAGTTATTTTTCCTCTATAAATTATTGAAGATTTATAGGAAGCTACTTTGAGGCCCTGAAGCCAGGCCTAGTATGTCTAAAATGATTATGGTAATAATATCTTACATTTATATAGTGCCTTTCAACTAGAAGAACCCCAAAGTGATTTATAAAGTCCGCTTACAGGAATGGTTTCACTTGCTTGGGAAATAAATTCACCTATAGGATTGACATAGCATCCATTTTAACTCTGCATTGGTTATTGGGATGAGGAGGTAAGGCTGAACAAACTCCAATTCCTACCTCAGAACCCCCTTCATAAATCATATCATGTGGCATTTCCTAACTTCTCCAGGTTACACTTACCTCTTCATTTTCAGAATTTTTATAACCCATTTGAGTAGTCAATAATAATCTGTGTCATGAAGTAATACAGGCACACTTCAATGGTACCAGCATCTCTTTGGTGTGGGTGCTTCTTTTCCTCAGGCAGGGCATAACCTATCCATGCCTTCTCTTCTAGGGCAATTATTTACCATGCCTTACTATAATTTTTTTCCCCCCATGGGAACTGGTTGCTTCTTTTTATTTATTTATTTATTATTATTTTTTTTTTTTGGTGTTCTACAATTGCTTCCTTAAAATTAAGATTTAATCCCCAACTACCCCCCTCCCTCCCCGCGACAGCATACAATTCTGTATAGGTTCTACATATACTTTCTTATTGAGTACATTTTCACAATAGTCATGTTATGTAGTCGAACTAAAATAAACGGAAGAAATCATATAACAAATCAAAACGTAATACACTACAACCTACACATATACAAACATGATCTGCTACATTTTGCGAATGACTTCCATGTTTCTTTCTGAGTGTGGAAGACATTTTGTGTTAGAATACTACCATTGGGATTTTTTTTTTTATTTTAGTAAGTTCTTGCATTATTACGAAATTCCAAGTCTACCAGAATAAAACTCTTGCACACTGTGGTCATTGCTGCGCACAGGGTTCTCCTGGTTCTGCTCCTTTCACTCAGCATCAGATCCTTCCAGCCCTTCCTGAAGTCTTCTTGTTCATCATTTCATATGGCACAACAGTACTCCATTACATTCATATACCATAATTTATTCAGCCATTCCCCAATTGATGGGCATCCCCTTGATTTCCAGTTCTTGGCAACCACAAAGAGTGCTGCTATAAATATTTTTGCACATGTGGGACCCTTTCTCATTTTTATGATCTCTTGGGGATACAGTCCAAGTAGTGATGTTACTGGGTCAAAGGGTATGCACATTTTTGTACCCCTTTGGGCATAGTTCCAAACCATTCTCTAGAATAGTTGGATGAGCTCACAGCTCCACCAACAATGAATTAGTGTTCCAACTCTCCCACATCCTCTCCAGCATTTATCATTTTATTGTTCTGTCATGTTTGCCAATCTCATAGGTGTGATATGGTACCTCAGAGTTGTTTTGATTTGCATGTCTCTAATCAGTAGTGATTTAGAGCACTTTTTCATATGATTATAGATATCTTTAATTTCTTCCCCTGAAAATTGCCTGTTCATGTTCTTTGACCATTTATCAATTGGGGAATGACTTGTATGGTTGCACATTTGAGTCAGTTCTCTATATGTTCTAGAAATGAAGCCTTTATCCCCAAACTTAGCTGTAAAATGTTTTCCCCAATTTACTACATCCCTCCAAATTTTGGTTGCATTGGGTTTGGTTGTGCAAAAACTTTTCAGTTTAACGTAATCAAAATTATCCATCTTGCATTTCATAATGCTTTCTATTGCTTCTTTAGTGAAAAATTCTTCCCCTCTCCATAAATCTGATAAATACACTATTCCTTGCTTCTTCAGTTTATTCATGGTATCAATCTTTAAACCTAAGTCATGTATCCACCTTACTATAAAATTAACCTCCTCAAGAAATAGGAGATCTGTCTCTAGGCCCTTTTTCATGCTCATAAATACAACAGCTTGACCATCCATCTATCATCCTTCATTATCAGTACCCATATGCCCTTGGAAATGTATTTCATTCCACTTCTTGTGTGGAGGCTTCTTGAGGTTACACTTCTCTTGCTTCTTCTTGTGCATTGATAATTTGTTGAAGCTTCTTTTTTGCTCACCATCCAGTGATCTGGACTCCCCAACATTAAAATGGTTTATGTGTTGCTATGTATTTTCTTGTGTTTTCATTCTGTTTCATATCACTTAGTATTATATCTACTAAGATAGGACAGAGACATATGCATGCAAAGAAGGTACATTCAATTTAATCTTCCTAATTGGAAGAAAGAGAATCAATGTTAATATCTGTCCCAGCTTGTACTGAATTGCCTAGAATATCTTCTGCTCACATCTATAGTCAGAGAATGTTGGCCCTGTGATGCTTAAGGAGTCATTTAATGGGGCTGTTTCCAACACATACTCTCTGAGACTTTAAATTGCAAAGCAAGTGATTTGCCACATTTTTTTCACTGGTATCCACCAATTAAATCACAGATCCTATCCTAAAAAAAGGGCGTTTTAAATAGCCTCTATAGTATAATTTAAGGTTTTCCAAGAAAGATTCTCAACATCCCCCTTTCCCATACTACCAGAAAGAAAAAAAAAACACACCAAAATGCTCAAGTTCTCCATTATTCAATGAAGCTGCTGATACCTGAAATGACAAAGTTAATGTATAATTTGGCTTGCTTTCCCCCAGTATACCTTTTAAAACTTGAAGATCCCTAGAAGGTATAAATCACATAAGCTAAAAAATTAGCCATGTAGGCTTTGGAGGAAATGGTGGAAGGGGAGTTTCCTATGTGAACCAGTGGACCATAGAGACAACATATTTGAACATTTTTGTAAGGTGTGAATGAATCTAATTTTAACTTTGTGGGCTCAGTTCACCATTGATAATGGTAGCTGACATTGTAAAGGCACTTTAACATTTGCAAAGTACTTTTCATTCATTATCAGTCTCACTGGATCTTTACAACAATTCAATAAGGGTAAGTACCAGAGGTGATACTTGTGCATTACAGATGAAGAAACTGTCAAAGTTGGAATTTGAACCCATGACTTCCTGATTTACAGGTTTGAGCATCTTATCCCATAGACCTGTAGGTTCAGGGACATATGGAGTATTAAGCAGGACTAGCACTCTAATGTGAGAGCTTGAAGAGGTCTTTTGAGAGCTGTTCATCCACTCTTGGTATCCCCCTGATTTGTTCAACTCTCACCTATGGCTTCACGAAACTGTAGCACATGTAGAAGCTATACCCTGGTAAACTATCTTGATAGATAGTCTAAACCAGGTTGATGACAACTGATAAGCCTCAAACCTATCTGTGAGTAAGGGAAACATTTGCCCCAAGCATGTGAAGACATTTCTTGCTGAAATGGGTTGACGAGAAAAATTTGCTCCAATAGCTATGAAGGAAACTGAAGTAGATGTTGTAGAGCACTTAGAGCTTGTCAGACATCAAGATGTCAAGGTCATCCATTACATCCTGCTCTGTTACCAGTCATCTTACTTTTGTACTGCCACTGGACTTCAATGACTTGGGAAGAGACTGAGGTTGATGACTTTGTGCAAGTTGGCCTCACATCCAATCGTGCAAGTCAAGAAATCATTGTGACATCACTGGTCCTTTCTGAAAATGAAAAGACAGGAGCCAAGATGTTGGAGTAGAAAGATACATGTATGCTGCCTCTTACAACACAGCCCATAAAATACCTGTAAAGAAGAACTCTCAACAAATTCTAGAGCAGCAGAACCACAGAACAGCAGAGTGGAGGAGATTTCTATCCCAGAGAGAATGGAAAAACCAATGGAAAAGGTCTGTAGTGCACCAGACATGGAGTAGAGCCCAGCCCTGCCTTGGCACTGAAAGGAGCAGATTCGAACAGGCTTCAGGGACAGAATCTCCAGCAGCAGCACAGATCCTTCAACCCACAGGCACCAAAAGTCAGTGAGGGTCTTTTCAGCTGATCAAGAGGGGAGTGGGGTGGCCCCACAACTCAGGCCCCCTCAGGAGGCAGCAGCATATGGGAGCCTCCCAAAGCAGGCAGCAGCCCAGATCCATTGTTGAAGGTCTCATCGTAAACCCTCTGAGGGAACTGAGCCCCCAGTGGCAGCCCTGCCCCCACCTGAGCAGCTGAGCTTAAGCTCACACTGAATAGCAACCCTGCCCCCACCTAAAACCCCTAAGGCTAGGGAGCAGCTTATCTCAATCTCAGCCACCAGTGCTGTCTTGGTGGAACTGGAGGTAAGGTGACTGTGGAGAGAAAACTCAGAAATCAAGTAACTGGCTGGGAAAATGCCCAAAAAAGGGAAGAAAAATAAGACTGTAAAAGGTTACTTTCTTGGGGAACAGGTGTCTCCTCCCATCCTTTCAGATAGGGAAGAACAAGGGATACTGTCAGAGGAAGTCAAGACTTCTTCCTCCAAAGGGAACTTAAATTGAGTTCAGGCAATAGAAGACCCTAAAAAACAAGTAAGAAGCTTACTAAAGGAGAACCAAAAAATGATGAGGAAAATAACAACTTTAAAAAGAAGTTAACTCAATTGGAAAAAGAGATCCAAAAAGCCAGCTAGGAGAAGGAGGCTTTAAAAAGCAGAATTAGCCAAATGGAGAAGAAGATTCAAAAGCTCACTGAACAAAATAATTCATTGAAAGAGAGAATTGAGTTCAGGGAAATGAATGGCTTTGATTTAAACCAAGCAGTTAGTGAACAAAACCATAAATTTAAAAAAAAAAATAGAAGATAATGTGAAACATCTCATTGGAAAAATAACTGACCTGGAAAATAGATCCAGGAGAAATAATTTAAAAATTATTGGGCTACCTGAAAACCATGATAAAAAAAGAGCCTAGACATTATCTTCCATGAAATTATCAAGGAAAACTGCCCTGATGTTGTAGAAACAGAGGGCAAAATGGTTATTGAAAGAATTCACCGATCACCTCCTGAAAGATACCCAAACAGAGAAACTCTGAGGAATATTGTGGCCAAATTTCACAGTTCCCAGATCAAGAAGAAAATACTGCAAGCAGCTAGAAAGAAACAATTTGAGTACTGTGGAAATACAATAAGGATAACACAGGATCTGGCAGCTTCAACATTAAGGGATCAAAGGACTTGTAATGGGATATTTCAGAGGTCAAAGGAATGGTGATTGAAACCAAGAATCACCTACCCAGCAAATCTGAGTATAATACTTCAAGGGAAAAAATGGTCATTCAGTGATATAGATGACTTTCAATCATTCATGTTGAGGAAAAGACCAGATCTGTATTTAAAAATTCGACTTCCCAAGACAAGACTCAAGAGAAGCATGAAAAGTTAAAAAGGAAAAAAAAATCATAAAAGACTCTTTAAAGCTGAACTGTTTACATTACTACATGGAAAGAAAATACTTTTGACTCTTGAATCTTTTCTCAGTATTTGGGTAGAAGGAGAGATTGTACATACACACACATGTACACACAGATAGAGAGTACAGGGTGTGTTATATCAGAAGAGATGATATCCACACATGAAAATAAATAAAATAAAATAAAAATTAAGGGGTGAAGGAGGAAAATTCTGGGAAGAGAACGGGAGTAATGAAATGGAGCAGGCTATAACTCATAAAAGAGATAATAAAAATCTTATTCAATGGAGGAGATAAGGAATAAGGGGACAAATAAAGCTACTCTCTGCACATGTGGCTGAAGGAGGGAATAACATGTTCACTAAATTTGATATGAAAATTTATATCACACCACAGGAAAGTAGGAGAGGAGGTGACAAGTGGGGTGAGGGGAATGATAGAAGAAGGGAGAGTAAATGGGAAAAAGGAGTCACTAGAAATAAACACTTTCAAGAAGGGGCAAGATCAATTGCAGGGGAAAAAAATAAGGGGGCATAGAGTAGGACAGAGGGCAATACAATTAATATTACACAACTTGATTATTAGGGAAGTTTTTTGCAAAAGAACACATATTTAGTCTGTATTGAATTGCTTCCCTTCTCAGTGGGGCTGGAGAAGGAGGGGGATGGGAGCGCAGTTGGAATTCAAAGTATTAGCAATGAATGTTGAGAATTTTTATTGTATATAAACACGAAATAAGAAATCCAGGGAATAAGATATAGAAATTTATCTTGACCTACAAGAAAAGAGAGAAGATGGGGGACAAGGGAAGGGTAAGGTGTGATAGAAGGAGGGTATATTGAGGGAAGGAATAATCAGAATGCAAGGTATTAGGAAGTGTGGGGAGGGGAGTAATGGGGAGAAAAATTGGACATGTTACAAAGTGAGGTAAAAGCAATTAGTATTAAAACAACTGACTGAATTAATTACTGAGAATAAATCAATGACATCTTTAGTTTGGTCAAAAGAATTTCAGTCTAAATTCCCTAGAGGAAGGTAACCTCGGGTAAAAATTTGGCATTGATGAAGTTAAGGTTTTAATGGTGAATTAGATTTTATGATTGCTATCTAATCAGGAACTAGAACATGTAGAGAAAGGCATGTAAGCCACTGAAGACTTGCCTCAAAAGATATTCCTTAGCCAAAGTGAAATTATAATCATATTTGAAACATAGTTATTGGAACTTTCCATTTTTACATGCTATGGGACTATTAAGTGACTGTTCTTCTGAGTCCAACTCCAGGTATGGGTAGAAACAAAGGCGATCTGAGCCTCCAACCCATGATGTCAGTATGCTAGTGAGATGCTGGTATGAACTGCATAAGTTGATCTCATGAGATGGGGGGAGAGGGGCTGTTCAGCCTGGGCTGAGGTAGGATTCTCCTGACTCAATTTCCCCACTGACATCTGGAAGACTTTAAGCCTGACTGACTGGAAGTGGATAATCTAATCTGTCTGGAATTGACATGAAGTTGGGGAGATATTGTATACCTGCAATGTCCTTACTATTGGTGGCAATTTTCTATAGTCAAAAGGTTTACAAGCTAAATACCAGATCTATTCAATTACAGATTGTTGGTAGGGGAATACCCAAGGTTAAGTCTAAAATTAATCTGTTAGGCACAGGATTTTAGACCAACAACAATAAGTTAGGGTCCTTTAATTCTTAGTAATAATGTGAAGACAATTAGGTTAAGGGCTTATGAAGTTAGCAGCATAAATATTATCTGTGTATCAGTTAATGATTAAAAAAAAAGAAAATGAAAAGACAAACAGCAACAGAGTCTGAGACCATGCATTCCCCTATCATGCCTTGTAGAATTCTTGCCTAAAACTCTCTTGAAAAAGAATCAGTGGATGGATTGGAAGAAAGTAAGAGGGCATAATCATCTTTTCTGCAAAGAATGCTCCATTCTGCAGTTATGCTGTGACCTAGTATTAATAGTAACTACAAAAAGGGTGAAAAAAGGTGACATGTATAACATACTTTACATTTTATTCCCCATAACTTCCTCCTTTGCCTGCTCCCTGCAATGTTACTTGCATTCTTCAAGGTAATGGCATGCATGGAAAGCTCTAGAATTTCCATTATCCAAATCACGGGTGGTAGACAACACTCTTTATTTGGTTGTATGTGGTATTTAAACAAAACAATGATAAAAGGTCAAAAATGAAAAGGAAATCAATTTGGATAAACTAGACAATAAAGACTAATTCTTGTGGGACGTCCCTCTAAGCCATTTATACACAGTATTGCATTTCCCCCATTCTATCTCTTCTCTGAACATGAAAATCCCATTTTGCTTTTTTCCTATGCTAATGTTATAATTGCACTGACTTTTTATCATTTTCGGCTCCATATATTCCTTTCTCCAGTATAGAGTGATATGGAATATTTCTCATAGCTAAAGGACATTGAAAAACTTTCAGAGGGAAGAGTAGATGAAAAGTAATCTGTAAAATGAATTATGAGGCAAAGCTGAAACAATATAAAACACAAAGTAAATTCATACATTGCTGTGTCACTTCATTTGTGCTGTTGAAAGCAACATTTACAGATTTTTAAGCAGTCAGTCAAAATGGAAAGATTAAATGAGATAATGTACATAAAGTGCCTTGGCAAACCTTAAAGTGTTTTATAAATGCAAGCAATCATTTTTGAGTAGTGTAACTACAAATTGTTTTTCTAACAACATATATTTATTAAATACCTACTTAGTGATACTGTGAATACAGAGTTGATGCATCAATAGTCTTTCTCTCGGTCACCTTTTAGAGATAATTATTCATAAAATATATAGATGGATAGATAGCTATCCAAATACACAGAAATCTAGGACATACAATATCAATGGACAATTAGACCGGCCAAGAATTAAAAAGGGAGACAATTTTGGTACAGATTGTCTTTGGTAATTTTACACTTCTTTTAACAACCTCAAACTTCTTCTTTAAATAAAGCTCCATTAAAAAAACAAAAAACAATAAAAGAAGTAATATCCTTCCAGTGTTGTTCAGTTGTGAGTAATGGAATACCATGATCTATGAAGAACTGAATTTCAGAATCACCCCAAATTTAATGGAGATGCCCATAGTGAATATGAGAAGTTTGAAATCTATAAAAATAATAAATTCTTAAAAAATGATGGCAGAAATGATGTGATCAGAGAAATTCATGAAGATTAAAAATAACAACAAACCCAAACCAGTCACCATAGTAAGAACAAGGGATCACAAACAGATAGGCCATATTCCCCATTGGCATCTAAATGGAAAGATTCCTCATATCATAGGTAGGGCTCATGGATGGTCCTTTGCATAATGGTCCTTTGTATAAATAATAATAATTAATAATAATAATATAACAATAGTAACAATCTTCTTTCCTTTCTCTTTCTCCTTCACTTAACAACAGTATAGCCAAGTTGCCTCAGTTCCCAGTCTCCATCACAAATGACAGAGACCCAGGTTAAAATGGCAGAAAACTCTCAGTTTCAATATCCAATTCACCAGTCCTCACTTCACTAGAGCGTTTAATTTTTCAAACTTAGAAATGAGTCTGGAAGATGATGATGATGATGATGACGACGATGACGATGATGGTGGTGGTGGTAGTGGTGGTGGTGATGATGGTGGTAGTGGTGGTGATGATGGTGATAATGATAATGATGATAGTAGTGGTGATGATGATGATGAAGATGACGATCTACTTTTATCTCTTCTGTGGGAGCTTAGGAAGATCTTTATACCACATTACCTTGCATAAGATGCAGAGAATCATTGATTCTTGAGCCCCTAAATGCAAAACCTTCCCTCTCTCCTAGAAGGGTCTTCACCCAGGAAATAAGACATATTATCCTAGGTGTATTTTGGTTATACTTACTAAATTTCACAAAATACTGTGCATTCATTATCTCATTTGAGTCTCACAGAGACTCCTCAGAGAGGCTTACTCTGATGCTTTGGGGAAGTGGTAACAGACTGGAATTGTTATTTCATCTGATAAATAAATTCTCTACGGGGAAATTTCTTCCACCCATGGAGATCTGTGATTCATCGCTGTATTACCATTACAAATAGTTGCCTGGGGCCAACAATAACTTAAGTGAATTGCCCAAGGTCAAATAACCAGAATGTATTCAAATTCTTCCTGTCTCCATGGCTAGGCATCTATATACTATATCTCAACCCAGCACATAAGCAAATAACAACAATGTGACTTTGTGTTTATTATTAATGTATTTTATACTAACATATATGTGTATGCATGAGTGTGCTATTTTTCCTCACTTTTAATGGAATATAAGTTCCCTGAGGGCAGAAAACATTTCCCTTTTGTGTTTGTATCCTGAATGACACATGAATGATATGATCTTTAAGAAACTTACCTACACTTATATGCCAATAACATTTACTATTAAGCATCTTCCATGTGTCAGACATTGTGCTAAACACTGACAGTCTTAGGCATCTATTATCAGAATCAGTTGAGGAAATGAGATGTTTAGGTAGAAGAAGACAAAGCTCAGAGGGGTATGTGTGGAAGAGACAGGTGTTGTCAAGTCTTAATGGATCATCATGTGCAAAAAGGATTAAATTTGTTCATTTGAGCTTCAGAGAGCAGCACATGGCATTATGGGTAGAAATGGAAAGAAATCAAATTTAGGATAATATAAATAAAACAACAAAAAATATTATTGCTCTATTAGAGCATCTCAAAGTGGAATGGGTTGCCTCAGGAGGTAAGGGATTTTCTCACTGGAAGTATTCACTCAGTCAATCAGTAGTAATGTCTCAAACATATATGTGTCAGTCATGTGATTATTCATTTGTAACAAGTGTGTGCTTCAGATGATTTGATTTAAGGCACATTATTGGACAAGGTAATTTCTGACTAAGGTCTTTTACAATTTGATATTCAAAACTTCTGTTAATTAATATCACCTTCTACTTTCCTATTGTTCTTACACAAACCTTATCCCAACATGGGAAGTCAAGTTCTATATGAAAACTTAAAAATTCTAGATTTTAAATAAATAAGAAACAAAATTCCTTTACCTAAGTAAATTAAATAGTAAATTAAGATGCCTTAAATTGTTAGAGTATTGTTGATACATAAATGGTAATACTTAGTACTTAAACCTTGACAAAATGACAAATTTTAACTGTGTAATTCATTAATTGGATAATGGTGAAAAGTTTTTGAACAAGAGTTATGTTTTTATTAGATATGCTAAAGTATTACGTTAAGTCATCTTAAAAACTCATTAATTCTTGTGTAATATTACATAAAACTCTGAAATTCTTACTAAGGTGGTCATATTATTATGAACTATAAAGTTATCTCTTGGAGAATGTGATGTGTAACTTAGTTTAGTTTTTTTTTAAATTTTTAGTTCTCTTTTTTAAAATTAGTATTGCCAACTGATTTTAGTGATCATTCAGAATGGAACACTCAGGTGAAAAGGACACAGAATTTCAAAGCATAAGACACTGGATCACTTTCCACTTCTGTCACTTATTAGTTGTTATAAGACAGGCAAGATACTTCTCTTTGAACCTCTGTTTCCTTCTCTATAAAATGTGTTCATTTATATGACCCTTACAATCCTTACCATAAGTTGTGAATGTCTCCATCCATTCGGGAGAGCAATTTGGAATTATGCTCAAAGCAAAGTGTGCAAACCCTTTAATTCAGCCAGCAATACCACTACTAGCTCTGTATTCCAAAGAGATCATTAAGAGAGAGACAGAGAGAGAGAGAGAGAGAGAGAGAGAGAGAGAGACAGACAGACAGACAGACAGACAGACAGACAGACAGACAGAGACAGAGATAAAAGGATATGATAAAGAAATGGAAATTGAGGGAATGTCCATCAATTGAGAGATTGCTAAACAATCTATGGTACATGAGTGTAATGGAATGCCATTGTGTTGTAAGACTTGATGAGCAGGTGGATTTCAAAAAAACCTGGGAAGATGTACATGAACTGAAGCTGAGTGAAATGAATAGAACCAGGAGAACATTATACATAGTGATAGCAACATTATGGAATGATCAAATATGATAGATTCAGTTCTTTTTAGCAATGCAATGATCTAAGAGAATTCCAGAAGACTCATGATAGAAAATTCTAACCACATCCAGAGAATGAACTATGCAGTCTGAATGCAGGCTAAAACATACTATTTTCACTTTTTTGTCTGCTTTTTTTTACCTATTTGTGGCTCTTTTTTTATGTTTCTTCTTTTACCACATGACTAACATGGGAAAATGTTTAACATGATAGTACATATATAACCTTTATTGGATTGCTTACTATCTTGAGGAAGGAGGAGGAAAGGGAAGAAAGGGGAAAAAATTTGGAACTCAAAATCTTATAAAAATGAATGTTTAAAACTATTTTATATGAAGTTGGAAAAATAAAATTCTATTTAAAAAAAATAAAAATCCTTACCATATCCAAAATCTTATCATCTTAAGTTAGAAAAAGAGGGTACTTGGAATACCTACTTTTTAGTAGTATAGGATTCTAGGGAGTTTCTTATGAGAGGTGAAGATCTCCTGTTCTTTTTTAAATTTTTATTGATGAAATCTTTTATGATTCAGTCATTTGTAGCCCTCCCTTCCCATCAACAAGCGCAAGTCTTATTCGAAGGGGGTGGATGATAGATAGTTAATCAAAACCAATGTTCATAGCAATCAAACGTGAAAAATTGTCTTTGAAAATCTAAAAGAAATGTAGAACTGTCAGAATGATTACAATTAACAATATGAGAGGGTTACAGATGAAGAAACTGGTACCCAGGTCCTACCGACTCCAAGGCCAGCACTATACCCATTGTACCACACTGATTCTCCATGATTCTTTCTCTTTCTTCCTTCTTCATTTGTTGTTCTTATGAAGCAAGTTTGGCACCAGGGAAGATCAGTTTTCAAAACTGTGCCTTTCTCTGGTCTACAGGGCAGCTGGGTGGTACAGTAGATAGAGCACCAGTGCAGGAGTCAGGAGGACCTGAGTTCAAATCTCACCTCAGACACTTGACACTCACTACCTGTGTGACCTTGGGCAAGTCACTTAAACCCAATTTCCTCATCTTGGGTCATCTCTAGTCATACTGATGAATATATGGTCACTGGATTCAGATGGCTCTGGAGGAGAAGTGAGGCTGGTGACCTGCACAGACCTCCCTCACTCAAAACAAAGTCAAGTGCAAGTCATGTCATTATTTCTCTGATGGCATGGTCTTCTTCAGCAATGAAGGATGATCATACAATCAGTCTAGAGCAAGGCCCTCTTTGTGTACTCTGTATTTCCCAGTGTGGAAGAAGATGATTTCTCTATCATTCACATTATAATTTTACCAGAAAAAAATTCTGGCTGTAATCATTTTTCTAGAGTTGTAAGGTCTGTCAAGTACTTTATATACAGTATTATCCTATTGCATCACTATACTAGTCCTGTGAAGTGAGCGCTATTATTGTTACTCCCAGGATTTTAGGATTTTAGACTGCTACTTGGAAGGGACCAAAGAACTCATCTGACCTCAACCCTTCATTTTTTTGATAAATAAACTTAGATCCAGGGAGTATAAGTGATTTTCACAAAGGCACATTGCTATTTATCATCACGGGGGGATTGAATACTGATCTTTTGACCCTAGAGCTGGTGCTGATTCCACTATAATACATTACCTCCTCATTCACATTCTATAGATGGGAACACTAGAGCTCACAAGGGGCAACATTGAGCACCCCTGGTTGTGCTTACTTTACTATTAGGTACCATTGTCTAACACTCCCTTTCTCTTAAGGACTTACCATCATTTACTTTTCACAAAGGGATAGTTAATTGGAAAGTACAGCAATAATAACAAAAACGAAACAAACAAATAATTCCCCTTGTGCAAAAGACACACCTTCCTTATTCTCCCTCAGACTCTGGAGAAAGTAGGTTTAGACTTAATTCAACTCCCTCATAGCATTGTTACCATTAACTTCGTGTGGAAAGGCAACTTCAATGCTGGATGAATCCTTGCCTTAGCTACTTGTGACCAGGTCCTGAAGGTCACTCTGTGCTCCTCAAGCGTTATTGCTTAACTGACTGTAAAACCTGGATGCTTGGATGCCCAGAGGCCCATTAGTCTGGACAGATCTGCTCACTCCCCTGACAAGGGTGAAGTCACTGACACATTTATCTGAAATATGTGAAAAAAAGACTAAGGAAGCTCATTTCCATAGATCAATTTCAATGGAGAGGCCATATGGCCTTTCGTCTTACTTACAACATGGTATCATATTGGCAAAAGAGTCATACTTCTAGAGAATAGCTAAAGAAAACAAAATGTTCAAGGCTCCAGTTGAAGGTCTGCTTTTTTAAGGCATCCTTTTTTCTGACTATGCTGCCCATTGAGAAAGCTGCTTTTAACCATGTACTTAGTAGAGCAAAACCAGTTACAGAATATTTATCCCTGACCTAGTACCTCTTCAAGGAACTTCTATCTATTTATATGTCATCACAATTCCATTAAAAGTCAACTTTCCAGACTCTCCATATCATGAGGCATCATCTGAAGAAAACTATGCATGTGCCAGTTATCAATGTGTAATGGTTGAGGCTTATGCAAGGCATTGGTGAAGGGCAGAGCATTTAAGAAATGAGTAGTCAGTTATATTGAGTGCAATTAGCAGGGGTGTATTTTCATAGAATCACAGAAACATTGAAATAGAAAGGGATTAAGAGTCATCTGGGTCAACCTGTATCTGATGGAAGATACAAGGTCCTATCTCTAGAGGTAGAATAAGGTTCTGGTACTGGAATCGTTAGTCAGTTGTTTTTTTTTCTAGAAGACTTTCATTGAGGAGGAATACATTGCTGTCCAAAGTAGAGCATTCCACTTTAGGTTACCTCTAAAGATGAGGAAGGACCTATTTGTGTTTTATAAAAAAAAATTTAAATTTTTTTTTAAATTAAAATATTTTCTCTAAAATCTTCCTCTCTTCCCCAACCCTAATAAAAAGGAAGAAAAGCAAAACTCATGCTACTAGCATATATCCTCAAGCAAAACAAATTCCCTACTTAGGGCACATCAAAAACAAAATAGAAAAGCAAAACACTCTCAATTTTCCATCTGAATCTACCACATCTCTCAGGTGATGGGTAACATGTCTCATTAAAACTGTTTTAATTTTAGCTACATTGGTTTTCTTTATGCAAAACCTTTTAATTTTAAATAGCCAAAGTTGTGTTTATTTTACTTTCCGTGATCCTCTCTCGGTTATGAATAGATCTGAGAAGTTCTTTCTTCCTTGTTCTACTTTGTTTATGGCATCACACTTTATGACTAAATCATATACTCATTTGAGGATTATCTTAGTATTCTTTGGGAGATGTTAGTCTCTAGTTTTTAATTTTCTGTCAACTATTTAGCACCTCAATGAACAGGCTAACTCATATGAAGTTTTGTGTATTTTTGTAGTTTGGGGGAAAGTGTTGAGGAAAAAGTGATTTAATGATCTTTTTCAAGATCAGAAATGGTAAATGTATGCCACACTTAAAAACCCCAATAATTTCACTGTAGGAAAGAGGAATGATCTCTGGTAGTTAAAGATTTCCTTGTCATAGTGTCCCATAAACTGAATGTGAATTATTTCTCTGTTACTATTACTCATTATAAAGCCAACATGACACTCGTATATAATAAGAATATGAAATAAGGAAAAGGCAATTATTTGCACATTTGCTCTATCGTTACCATCTCCTTCTTGAAGTTGTGTGGTCTTGCATTTTTTAAAGGGTGTGGAGAACATGGCCTGGGAATAGCACCTTAGAGATCGAAAATATATTGTTGTTATTTGTCCTTAGATATCAAGGAAGAACAGAAGACAAATGGCATCAGGAGGGTGATATCTTGATTTCCAAGTATACTGGATTTAAGGGAGGTATAACTGTACAAAATAATCAGCCTCATTCTCTCCTCCAGTCACTGGAGTGCAACACTAAGAGGTAGGTCAGAACTACTGGTGATGACCCCAGATGTAGTGAAAGACCTTGGTCATTTTAAGTTAAGGTATTTCCCAGGTCTTAGATTGTCTGAGGCAACACTCATTCAGTAATTAAAGGCTAGGTAAAGATTGAGGCAAAAGACAGCCCTTATATATGTGAGGAAAAGTGAAGAGAATTAAAAACTACTTAATTAGGAGAAGATGGCATCAATTTGCGTCTGTCTTCAATATTTGGACTGAAGGAAAAATAAAATTTTAAATGTCAGAATTAGTTAAGAGAATTTCTTCAATGGAAACTTGTATATTAGATAGATCTGTTTTGGTGATCTCCTTTTTTGGTTATCTGAATTTAGCAGTGAATTCTAGAACTGATGTCCTTGTCAGAGTTTGTGAGAAGTTGCATCCAATGAGGAGAGAGGTCCTAAGCAACCTGCTCCAAACAGCCAGTCAATCAAAAAAAAACTCCTTCCTGCATAGGAAAACTATCAGCATAATTAAATATATCAATAATGAAAGTCACAAAAGTTCATATAATTATCTCAATAGATATGAAAAAAAGATTTTGACAAAATACAAAATTCATTCCCTTTAAAAACAGTAGAAATTCTAAGAATATATGGGGCTTTTCTGAAAAGTGATAAGCATCCAACAAAAATCATCACCAAGTATTATCTGTAAGAGGAATAGGCTAGAAGACTTTCCAGGAAGATGAGAAATGAAGCAATGATACTCATTATCACCACTGCCATTCAATACTGTACTTGAAATGCTGGCTTCAGCAATAAGAAGAGAAAAAAAAAAGGAATGAAAAGATTTGGAATGGGTAATGAGGAAACAAAGCTAGTACTCTCTGCAGATGATAAAGTGTTATACGTAGAGAATCCCAGAGCACTGACTACAAAACTAGCTGAAATAATTAACAATTTCAGCCAAGTTGTATAATATAAAACAAACCCACATAAATCATGTGCATTTCTGTATTGTCACTGACAAATTTCAGTAGGAAGAGAAAGAAAGAGAAATTCCATTTAAAATAATCAATAAAAATGTGAAGTAAGGTGACTATAGCAGTACCAGCTCTCAAACTATATTAAGTGATAATCATCAGATTAATCTGGTACTGGCTAGGAAATAGAGTGGTGGATCAGAGGAACAGATTAGGTACACAATACACACCACTAAATGACCACAATAATCTAGTGTTTGATATACCCACAGGTCCAAACTTTTAGACAAGTACTCACTATTTGATAAAACTGAAAGAAAAACTGGAAAGAATTTGACCAAAATTAGGTATCCAATATCTCACACTTTATACCAAGACAAAATCAAAATGCATAGATGATGTAGCCATAAAAAGTGATATCATAAATAAATCAGGAGAGCATGGAATATCTTACCTATCATACATATGGATAAGGAAAGAATATATGAACAAATAAGAGATAGAGAGCATTACAAGATATAAATCAATGATTTTGATTGCATTAAATTAAAAGATTTTAATACAAACAAAACCAGCATAGCCAAGATTTATAGGAAAGTAGAATATTTGAGGGGGGAAGGAGGGTATACAGTGTAAGTTACAGAGTGAAATTGAAAATTGATACCCCAGTTTATTTGGTATTATTATGATAGGGCTTAATAAATTTATTTTATATTGATCAATCCACTCTGTATTTATTGGTCTCTTCATTCATTCATATGAACTTGAACTCCCTTAAGCCTCAATTCAAATCTGTGAATCTCACTAACCATGACAGAGGAGGTGTCAATCTGGTCATAGGATGTTTACCAACCAATGAAGCTGAAAACAAAGTTCACTTTTTGAAAAAAAGAATGTTAATTCTTTTACATGTAATTGAGAAATACATAATGAAATAAAATATATTTGAAAAAGGAAAAAAGTATTTGACATTGGTTAAATGTTACTGAGTGAAGATCAATTTGATCAATGATAATATGGGGGCATTTATTTGCACTGGCACTGAAAAAGGATATTTTAAGAATAACTTTTGATTTACATTGGGGAAAAGAGTAATAGGGGTCAAGCTGTTATTTTTAAACATGGTTAAGCTCTCAGGGGAACCCTTATAACCTTGAGGATGTGGAAAATTAACATTGGATATTATTTATTATCAATACTTCTTTGTGAATCTGTTTCCTCAGATCCCTAACCTCTGAAAGGCAGGCAGTTTTTGAAAGGTTAAACTGAATAACATAATCTTCTTCCAGCCCTAAGACTGAAACCCAATTCTTTCCCAGGGACACCTCTCCTTGTCCATGCTGTTCCCCTTATCAAGAGTTGAAGATGACCTCCTCTACCCAGTGAAAGCCTTGTTGGTGTGGCCTAACCAAAGACTACTAGAGGAAATTGGCTTTCATAAACCAGCTAACATTCTGTTTCTTAAACACGAGTGGGGGTGTGTCAGCCACATTTGAAAGCCATTTTCCCCAGCTGTAGGGATCCTCCTGCCAGAGAGTGGTTTTCTTCTGAAGAACTGTAAACTCATAGCAAACCCCTTCATTAATTGTACGTCAATTGGGATTGCTAGGGGCGTACCCAATGATGTGTATTTAGGTCAATCAAAGAGGACAGTCCTAGGAATTTAAAAAAGAAAAACATTTTTGGCCTGCTCCCACTCCTGGTCTTCTGACATAAAATGGAAGCAAGCTATTAAGACCTCTCTATTATTAGGTTGTATCCCCTGCTAATAAAGGATTTCTCACTTATATAATTGCTTCTGCTTGTCATTTTTTAAATTCTGGGCCCAATAAGGAGAAGATGTTATTGTTCTGTGAATCCAACTTACTAATGAGAGTGGAATCTGAGGACCTTGTATTTTATAAGGTCTGCAAGTACCCTGTATAACTTTTAGAATATACTAAGAGGTATATACTGTTCATGTTATGCTAGCAATTGCTAAAGTGTTTTTCATGTAACCAGACTAAACATACATATACATGATGGAGATGAGATCTGAACCTCTAAAAGGAAAAAGTCCTGTCTTTGAAATCTGGACCCTAGAAAGGAAAAGCCCCTGATTTTCCCACTTTACCCAGGTCCCCGACATTTGCCTGGGGCACCTGACCCTTCCCAGTCAATCCTTTCATAGTGGTCCTCATTGTCTACACCTGGCCCCACCCTAGACCACCATTCCTTAATTCAATCTAGACCCCTTCTCTGTTCCCAGACTACTTGGCCACTCTTAGATCTCATCCAAATCTTTCCATGGTCTTATTTGTATGTAAGTATCCTTCTTACCCCATTAGATCACTCAGATTCCTTAAGAGTCTGGCTAATGACTTGAATTCAATCTGACCTGCTTGTCAATACAAGCATCACAAAGGCTCAGATTTTTAAAATCTCACCTGTAAGAAGCAGAGGAAGAAATTCTGTTTCCACAGGTTAATCAGAGTTGTGACTGAGCATGGTCATAGTAAAGGTGCAGGCTTTAAACTTGTGTGCATGCTTGGTGAGGTATTTGAGGGAAAGCCTATCAGAGAAGAAAACAGGAAGTCATGTGGCAATGGATGGTGTGATGGGAGATCCAAAATTCAGAACAGTATAAAAAGCTTCCATTGGTCTGAACATATTGTAGTCTTCCTGTAGTCTTAGTTGAAAGCTACCCATTCATTCAAGGGAATGAATGTCAAAGGCACTCCCTCCTCCTGAAGAGAGGTAGAGTCAGTTTTGGCCAAAGTGTTCAATTCCTCTGAACTCTAACAAATCTTTCTTACCTTTTTGGGTGTCAAGCAAGTCCATAACATCACCCACCCCAACCAGTGTTCTAAGAAACCTTATCTCTGGCTGAAAGAAAGCTTGAGTTGGATGCTTTCAAGGTAGGACCTGCATTGTTTGACCTTGAACGTAGGGGTTCCTAGCACCACTTAAGCTCAATACACATACACATCTTACATGAGTTTTCTGTGAGAGACTCCTCAAACAAAGGGCCTAGATACAGCACTGCCTAGCTGTACTTTAAAAAGGATTTTGTACACAGAGAAAAATGAAATATTGAGTCAACTTGGTTCAATAGGGGGAAGGGAGGAATCTACCAAAGGAAAAAAAAACACATGGACTTTTGAGTCATAGAACTCCAATTGAATCCTACCTACCACTTAGTATCTATGTGACCTCTGGTAAGTTATCTTATGTCTCTGGGCCTCAGTTTCCACATCTGTGAGGTAGGAAAATCAGATTAGGCTAGATTATTTCTGAGATCCGTTTCACTTTTAGATCTAGCAATGTAAGAATCTAGCCCACATGAGGAATAACACAGGCAATTTAGAAATCTATGAGTCTAACCCAGGATGAAGAATAACACAAGCAAGACATAAGCAGGGATTATTCAGAAGCTGAAGAAAAGTATTTTTAAATGCACTATATCCTTTCATCCTCACAACTGTCCTGGGAACATTCCCAGTGAGGAAACTGAGGTCAGAGAGTTTAAGCAACCTGTCTGTGCTCATCTGGTTAACAAGTGTCAAAGTCTGGATTAAAAAATAAGTCCCTCCTAACTGGAAGACTGCTGTTCTTATCCTAGCACATAGGGTTGAAACCATTCTACCATCTCACAATTATACACTACTGATTAAAAGAGCTGGACGAAACAGTTCTATCCCACAGTCATTTATTGAGTACCTACCATATGTCAGGAATTGTGTCAAGTGTAAGGGATACAAAGGGGCAAAAAGTTGCTTCCTTCAAGGAGCTCACAGTCTATTGGAGGAGACAACATGTAAGCAAGGATGTATGGATAAGCTATTTACTGGACAACCTCAGAAGGGCACAAGAATTAAGGGGGATCAGGAAGGGGGAAAGTATGAAGGTAAGACTGCAGTCAGACTATTAAGAGCTTTAAATGATAATCCCAGTTTATATTTTGTCCAAAAATCAGTTTAGAATTTCTCTTTCAATGGCATTAGGAGACTACTGAAAATGTCCTTCAAGTACAGGAAAGGTAGTCCAGGTTGAGAAATCTGAGGGAAACGGAGTCTGAAACCATCCCTTGAAATGCTCCTAGTAGCCTGGAATTGACAAATACATCCAAGAATGTCTCTTTCCTGATGAAACTAGAGTTTATTTCTTGGATTGTTCCCTACCTAAGCATAGAAGATTACTTTTTTCATCAGTTCTCTTTTCAATGGCAAATGAGCAAAATTCTGAAATAAATTCTTGAGAGCATGTGACTAATACTGATTTCATATTACCCTCTTGAATTTTTTTTTTTTAGTTCCTAAGGTGTGTTAGTTTTAAAAAGAAAATACCAGTTCTGAAAAGAGGTTGTAGCTACAACCTTGGAAGATTTGTGAAACGAATCATAGCTTATAAGTCTGAACATCAAATTCGATGGATTTTTCCAAACAAATTGATTTGTTGAAGATTGAGATTCTACAATCATATGAAAGCCCATGTAAGTATGACGAGCAATGATTTAGGATTCAGCATATTACTGGGGAACACAAGAAAAAATTCTGTCTCCATTATTACCCATCTGTCCCCATTATTACCTATACTTTTTAGGTTTAGTATAAAAAGCAACTACAAGATAAATGACTGAATCTGCCTACAATTTACATAACTTATTTCAATAAAAGGAAAAAAAATATTTTTTAGATATAGGCAGAGATTTGGCAATGGACAGAGCCCTGTGTTTTGAGGTCTGGTTTGAAATCTCAGATTTTCCACTATTCGCCAATGACATAGCATTTACTCACTGTGCCTCGGTGTCCAAACTGCACAATTGGATGGTTGAGCTTAATGAACTCTGGATCCAGTATGTTCTAATACTAGATCTTGGAGTCAAAAGAACATTAGGCTGAGAGTTAGGGCACCTGATAATAGGTCTCATCTTACCACTGAGTAGCTGGGTAATCTTGGGATTTGTTATGATCTAACAACATATTGATATTTATCAATAATTCCCGATGTTTATAAGGTGTCAATTTTTGCAAAGTATATTATAGGCCTTTTACTAATTTGAGTCTTACAGCAACCTTTTTAGTTAAAATACTGCAGGGCGTATTACTTCATTTTCCAAATGAGGAAACTGAGACTCAAGTTGTTTTTCTCTGGAACTTGATTTCCTCTTTAAAACAAATAAGGGAATTGGACTAGATGAGTTCTACTTTCCATTCCATTTCTAAAATTCTCTTGTTTTGAAAACAGAGAGTGCCACATACTTCTAAAGATCACTTCTTTCTCTAAAGTGAAGCTCAGTGGCCTTTTTGGACAGAGAACTTATGAATGTGTGCTATAGGTCCTAGATTTTGAGCTGGAAATGAATTTAGTGGTCATCTAATTCAGAGATATCAAACTCAATTGCAGAACTTTCTAGTGCAGCCCAAACCAGATTACAATGTGATTTATGTTTAACAAAATAAATAAAAATACAGTGACATATAGACGTTAATTTGTAGTTTCCTATGTCAATAGGCAGCCACAGTGATTCATTTCTATTTGAGTTTGACCCAGCTTCTTCTTTTTAAGACATAGGAAAGCTGTGGCCCAGAAAATTGAGATGACTTGTCCATGGTCTCAAAGCTGGTTAGTGTTTAAGGGTTGGATTTAAGCTTCAATCTTCTTGTCTCCAAATCCAGTGCCATACCCACCATACTACAATGCCCCAGACCCACCCTATAAAAATTCATGAGTCAAAGCAGAGGAGACACTAAAATCTATGGGTTTTTCAAGTTCTCTACAGCCACTCCTTCATCCTCCACCACTCTCACATAGATAACCAGACTTGCAATACCTCTACCTTGTGGCCTCCTAGTCTGGTCACACATCTGATCAGCTACCAGTGCACACCTCCCACCTCCATCCCATCTCCACCTCTGAACCACATGCTTTATTAAAGACTAAATTTTTTAATGGACTGGAAACGTGGTCTGGGCTAGTAAATTATGATCAGTACTTACAAAGTGCTCATTATCTAGCAAAATAAATTGTAGGTGGAAACTTTGGCAATGACAGGCATAAAAAAGGGGGAGTATAATAATAAAATAAGGGTTTATTATTCCATTATGTTTCTCATTCATCTTGCTCAGGTTCTAGGACTAGTTATAATAAACACCACAGCTTCAAATCAGTCTACAACAGAGATAACAAAAAATATGTTTTAATGCTTCTTTCCAGAAGTCCTTAACTTTCCATTAGAGAGTCTTTGTTAGTTTGAAGCTTCTCTGCTTCTTTGTTAAAATAAAAAAATCTACCCTGGTGGGCATCAGAGTCACATTATTGGTGTGGATGGGGCAAATTTTAAAAATGTATCAATGTAAGGAGGTGTATAACTATGGAAGGAGCACTAGCTCAAGAATCGGAGGACCTGAGTTTAAATCTCACCTGTGACATTTGCTGTGAGCATAATCTTGGCACGTCAGTTCATGTCCCTAGGGCTTGGTTTTCTCATTTGTAAAATAAGTTTGGGACTACACGGCCTTTAATGTCATGTCTATCTCTAATTCTGTGAGGTTATAACCAGAATTCAAATCCTTGACTCTGCATCCTACTATGTATGATGTTGGCTAACATTTAACATTTCATTGAGCCTCAGTCTTCTCATCTCAAAAATGAAGTTAGACTAGCTGGACTTTGACATCTTTTTAGCTCTAGATCATTGACCCTATAACCTGGTCTTCAAATCTTGGATCTATCACTTACTACCCATGACTTTGGGCAAGGCACAACCATTTTATGTGAGATTTCCTCATCTCTACAATCAGAGTATTAGACAAGATGCTCTCTGAGGCCCCTTTCAGCTTTAAATGATCCTGTGTTCTTGATCTGCTGCCATTTAGCTATTCCAGTCATACCTGGGGACTGCCTTGATCTCTCAGTCCCATATTTATTTCTTAAAAACTCATGAATGTTGGTATTGAAAACTATCTATTTTCCATCCACTATAGGAAATGGGGGGTTGTTGGGGGAAAGTTAGATTCACTTTAAGAGGTGAACTTTTGGAATTTCCTATTGGTCTTATTAGAAAAAAAAGCATGTTGACACTAGCAAGATTTATTAGAAGTCACAATTTCCAGGCATCAGGCTGCTCATCTCTCATTATGCATCCTCTCTAGAAGACTACCCAATGAGATTTCCTAGTGGAAATAATTTGACTCTGAAGTCAGATGACCTGAGTTCAAAGCGTCTGAGACACCCCAATTGTACAATCTTGGACAATTCATTGAATCTCCATAAGCCACCATCTCCTTCCTGATGAAAGAGGAGGGCAAGAACTGATGGCTTCTAAAGTGTGTTTCAATTCTTGGTCTATGAACTTATAACTTCATTTGCTGTCATGCATGTCATAGATATGTTACTTTTTTTCTACATAGTTTTTGCATGTTGCCTCCCTCCCAGCACCACCCTTAGATTGTAAACTCCTTGAGCTGGATTGTTTTTGCTTTTTCATTGTTTAGCAGTGTTCTAGTGTTTAACAAACTGTCTAGGACATATAGTACACTTCAATAAATGTGTGCTAATCTGACTTATTTAACTTGTTATTTGGCTTCTTTTGCAGTGGATCGGTTATCTCAAAGTGTCATCCAAGTCTATGGGGGATGGCAGAGACTGGAAAAGAAAATTAAGGCTTTGATGACTAAGGAAATGTTAGGGATAAAAAGGAAGGAATCAGACTTGGTAAGGGGCTGGGTTTATACAACATTTATAAGCTGAGAGTTAGGCGAAGTCTATGGTGCAGTAGCTGAGCAAACCAATGTTAGTGATTCCATTAAAGCAAGAAAGTGGGTACAAACTCAAGAAAATCATCAGGGTAGCAGAAATGATAATAACCACTATCTATGAATAACTTTAAGTTTCAAGGAAGTCTTTGTCACAACAGCCTAGGAGCAAGCTTATAAGAAGCTATTTTTTCATTTTACAGATTGGAAAACTGAGACTCAGATAAGTAAATCTCCAATTAATTTAACAGAAGCAGAAAATGTCAGAGCTCGGACTAGGAAACAAGTCTGCTGACTTCAGGACCAGTGTTCTTTCTACTCTGTCACAAGGAATAGACTCTGAAACAAAATACCTTTTTAGAACCAGGAGAGTATCATAGTAAAGGATGACTTTCTTCTAGGATAGTAGGCATTCCTGAGTTGTGATTGGTCAAGGGCCTGATAATGAAAGCATAAAAGTTCTGTGTTAGGAAGGCCAGGAGATACCAAGACAAATCCAGTAACTACATGGACACAATTACAAAACACTTTTCACACAAATAAAGGCAGATCTAAACAATTGGAGAAATATTAATTGTTTGTGGGCAGGCTGATCCAACATAGCAATATGACAATTTTACCTAAATTAACTTATCCAGTGTCATTTCAATAAAAACTACCAAAATTGTTTTATAAAACTAGAAAAACTGGTAACAAAATTCATCGGGAGAAAAAAAAATCAATCATGTCAAAGTAATCAATGAAAAAAATTATGAAGGAAGGTGGCCTAGTAGTACCAGATCTCAAAATGTATTACAAAATAATAATATTAAAAATAATTTGGTATTGGCTAAAATAGAGAAATAGACCAGTGGAATAGACTAAGTACACAACACACAGAAGTAAATGACTATAGAAATATAGTGTTTGCTAACTTCCAATAACCAAGCATCCGAAAACTCACTATTTGACAAAAATTGCTAGAAAACTGGGCAACAGTATGGAAAAACCAGAAATAGACCAACATCTCACACTATATACCAAGATAAGGTCCAAATGTGTGCATGATTTAGACATAAAGGGTGATATCATAAGCAAGTTAGGGGAGCATGGATTATCTTACCTGTCAGATCATTTGATAAGGGAAGAATTTGTGGCAAAACAAGAGATAGAGAACATTATGGTTTATTAAATGGATAGTTTTGATCACGTTAAATTAAAGAAGTTTTGTAAAATGAATCTTCAATTGATAAATGATCAAAGGCAGGTTTTAGATGAAGAAATCAAAGCTATCAATAGTCATATGAAAAAATATTCAAAATCACTATTGATTAGAGAAATAAATATTAAAATCACTTTGAGATATTACTTCACACCCATAAGACTGGCTAATATGACAGAAAAGGAAAATGAAAATGTTGGAAAGGGAAAAGGGGGAAAATTAAGACATTCATGCACTGTTGTTGGTGAAGTTGTGAACTGATCCAATCATTCTATAGAAGAGTTTGGAACTATTCCCAAAGGGCTATAAAAACTGTGTGTATCATTTGACCCAGCAATATCATTACCAAGTTTTACCGAAATGATTTAAAAAAAAAGAAAAGCGATTTTTACGTATCAAAATATTTATAGCAGCTCTTTTCTTTTGTGGTAATAAAGAACTGGAAATCAAAAGGTTGTCTGTTAATTGGGGAATGGCTGAGCAAGTTGTGGTATGTGACTGTGATAGAATATTGCTATTCTCTAAGATGCGGCATGCAGAAGGGTTTTCAGAAAAAAGAAAAAAAAACCTGGAAAGAATTATATGAACTATAAAGTAAAATGAGCAGAGGCAGGATAACATTGTACACTGTAACAGGAATGTTGTAAGGATAATCAACTGTGAATGACTTAGTTACTCTGATCAATACAATCATACAAGACAATTCTGAAAGGTTTATGATTAAAATATTATCTTCCTGCATATAAAGAACCAATGAAATTTGAATACTGATTGAAGTACACCCTTTTTTATTTTGTTTTTTCTTGAGTTTGAGGATTTGTTCTTTTTTTTTTTTGGTTTGTGTTTTTTTCACAACATGACTAATATAAAATATATTTCACAAGCCTGCACACGTATAGTCTATATCAAATCACTTGCCTTATCAAGGAGGGGAGAGGGGAGGAGAGGAGGGAGAGAACTTTGAACACTAAATTTTAATAAACAAAAGTTAAAAATTATTTTTATACATAATTGGAAAAAATAAAATGTTTAAAAAAGGAATACTAAGAGATTGGTCTTAACTGGAATGGGGACTTTAGATTTAAGAATTAGTTCAGCCCTAATGTACTTCATCGATACAAAAGGTACAGAATAAGCAATGTAGAGATATGATCAAAAATACCTTTTGGTTATAGAGGACCTTGACAAATCATTCTTATAAGAGACAAGAATTATGTCTATGATTTCACTGGTCTAGGGGACTTTTAGGTGAGAAAAACTCCTCTACCAATGCAGTTTAGCACATTTTTTTTATCTTAGGAAATTGCCTAAAATACAGAGATTAAGCAATGTGTTCAGTGTCCAGAATGTGTAAGATGTAGGATTTGAACCCAGAACTTTCTGTCTCTGAGACCTACTGTTGCACTAAGGACTTTCAACTTTAGATATTCAGTCTGCTGATCAGACAAACATTTATTAAGTAGCTTCTATATGCCAGGCATTATACATAGCTCTGGAGATAAAAGTACAAAACCAACCAATAAACCAATCAAAGTATTCCTTGTTCTCAAGGAGCATCCAATCTTATGGGAAAGACAACAGGTGAAAAGAAGCACAAAAGTGGGATGAGGGTCATGGCAAAGAATATCACCCATGGTGGACACATGGTAAATAAGTCACAGAAGTTACAAAGTCATGCGAAAAGAATTGAGGAGATGTTCTGAGCATAGATTTCTCCTTAAATGGAGCCTTTGGAATTCATGTTTCCACTCTCCAGTCAGAGAGACAGAAGGTGACATAAGTGGAGTACTAGGGTTGATGAGATCTTTCAGAGTGATGAGCTTCCTGGGGCATGGTGGTTTAGAAGTCAGAGGTATATCAGGGTACAGCAGACATCATTCCTTCAGACCAGACCTGCCCAACTTGGCAGTAAGTAGGGGCCAAAATTAAAATAGGCTAAACTTCTTAGGCCACAGATAAGTAAGACTAGAGACAGACTGATGATGTTTGCTTGTTGCAGGTCATGTAACAAACAGAAGAGTGCATAGTGGCAACCTTACATTTTTCATGGGCCCTCTGAAATTCTTTGGTGAGCTTCAGGTAGTCCACAGGAGTTTTTTTTGTAGGCCTGCGTTAGATGCTTCCAATAATCCAGTGACAGATGCATAAAGTTATCGCTAACCCCATTTTAAATATAAGGAAACTGTGACCCAGAGATGCCAAGTGACCTATTCATGGTCTCCTATTCATCTCAATAATGCATCAAAGAAGGACTTTGTTGGAAGTAAAATTTCATCAACTGAGACAAAACAAAAATTTTCTCTTCCTCCCCTGTGTCCTATAGGGAATAGAGAACAGGGAGTTTCAAACCCATTCAGTGGAAGTGTTCTTGAGTTTTCATGAAAGAGTTATGGGGAGATGAGACTCTCCCATTGGACTAAAGAGTTTTGTACCATTTACAATGATTAGCTCAAGGCAGAAGAAAGGAATGGATTGCCTTAGCAACTCCCCCATGTTGTTGCTTGGCTGTTTTAACACTGTATTTAAAATGCCTTTTCTTAAGTGGAAAGATAGAGATTCTGTGGCCTTCTGCAAAAGAAGTTAGAAATATTCCCTATCCATTAATAGGCGTCACCTGAAGCTCACTAAGGGAAGCTTTAGTTAATTTCAATGAGGCACTGGGTCAGGAGGGTCATGATGCCCTCTGGCTCTGAAAAGTGCATATATGCTCTGAGATGAGATTTTGATTTAGGTGCTTGGAAGAAGGTTTATGTGCCAGATGAGACTCTGGGTAGCCATTAAGAAGGCCCCCTACATCACCCCCCAGCTTTTTAAACCCAAATGTTGGTGTTTCTCTCTCTGATAACTATGTATGTATGCAATAGTAAGATAGTTGGATCTGTCTGTTGATCTGTGATGTATATATTGCTTATGGTCAGACAATTAGAAGCCCTGTTTGTTGGTCTTTATTTCTCCATTTGTATTTTCTCTGTTGGTGAATTTGATTAAACAGATTGTTGACCCCTCAAATGTTGCCATCCTTTTAGAAAAGCAGATCTAACAACCTGTACAGCAGGCCCTCCTTTATATGCCAGGGTGCTTGCTACCACACCTTCTCTTGTACTTTCCTCCCTCCAGTTAACTGCTTTAAAATTAAGTAGATGGTAAATCTCTCTCTCTCTCTCTCTCTCTCTCTCTCTCTCTCTCTCTCTCTCTCACACACACACACACACACACACACACACACACACACACACACACTCAACCAGTCTACAATGTGAACCAAGATCTAGGGAAAATCCAGGGAGGAAATATCTAGATCAATTGCATGGCAATAAGATGGTTTAGTGGAAAGGGAAATGCATCTATAATTATGAGAACCTGGATTCAAATTTCAGTTTGGATATGAAGTGATCCTGGGCAAATCTGATGTGAAAATAGAAGTGTGGTACATGTTAAAACATATTGTATTTGAATATGTCAGAAGAGTCCTGAGTTCAAATCCTGGATGTCAGCCATATAAACTGAGGGGCAAGTCACGTATCCTTTCAGAGCTACAGTTGCCTCCTTGGAATGATGTGTGCAACACTCCTGATGGAGCTATGGCTTAATGGTTATGGAACTGGTCTCACTTAGTGACATTTGGTTTCCAGTCCCATCTCTGACAGTTGTATAATACTGGACAAGTAGGTTAACATCTCATGAAGAGAGAAAACTCAAAAATTCTAAGTTGTAGTAGAGGTGCTCAGCTGTATTAGTAAAGAAACAAACTGAATATTGTGCCAAATTGAAAGAGGGGTTCCTATGATTCACAATTAATTTGCCAGTCACTCTCTTGGGCAGTGTCACCTCCCTTGGAGAAGTTTGGATGGAAAATACAACTTGGGGTGTCCTTTATTTCTCATTAAAAATCTGTCTCCAAAGTCATTAATGCATTTTCATCCTTAATCTGATATTCTTATCACTGATCATGTCCTCCAAGGAGATCTAAAATAGACAGCTAAACCCTGTACCAAAATATCTATGGTAAAACTTTTTTCTGCAGTAGCAAAAAAAAAAAAAAATCCCCAAAATGGGGATCTACTGATTACACAATGTATGTTTCAATTGTAGTGAATTTAGTGTAATGAAATATATTAATATTGTCATGGAATATAATCATGGCATGAAACATCATACAGAAATCCAGGAAGGCACTAGAAAATTTTTATGAACTGATTCAGAGTAAAATAAGCAGCATCAGTGCAACAATATTCACAAATACTATAAAGAACTATGCTGGCACTGGAGGATCACTGATGGAGACATTTCCTTTTTCATACAAAACGTTGCATATGCTGTCATGCACAGTTACTGGTTCCATTGGATTTCTTTAATTATTTTTCTTTGTTACAAGAGAGGTTTCAAAGAAGGTGGATTATATCAAACGATAATTATACCAATAAAAAGATATTGTCAAAACTTCTAAAATGAAAAACAGTGAATGAATACTTTTAAAAAAGGATATCTCTTCTTTTACTCCTGGGAATTCAATATCTCAACAAGTTATTTATTTCTATTGTGTTTCCTTGCTTTTAAGTATTTTCCTTGTAAATTTCATATGGGAGAACCATGCCCAATAGTTTTGGTGTGACCCATCTCCCATGCTAATTGCATTAAATACCTACTTGGGAAGAGGAGCTTCAGTTTCTGCTCTGATCTTTAATTTCCATCACTTAATGGAAGGTACTCATGGATGGCTGATGTGCTTCATAATTAGGCTTTCTGAGTCTTGCATCTTAAAAAATTACAGAGCCCTAGGATATGTTTTTAAATTATTCCATTTAAGCTATGGGTGGTTGGCAGAAAGAAGGTTGAATGCATTGAGGATCATCCACAGTCAAAAGCTAAATGGTCCAATTAAGAAAGTAAATACAGGAGGGAGGGGAAGCTTAAGTAAAAAAAAAAAGAAATAAACACATTTTGCAAATGTTTTAATCAACTAATGTTAGTAAATGCCTAGGAAATACTGAACTTTTGTTTCATTTTGTTTTTCCCGTTCAGTTTCCTCCCAACTTCATACCTTGGCTAGAGTCTTACTTGAAAATTTCTTTTTTTTAAATATAAATTTATTTATTTAACTTGCTACATTCATTTTCACAAAATTTTGGGTTCCAAATTTTCACCCCATTTGTCCCCTCCCCCACCCCAATGCACCGAGCATTCTAATTTCCCTATCACCAATCTGCCCTCTCTTCTATCATCCCTCCCTTCCCTTGTCCCCATCTTCTCTTTTGTCCTGTAGGGCCAGATGACTTTCTATTCCTCATTAGCTGTGTTTCTTATTTCCTAGAAGCAAGAACAATACTCGATAGTTGTTTCTAAGAATTTGAATTCCAACTTCTTCCCATCCCTCCCTCCCCACCCATTCCCTTTGGGAAAGCAGGCAATTCAATATAGGCCATATCTGTGTAGTTTTGCAAATGACTTCGATAACAGTCGTGTTGTGTAATACTAACTATATTTCCCTCCAGCCTATCCTGCCCCCACATTGTTTCTATTCTGTCTTTTGATCCTGTCCCTCCCCAAGAGTGTTGACTTCAAATTGCTCCCTCCTCCCACTGCCCTCCCTTCCATCATCCCCCCCTACCCTGCTTATCTCCTTCTCCCCCACTTTCCTGTATTGTAAGATAGGTTTTCATACCAAAATGAGTGTGCATTTTATTCCTTCCTTTAGTAGAATGTGAAAATTTCTTTAAGATGGAAAAAAAATGAAATCATATTATATAAATAAGTCATTACCATGAAATTGTCCCAAAGCCTGATTGGTTGAGGTTTAATAGCTTCAATGGATATTTGCCTTATTCCTCATTCTCTGAACCTATTCTAACAAGAGATAAGGAGCTGAGGCTTATTTTGGTTATTTCCCCCAGGATACAGACCTAGGGGAATCCTATTTTCAAAGGAAGGAAAAAGTAAGACTATACATGAGCAAAAAAATGATGTTGACAAAGATCATTTAGAACTTCTCACATGGTACAGAAGAAAGATTGCTGGAGTCAGAGGACCTGAGTTCAAATCCTAACTCTTCCATATACTGTATGCAACACCTTGGATAAATCCCTTAACCTCTCCATTGCCTCATCTATCAAGTGAAAAGGCTGATAACATTCCTGCATTCATTTAAGAACTCAATAAAGTTGTAGAAAGATTCCAAAATAGATCACTCATAGCCCCACATTTCTTTTTGTTCTTAAAAATTTAGCAACCTGGAATTATAGATGAAGAGCTAAAAGAGAACTTACAGGCTGTAGGATACAGTCTCTCGATCATATTGACAAGAAAAGTGGGGCCCACAGAAGGTTAAATTGCGGGTAAATTACTGGTATAGGGGATCACACAAATAGCAAACATGAGAAGTGGAATCTGATCTTATGTCTTCTGACTAAGAGTCAGTGATTTTTTCCCCCACTGTATTATGCAATTTCTTTTGGCTTTAGCCCCTAGTAAGGCATAACTTAGAAGTATCAATTCTGTGAAGTAGAATTTCTTCTTTCTGAAAATTGTTTTCCAGATGGTCTTGTCCATTTGTCTCAGTATATATATTTATATATTTACACACATATTTATATATTTATTACATATAAATATATATATATATTTACACACATATAAACGTACACACTCGTGTATTCACATACCATATATACACACATGCATGTATACATATATGTACACACAATACACACATAAATGTGTATATGTATGTATGTATGTGTATGTATATACACATATATTTCTTTGTTCTCATGAAATTAGCTTGGTTGTTTTTCCTTGCTCATGACTCACCTCTTCTCACTACTTCAGTTTGTGTTGTGCCACATGCCTGGAATATTCTCCTTCCTTAGCTCCACTTCCTGAAATCCCTAGCTAATATAAAGATTCAGGTGAGAGACCATCATTTCCCCAATCTTTTCTGCTTTTCCTAATAGTTAGTTCTCAATTCCTCCCTCTACCTTACTTAAAGTGACTTTCTTTTTACTTTACATACTTTCCTTCTCTGTTTATATTTTGTTTCTCATTGCTGCTTAACTATTTTCCCTTTCGTCTTTTTATTCCCAGAAGACATCAGAGTTCCTGACACATATTAGGCACTGAAGAAATGTTTGTTGGTTGGATGAAAGACTCAAATTATTACATCAAACTTTAATTGAATACTTACTGTATGAGAATATAAAACATGGTTCTTGCAATGGAGGAGTTAAGAGTAGGACCTGAGATACAAAGGGAACAATATGTGTTGTAGATAACAACCATAAAAAGAGAACAGAGACAATAAGGGTAGTAGTCAGTCAGTCAGTAAACATTTATTAAGCATTTACTATGTGATCAGGCACTGTGCTAAGTCTGCAGAATTAAAAAAAAGACAAATTCATTGATTTTGCTCTCAAGGATCTTACATTCTAATGAGAAATGGCATTCAAATAATTTATAACGAAATATTTTATAAACATATGTTTTTGTGTATATATCCATATTATTTATATTTATGTATATTCATATGTGAAATATATTTTTATGAATGATGATGGAAAAAATAATCTTAGAGAGAAGTCATTAGCAGTGGATAGGCACCTGAAAAGTCTCTTGCAGAAGAATTTTGATGAAAACCAGGAGTGGTATACCATAAAGTAGCAAATTTAACTGGACAGTAGAGTGAGAAGGGATTGGAGGAGGAGATAGGAGGAAGACACATACAAAGAATATTTAATTTAGAATCAGAAAAGCTTGATTCATGTACTGGCTCTGCCTCTTTCTGTTTGTATAATTCTGGGCAATCTTCTTCTCCTTTTTGGGTCTCATGTTTCTCATTTGAAAGATAGGAGTCTTTGCATTAAGCAGTGACCAAAGTTCCTCTTAAGTCCAACCTACTCTGCTTCGATGGTTGTAAATCACCATAAAGTAAAAATTGATCAGAGTTGACATTGTGGAGTAGATGGGACTCGAAGGGATTATAAGTGGAAGAAGGTATGTGTCATATTCCAACCACCAATGTTTAGTACAGTGCATGACATATAGCAAGCCTTTAAAAAATATTGATTAGTTGAGTAGAACACAGTGTTGTGAACAAAGATGGGGACGTGGCAATGCATCATGCCTTTTTGAGTGCTAGTGAATAGAAATATGTGGCTGACATGGAGGTTTTAAATTATATTATTGAATCACAAAAGGAGGGCTGGAAGTATCCTCTGTATAGGAACTACTATTATAATTCCTCTATTTTACAAAGGAGTAAAGTCAAGATCAAGATATGGGAAGAGATTTCTTCAAAGCCCCCGAGTTTGCAATTATCAGAGCCAAGACTGGGTACAAGACAGAGCCATCTGGGTACTTCAACTCCAAATCTCATGGACTTTCCCTTGTATCAGATGAAAGAAAATGTTGGAAAGTACTTTATGTAGGTTTTGTCATTATCAGCAGCAGTAGTGGCAGCAGCAGACCTTAGAATGTAAAAATTTAGCACATATGAAATTCATATGATCAAATAACCAAAATTATATACCAGAACATGCTCATCTTCAGAAACAGATGACAAAGGTCCTTTTCAAAATTCCAAAATGTTCTTGAGCATTCAACAAATAACAAAACTTTTGAAATAATAATTGATAATTGATCTGGGATCTATTAAAATGTAGGAATAATAGCTAACTAGCATTTATATTATACTTTAAAGTTGTCAACTGAATCAAATGGAACCAGTCTCTAACCAATGGGTGGCAGAGACAAACAGAACAGTCTGGAGACAGGAGAGTTAGGGATCAAACAGAAGTTTAATTTCAAAGTGAGGGAAATGACTTGCATGCAAGAACATATGTGCCAGAGTTCCATTCTCAGTGTGTGTGGGGGTACCCTTCTTCAGTGTGGGAAAATCTTAATACTTATATCTATGGCCATGCTGCGATCTGTAGTCTTAACAACGAGGACTAACAGAAACAATGGGACATGTTTGATTCATAGCACGCTTCAAGACCAGAAATAATTCTGGGATTTTGCTGTGCTGAGATAATGCAGGGGCGAGCACCAAGGATTGTGGTTATGCCAAGCTCAGGACACAACTTGCTTGCTGGGCCTTAGCTCTAATGTCTTGAAAAAGTTTACATAGCTTGACTCATCTGATCCTTAGAACAACACTGGAAGCTAGGTACTATTATCATTCCTGTTTTACAGATGTTAAAATTGAGTAACAGAGAAGTTAAGTGAAACTTTCTTAAGTCCACACTACTAGTAACAATCTGAAGCAAGAACTCAGATCTCCCTGACTCTACATTTTACATTCTATGCACTATGATTTATTTGGATATACCATGCCAAATTCTCAAAAAGTCTAAACTATTGAGAATAAAACAAGATAGAAGATTTAAAGATATCATGGTAGAAAACAAACTATGTGGACATCTCATCCCTGTTGTGCCATCTGATTTTTTTATTATTGTGAAGATTCTCTGAGTGCTTCTGCAAGGGATGAATTTAAATCCCAATATTTTTACTTTTTAGCAAGAAGTCATTATTCACTGTTTGATCATATTCATAACATTAAACTTGAAAGAACAGATGATAACAACTTTTACTCAAGACTATTTTAAGCAAATAATAATAATTTTATATAAGATACATTTGTCAATACATCCCTCTCTTCCTTCCCATGGAGCCATTTAAAAAAACAAGGAATTAAAACAATTCAACAAAATTAATAAAATGTTTTAAAAAGTTAGTGTTATCTTCTATATTATCTATCTATCTATCTACCTGTCTATTTATCTATGTATCTGTCTATCACATCTTACCTCCAGTAAAGCTGGAGAATAGTGCCATCCCATATATCTTTTGGGGGTCAAATTGTTCCTTAATTTTTTATGGCATTTGACTTTGATTATTACACTATTGTTTTTATGTTGTTGCTTTCCTGATTCTTTTCACTTGGCATCGGTTTACATGCCCTTCTCATCCACCTCACAGTTTGTTATGGGGATAAAATGTGGTAAGGTGTAGAATGTCTTCTATGAAACTTAAGGCCCTATATTGAACGCTATCTTCATCATCACCTATGATGATGATGATGATGTCTTCCCATGCCTCTCTGTGTTTATCATATCTGTCATTTCTACAACTACTTCTCTCTGAAGTTTGTTGAAAATGAGAAACAATAGCAATAACAACCATTGTGCTAATTATATTAATCACAGTTTGGGAGCACTTGAAGTCATCATTTTCCATGTATTCCTTCATCATCTTAAAGACGATGTGCAGAAAGTAGTAGAGTTATTTCTTGCTCCCACTTTGTAGATGAGAAAAACTGAGGTCCTTTCCCAATGGTCAGATAGACAGCTTGTTGAGGTGAGATTTCAATGTAGTCCATTTTACTCTAAGGGCAGAATTCATTCAAACTCTACCTCAGTGCCTAATGCTCTCAACTTCTTCTGCCACATAAATCCAGCAGGATCTCATCTTGTCTTGTTGCAAAACTTTAACCTCCACAATCTTTTCCTTTTGCTCTGTGATCAGGATGAAAAGCACAACCACAGTTTGAAGCATTTTTCCAGAAATCTTGACATGTACCACCAACCTATACATTACGCCTGAGTACAACCTAAGCTTTCTTAGAGAATTTCATCCTCTGAATAATTATTATCTCTGTGCTATCTGGACTTTTTTATTATTCAATTTTCAGCATCATTTCATTCTCCATTCTCCTCTATTATTTTCTTTACCAAGCACAACAAAGAATCTCTGATTTATCAGTACCCAGCTGCTGTGGGTATACTTAATACTTAATAGTTTAAAAAGGGTTTCTTTTTTCCCTAATGTTTTAATGCAGAGAGCAAGAAATGCAAGGAGACTAGAGCTACAGGTCAGTGAAAAGGAATTACTCTTATATGAATAAAAGAGATGAATTCATAAAATCTTCTGCTCCAGAAAATGGTAAAGTGTAATGGAAGTTTCCAGAGTTAAATAAAACATCTGAACAGTTAACATTCACCCAAAGGGGGATGGGTGGGGAATATCCCTGGCAAACAGCAAAGGCTCTGTGAAAGAAAGTCATTGCATGATTTGATGCTTCAAACGACATCATTGTTTTTTGTTATCCTTTAATTTCCTGAACTGAGCAGTGTCTTCATTGTTCCATGAAAGAGTTTCCAGTTTGAGGCAAGGTGATTTATGAAGTGTGACTTCTTCCATAGCTCTGGTAGTTTTTCCCTCTTTATTTGATTGTTGATCTTTCGCTCACGGCTTGGGTAGTTTCCTCACATTTCTAATGGAGATATCATTTGGTAGCCTCCAGCATTAGTTTACTCTGCACCATCTTCCCTGTCCCTCTTCCTAACCAACAATCATTCTTCAGTGCAGTGTGGACTTTCTAAGTGTGTTAGAGAAAATATGTGGAGACAGAGACAGAGTTTAAATGGCTATTGGAGGTCATCTTAGCCAAAGCCCCTCAGTGTGTAGATGATGAAAGTAGGACAAGAAAGGTTAGTGGTTTAGTCACAGGCACCCAGAGTAGGGATTCAAACCCAAATCCTCTGAAAAAGCCAGTAATCTTTCCATGTCTCAATGCTTATGCGTATATTTGCTGGCAGAAGGCATAAGGAAGAAAGATGCCAATGTCCCCCAATATTTCTCATTATACCTTTGAGTTGAGAAACTCTCTCCTCTCTCTCTCTCTCTCTCTCTCTCTCTCTCTCTCTCTCTCTGTCTCTGGGTGGGTAGGTTTGGGTGCACAGGTATATACATGGATATTTATGGTGGGAAAGTGAGGATGGGAGATGACAGGAATCAAAGGTTAAAGTCTATCCCTCTTGCCTATACAGGTTATTGGGGTCCTCACCACCAACAACTTCTGACCAGGAACAGATATCCTTTGAATATGTACTTGAGTTTTAAGAACAACCCACTGAGCTCTGGGGGGTTATTCCTATCAAGCTGAAAACCAGGAGCCCATGGCCTACCAGGCAAACACATTTCTGGAATAGGGCTGTCCCCATTTATGTCTTTTTTCTTTTGGGGAAAGCCAATAAATGACTTAAGAGGTGATTGGTATATATCCCCCTCTTATCACTGTAGCAGTGGAATAAAGGATTCATGAGCAGTTGTGGCATGAAACTGAGACAGTGTCAATATATGAGAGGTAAAGAGTCTCTCATAAAAAAAGATACACTTGGGTAAGAGACTACCTGGCATTGATCTACTGACCAGGCTGTATTCAGTCGAGATGAAATATGAAAAAATTCTTGAGTAATTTTTTCATAAATGACTCAGATACATACTAGCCTCTTAACTGATGGTAATCATTATATAATTCTTTAATGCTTATTACTCCCTCTTCTGGGTGTGGGAATGAAACTGCCTGACCTTTATCTGATTCATGTGTGTATTTTCAGTAGCGTTTTTTTTCTTCACCCCCTTCAGCTGGGCAAGATCTGTTAGACTAGAAGAAATAATCACATGATTTCTCAGTAATATGAAATGGGTGTGGAATTGGAGCACTAGGAATCTAATGTCAGCACTCTCACCCCCATGAGAAGACAAACAATTCCAAAGTACTGAACCCAAGACAAAGTGTAAAATGGAGAATATTTGGTGAGAATCTCTGGTCCTTATCATTTCAGCCTATTGGTGCCTAAATAGCCACTATACCACAATAGAATCATAGATTTAGAATTGAAAGGAGACTCAGAGGTCCTCTAGTCCAGGGGTTCTTAATCTGGGAGCAATCAACCCAAAAGATATTGGTGATCTCAAATCACCAATGGGGAAAATGCTTCTATATTTTCATTAATCTCAAAATCCTTTTTGAGCTCTTCCAAGGCCTGAGCCCACCCGACAACCCCCTGGGATGTCTAGGATACAAAGGTCCTGCCCTCCACATCTTTCCCTGATGGCAAGAATGTTTCCTCGTCGTCAGATCCGAAAGTCGGGATCATTTGCATCTGCTCAAAAAAGCTCTCTATAGTCTTATTTTTCTTCCCTTTTCTAGTCATTTACCCAGCCAGTTACTTGACTTCTGAGATTCCTGTCCACCCCCGCCTAGATCCGCCCAGCTAGTGCTTGGGGTCTGAGATTCAAATGGGCTTTCCCCGGCAGGCACGGCTGCTATTCAATGTGAGCTTTAGTTCTGGTGCTGGGGTGGGGGCAGGGCCACCTCCCGGGCTCAGTTCCCTCAGGGGCTTTATGCAGAGACTTTCAGTAATGAAGATCCTGCCTGCTTGGGGAGTCCCGGGCCGTTGCTGCCGCCTCTGCCTCCGCCACTTCCCACCCTGCCTCTGCCTCTGCCGCTTCCTCCCAAGGGGGCCCGAGTCACGGAGACACCCCACTTCCCTCTCGGCCAGCCCAGCCATCTCTCTCACTGACCTGTAGCTTCTGTGGGCGGAGTGACCTTCCCGGCCAACGGAGCTTCTGTCCCTGAAGCCTGCTTGGATTAGCTTCTCTGGGGCCACGGTCAGGGCAGCGCTGGGGTGGGGTCCGCTTTCCGGGATGCGACGGACCCTGGGGACCACTCTCCAGGGCTCTCTGGAACGGAAATCTCTTCCATTGTGTTTCTGCACACCCTGCAGTGATCCAGAACTTGTGGGGAGCTCTTCTTACATTAAATTCATGGGCTGTGGGTTCGGAGCTAGCATACAGTGAGACTTTCTACTCCACCATCTTGACTCCGCCCCCCTATTTTCATTAATCTCTAACTGCAATTAAGTTAACTGATGGAAGCAGGGTGAATAAAATGTAGATCCTCTTCCCCCTTTACACATTTCTGTTTCAATGTAATAATCTGGTCACCATGAACAATGAAGAGAAGCTTGATTAAGTCAAGAATCTGCAAAATGACAGAGTTTAACTCAATGTCCTTTCCATAGGACTGGACCTACAGGACCTTGAAATAGAAGCAGAAAGTCTGCAGCCCTCATAAGCTCATGGAAGACAAGGAGCAATCATCTACCTCAGTCATGTAATGGAATTCCACTCAACAACAATTATATACACCTGTTATTTTGAAATCCATGCACTAGACTTTGGGGAAAAAACAAGAAAACAGCAAGAAAACAACCTGTCCCTGAGGTGCTCACATTCTATTGGGGGTAAACACAGAAATCTATGTGAAGACAAAATGTGTAGAGAATAATTTCTGAGGGAAGGGCACAGGTTCAATATGAAGGACAACTTGCTAAAAATAGGGCATAAATTCCAAAGGTTGTGAAGAAGATACTGAGGCTGAAAACACTGGTCTGAAGGAACAGGGAGGAGTGATCCAGGAGGCTTCTGCCCAGGCACCACAAGATGCAGAATCACCTTCAGTCTAGCCATAGACTCATGACTGTCAAGCTCTTCACACCAGCTCATAACATCCCCTTCTCCATGTTCCTCTATTTCCATGGATCTGTCTCCACCTATTAAACCATGTGTAATCATAGGGAAAGTAAAGAACATTGATTTAAAACTCATTTCTAAGAAAATAATCAACATTTAAAAAAAGTTGACAGGCAATCTCATCACCAAATTCCCAAATTACCAACTCTCACACCTCTGAGAGGAGTAAGTTCTAAGCACCTTGTCTCGACTCCCATGGTTGTTTTTCCTCAGAGCACTTGGGGCTTGATAGTAGAAGAGGGGTATTAATGTCTCATTTGTTAAACAAATACAGAAGCCTTAATTCTTGGAAGGGCTGCATCTTGGCCGCACTCCTGCAGAAACATTTTTAAAAGAGCTTTGTTGATTTCTCTTGCTAACCATATGATCAAGAAATTTCTTGTTGCTCCTTCCATGGCAGGGAATGTTGGCAACACAGATTTCATTAAGTTGCTGAATTATGGGAGTATGTCCTGTAGAATATCTACCTGGAGTACTGACATGGCCTCAGCTACATCTCTGTCTTTTTCTCTCTCCCTCCTCTCTCTCCATTTATTTCTGTCTTTGTCTCTCCCTCTGTCTGTATCTGTCTCAGTCTCTTGGTCTCTGTCTCTACATACATCTCTTTATCTCAGTCTCTGTTCCAGTCTCTGTCTCTTTGTTCCTTTATCTCTATCCTTCCCTTTCTCTATCCCTCTCTTGCTGCCTTTCTGTCTCTCTCTGTTTCTGCTTTCCTCTATCTCTCCCTCTTTATCTCTGTCTCCCTATCTCTGTCTGTCTCTCCTCCTCTTTCTCTCTCTCTCTCTCTCTCTCATTTCTCTATCTCTGTCTCTGTCTCTTTCTCCCCCCATCTTTTTCTCACCCTTCCCATTCCCTTCTCTCTCTTCCTCCCATCTCTTTCTGTCTCCTCCCCATGACAAAAAGTTCCAGTCTGTTCTCTCTGAATTATTAACCTGTTTCTTCCTAAAGTTTTTTTTTTTAATTTTTTTTTAGGCATTGTAGGATAGCTACCATTTTACTGAAGCTTTCTGTAATCTTCTATACTCAATAGGATAAACAGATACTCACAACTCTAATATAGTGGTAGAAGGAGATTCAAGGAGTGAGTGGCTGGGGCACCAGCTGCAGCAGAAGGAGCAGGAGCAGCCTCAGTAGCAGCTGCTATCATCCTCTTCACAACAGTGGAAGAAGCAGCTGCTGTAGCAGAGATAGTGGTCAAGATAACAATTCATATTTGTTTGGTACTCAAAGGCTTACTTAGACTTTTCTCAGTACCACCCTTTGACCAAAGTCCTGATTAGTGGAAACTATGAATTTACTTGAAGCCTTTGCTTTCATTTTAGTTCACACTATTTGATGTTGTAATTATGTAAAATATGGTCATTGCTTCTAGCCTAAAGGAAATTTACCATGGGAGTGAGGGCACATCTTCAGGGGATTTGTTGTTTGAACTATCAGGACCTAGCATGATTATCTCCACATCACAGAATACTGGAAAGATGCATTGACTTAGCATTTGATAAATATGCTCAACCCAAATTTTATCCTCAAACATCTTGTTTTTTGCATTATACCTGATGTGATATGATTTCAAAGGGCCATGTGTGTTACTCTACTAGAATTATCAAAGGGGACTGAATAGCTATGAAACTACTCCATTTTATGAGTGTTTGTTGTCTCTCCTGTTTCATTGACCAGTACTCTCCAGTTCTTCTCGTAATACCTGAATTACATGATATGCTCTCTGCACCATTCTTTTTACTACTTCATAAGATTTATAGTTTTTCATCTAATCCCTTTGGAAAATTTTAAAAGTAAATGTGCAGTCAAAACCAAAGATGTCCAAGACTTGGCTGAGGGTGGCCTGAACCAGATTAAAATGTCATTGGGAAATATTTAACAAAAAAAATATGCAATAGAGCATAGATAATGCTGACAAATTTTTGTCTAAGTCAATATTCTGCCTTCTTGGATCTTCAGGAAGAGTTTAATAGCCCCTATTCCTATTTGGGTTTGATACTGCTGCTGTAAAACAATGAAAGCCTTACCAGTATCGCTGAAAATCACTCATGTTGACTGAGACAGCTTCTGGACTTTTTGTGCTCCTTATGTCAACTTTAAAAAAAAACAACAAAACAACTGACTACCTTTTAGAATAATTCCTGGTAGAATAAGTGTCTTTATTTTTTTTATTCCTTTTTTTGTGAAGATAGGAGTAAGAGCTGGTATTTTTAAAAGTTGTTGGTTAGACACTTCATGCTTATGTTCTATGTCTTTTTTTTCATTTTTTTGTCTTCTAGTTTGGTAGTGTTTACTCTAACAAGTCACTGATTTGGCCACGATTGTCAGCCTGTCTGATGCAATGGCGACCAGTTTTTTCCTGTCTGATAAGATAAAGAATTATTGATTTAGATAATCAAAGAATCTTTGAAGTTATCTAATACAAAAGCTTCCATTTACAGGCTAGGAAACTGAGGTTGCTACAACTAAAGAGACATCCCCAAGACTGCAATAGGTAGAAGTCACAGAAACTATTCATTTGAAGCTAAATTATCTGACCCCAAAGTTGACACTCTTACCGCCATAACTCATAGCTTCTTATATGATATTTTATTGTTTTGTGTCTGCTATAAGTGGTATGTGCACAAAGTCTGGCATATAACAAGTGCTTGATAAATATTTGTTGATTATTTTTAAAGAAAGCATTCACGATATCCAGTTTAATATTGTCTTTCTCAGTAGTTTATAAATCTATGGGATTTTCTTGATCTCAATGTCTACATTTTGTCACATTTTCAAATGATCCTCATCTGTTCTGACTTCTCTAAAATAAATCAACATATTTGATAATGATGGGGGCTGGGTCTCTGATTTCACTAACATAAAGATCTCTCAGCTGAAATAATTACTTGACAATATGGGGCTCAGAGTCTTAGAGGGCTTCCTAGAGCACTGAAAATGTAAATGGATTTCCAAGGGTCAAACAACCAGTGTTAGAGAACATGTTAGACTTGAAGTCAGGTCTTTCTGTCTTTGACTTCATCTCTGTATTCACCAGGTTACACTGTTTCTCGCAGAGTATTGTCAAGTTCTTCATGGAAACCCTCTACTTCTTTATTATTTTTATAAGATGCTAGCTAGTGCATAAGCATTAACTCTTTTGATTCTGTCAGTATTTATGTTCATGGTGTGCATAGAGCAAGCTGATCAGGTGTCCCATGAAATGATGGTTCCTGTTGATTGGAGGCCCAATCAAACCATCACTCATCCACTGCTTTATTTCTTTCTCAGAGGAGAAACTGTGAAAATTATCCTTCCATTTAATGGTATATACTTCAGGGTCTACTTTAATTTGTGTGTGTGAGAATGTTAGTAGGAAAGTCTACAGGTTTCTCCAGGACTGTTGATTTGTTGCTTTTTGAGCAAAGATCTTCTAAAAATGTGTACATAGTCAAAAAACTAGGTATTTTTTTTCTTCATGAACCACAGTATTTCAGAGTTGAAAGACCTCAGAGTACATTGACTTTATATACCCAAAGCTGATCAAGAACAATTTGTACCTAGCACTTGGTCATCTGGTCTTTATTTAGAGTCTTAAGGAGAACTTTCCACTGTTGGATAATTGTAATTGTTGGGTAGTGTCTCCTTGGAACAAGACTACATTTTCTCCTTTTAAGTTTGGCATACAAGTGACATATATACACACACATACACACACACTAATATATATTATATGTGTGTGTATACATATATATAATATACATATATGTATATAATTTATATTCCTTTTAAAAGGATTTTATCTTATTGGCTAGACAGCTGACTTTGACATAAGGAGAAACCAACTTCAAGTCCTGCCTCCAATAAATACTAGCTGTGTGAGATTCATGATTTTTCTGTGCTCTAACCAACTCTTTAACTTTTAAATAGCACATAAGGTGCTAAATTACTTCAGTAAAAGGAGTTTTCTTACCTGGAGTTCTCTGTATCAATGAAGTCAGAGGAATAATCCATCTACATTTCCATTCTCGTTTCATTGAGATTCCATCCATTGCTTCTCATTGTTCCTTAGGGACTAAAGCAATCTAATCTCAACTCTCAGAACCTTTCAGACTGACAACAGCTACTAGGCTCTGACCCTCCTTTTCCTAAGTTTTCTCTTCTCCAGGATAAACACTTTCAGTTCCTACACTCCTTTATCAGAAATGATCTCTAGACTCTTCGCTATTCTGATCGCCATCCTCTGGATTTTCTCCATCTTGGCAATGGTGTTCTTAACAGTCAATACCCAGAACTGAACATAATTTCCAGATTTTGTCCACTCAGTCTATGACTAAAAAGAACTGTTGCATTCCCAGTTTTAGTCTTACGGGAATTCTCTCACCAACCTTGTGACAGTAGAAAGGCTTCTCAAAAAACTAAGATCCATTTTTATAATTTGTGTCTATGTCATGGGTCAGCATAGAAAACGTATTAGTCATATGCTGTTGGACTTTCTGTTGAATGTGAGCTGGTATTTGGCCAGAAGGTACACATTCTATCACCTTGTCGATGATCAAAACCTTGTCCTCTTGGTAGGACCCATCAGGGTGCATGCTTTGCTGCCAATGTTTTGTCAAAACCCCGGCTAACTTCATGCCATGTCAAAACACTGAAAGTTGATGTTTGAGATAGTACTCAACAGCACAGATGATGAATTATTTAATTAGCAAAAAGATGAGTTGTGAATTATGAATGATTTCCAGAGAAAATATTACCCTTTCCATATGATATTTAATTAATTTAATTTCTATAATTATTTTTAAATACTCTTCTTTTTTATTCAACCTCAATCTGGGATAAAATTTGCCTAGAATTTCCAACTGAGAAAATATCTTCCACAATGTAGTTCAAAAACTGTTGTGCAACTTTTAGTATTAGCAAGTTGTCTGGGGAGTCACAGAGAGATTAAATGATTTCTCTCAGGTCACGTAGGTAGGATGTGTCAAAGTCAGGTTGGGACCCAAATCTTGAGTCCAAGGCCAGTGCTCCATCCATCATGTGACACTGAATTTGCTGACTTCATATAAAAATGGAGCAGGTCATCTAGGTGAATCCAAAAAGTCCAAATGTTGTCTAGAAATGTCCTGTGAGATAGTGTGAGATTATCTAAGAAGGTACAAAGCACATTCAGCATAGGCAAGTACCAGAATAATAATTTGGCTCCATCTGTTCATTTTTCATTTGTCCAAGTTATAGTCATGTAATCCATTGTAAAGCTAAGAATATAGTTTTGGGACTACAATTGCCCACTGCAGAGAGCTAATAAACTTTTTGAAGAGTAAGAGAAATTCCTTTTAGCTATATGCCTCGTCAGCACATTTTTAGAAAAAGTTATTATGAATTTTTTTGAGTGTGTGGTGAAAGGCAGAAAGAATTGAATTTAATTTTGAGCTCCCATGTTACTCCCATCAGTACTTGTATAATGGTGTTGGTTTTTAAAAATAAAAAAAAAAAAACAAACTGTTTCTAAGAAGAAAATCTTTGGTATTGGAAACTCAAGGAGGGGGGTATCCCAGGAAATAGAGGATGTATTTTTAAAGATATTAACATTTAAGTTATTTTTAAAATGGGGAGAGGATGTAATCTGCTTGACAAGTAATAAGAATAGACTTTTTATAAGATTTTATTCGCAAAGAGTAATTGAGATCAATCCAATCACCCCTTTCATTCCTCAGTTCCCTCTATTTTTGAATATTGCCATGGCATTTGTAAAGACAAGGCAAATTCTGATTTTGTCTTTCACTCTATAGGATCTTACTCTGTGGTGTCAAGCTGGTAAGTTTTCATTTCATCCCAAAGACAACAGGAAATCTTTGAAGGTTCTGGAGGAGAATGACACAGCTTAATCAATACTTTGGGAATATGAGTTTTACTGTTGTGAGGGGAATGGATTGGACATGGGAGAAAATGGAGGGCAGGATTCAAATTCTGAGGCTTTCAGAATGGAATACACAAAGGAGGATGAAAACTTGAAATATGTTGTGTCCTTGTGAGTAGAGACAATGAGATCGATACAAATTTTGTTGTGAAGCCAATATAACATATGCACACTGTAGATGGAGGTAAATGAGAATAAAACATGTAAAATTATGCTTAGGTTACAAAATTCTGGCAATAGAAGAATTCTAACATCTCCAACAAAAAGAGGGTAATTGTCTAAGGAACAAAGATAATTAATTGAATTTGGGGCATGTTGAATTTGATACATGAAAAAGATACATATTTGGAGTTATTCAACCAATAATTGATTATTTGGAACTGGTAATCAATTTTCAGAAAAGGGATTAGGACAGGGTATATGGACCAACGAGAGTGACACCTAAATAGAGATTATAATTGAGCCTATGGGAGTTAAGTGAAAGGTCAAAGAAAGAGTACATTAAAAAAGATCCAGAACAGAGAATTGAGCAAAGTCCATCGTTAAGGGATAGTACATGGATAATAATCCATTAAAAGAAGACTGAGTGCTCAAATAGATTGGTGGACAAATTGGAGGGAGCAACTTCAGAAAACCTCAAGCTAAAAGTGTTAACAAGAGGAGGAATCCTCAATAGTGTAAACTATTACAGAGATGTCAGGAAATTAGAGAACTTGGGAGGAGTGTAGGGTGAGGAATCATCATTAGATGTTGTAGGCAAGCCATATAAGGCCTTTCTCCATTCTAGAGGAAAAACATATGCATTTGAAACACAGGCTTCTAGAGGCAATAATCCCATATTGGCAATAATCCCATATTTTTTTCCAAGTAATTATTTAAAAAATAAAGAAAACTATGTTTTGTTTTCTTTTGTTTATTTAGGATTGGAAATTCCTGGCTAGGAAGACACAGTATCACTGCTGGTCAAGTCTACTCTCTGATGTAGAGTAGACTCTTAGGCAGTTACCTGAAGTGTTGAGGGATTAAGGGTCTTGCCTACTCAGTCACAGAGACACCTACAGCTCTATATAGTAGAGGAGGGACACAAATCCTTCTCCTTCTTCAGAGCTCAACTCTTTATTCATCATGTCATGCTGTATGTTACACTATGATGTCCTCCTTGGAAGGATACATGAAAATCTTGGAAAAATACATGAAAGGGGGAGGAGCAAAGATGACAGAGTAGAAAGACTCACTGTATGCTAGCTCCGACCACAGCCCATAAATTTTTTGAAAAAAGAACTCCCCACAAATTCTGGAACACTGAAAGGTGTGCAGAAACTCAGTGGAAGAGATTTCTGTTCCAGAGAGCCCTGGAAAGCCATCCCCAGGGGTCCATCATGCTCCAGACAGCGGAGACCAGCCTTCAGGGACTGAATCTCCGGCACCCACAGGCGCTACAGGTCAGTGAGAGAGACTTCTGGGATGCCCGAGAGGGGAGAGGGGTGCCTCCATGACTTGGGCCCCCCTCGGGAGGCAGAGAAAGAGGCAGCAGCAGCCCAGGACTCCCAAAGCAGCAGGCAGGAGCTCAACGCCATTACCGAAGGTCTCTGCATAAACTGCCTGAGGGAACTGAACCTGGGAGGTGGCCCCGCTGCCACCTGAGCACCAGAACTTAAGCTCATGTTGAATAGCAGCTGCTCCTGCCCCTGAAAACCCTGAGGCTGGGAAGCAGCATTTGAATCTCAGACCCCAAGCACTAGCTGGGCAGATCTAGGCAGGGGTGGAGAAGAATCTCAGACATCAAGTAACTGGCTGGGAAAATGCCCAGAAAAGGGAAGAAAAATAAGACCATAGAAAGCTACTTTCGTGGGGGACAGATGATGATGAGGAACAATTTCTGATTACGAGGAACAATTCTTACCATCAGGGAAAGACAAGGAGGTCGGGCCTCTGTATCCCAGAATCCAAGGTGGATGTCTGGTGGGCTCAGGCCATGGAAGAGCTCAAAAAGGATTTTGAAAATCAAGTTAGACAGGTGGAGAAAAAACTGGGAAGAGAAATGAGAGAGATGCAAGAAAAGCATGAAAAACGAGTGAACACCTTGGTAAAGGAAACCTAAAAAAAATGCTGAAGAAAATAACACCTTGAAAAATAGGCTAACTCAATTGGCAAAAGAGGTTCAAAAAGCCAATGAGGAGAAGAATGCTTTCAAAAGCAGAATTAGCAAAATGGAAAAAGAGGTTCAAAAGCTCACTGAAGAAAGTAGTTCTCTCAAAATTAGAATGGAACAGATGGAGACTAATGACTTTCTGAGAAACCAAGAAATCACCAAACAAAACTAAAAGAATGAAAAAATGGAAGAGAATGTGAAATATCTCATTGGAAAAACAACTGACCTGGAAAATAGATCCAGGAGAGACAATGCAAAAATTATGGGAGTACCTGAAAGCCATGAGCAATAAAAGAGCCTAGACATCATGTTTCATGAAATTATCAAGGAAAACTGCCCTGAGATTCTAGAACCAGAGGGAAAAATAAGTATTGAAGGAATCCATCGATCACTGCCTGAAAGAGATCCAAAAATAGAAACTCCTAGGAACATTGTGGCCAAATTCCAGAATTCCCAGGTCAAGGAGAAAATATTGCAAGCAGCTAGAAAGAAACAATTCCAGTATTGTGGAAATACAATCAGGATAACTCAAGATCTAGCAGTTTCTACATTAAGGGATCGAAACGCATGGAGTAGGATATTCCAGAAGTCAAAGGAACTAGGACTCAAACCAAGAATCACCTACCCAGCAAAACTGAGTATAATACTTCAGGGGAAAATATGGTCTTTCAATGAAACAGAGGACTTTCAAGCATTCTTGATGAAAAGACCAGAGCTGAAAAGAAAATTTGACTTTCAAACACAAGAATGAGAAGCATGAAAAAGTAAATAGCAAAGAGAAGTCATAACGGTCTTACCAAAGGTGAACTGTTTACATTCCCACATGGAAAGACAATATTTGTAACTATTAAAACTTTTCAGTATCTGGGTAGTTGGTGGGAACACACACACACACACACACGTACATGCATGTACGCACACACACATACACACAGGCACGCACATACAGAGACAGAGAGCACAGAGTGAATTGAATAGGATGGGATCATATCATAAAAGAAATTAAGGTAAACCATGAGAGAGAAATGTAGTGGGAGGAGAGAGGGTGAAATGGAATGGGGTAAATTATATCCCGTTGAAGAGGCAAGCAGGAGACTTTTTAGTGGAGGGAAAAAGAGGAGAGGTGAGAAAAAAAAACAAAACAAAACATGAAGTTTACCCTCAGCACATTCAACTAAAGGAAGGAACAAAATGCACACTCATTTTGGTATGAAAACCTATCTTACAATACAGGAAAGTGGGGGAGAAGAAGATAAGCAGGGTGGGGGGATTATGGAAGGGAGGGCAATAGGAGGAGGGAGCAATTTGAAGTCAACACTCTTGGGGAGGGACAGGATCAAAAGACAGAGTAGAAACAATGGGGGGCAGGATAGGATGGAGCGAAATACAGTTAGTCTTACACAACACGACTATTATCGAAATCATTTGTAAAACTACACAGATATGGCCTATATTGAATTACCTGCCTTCCCAAAGGGAATGGGTGGGGAGCGATGGATGGGGAGAATTTGGAACTCAAAGTTTTAGGAACAACTGTCAAGTATTGTTCTTGCTACTAGGAAATAAAAAATACAGTTAATGGGGAATAGAAAGTCATCTGGCCCTACAGGACAAAACAGAAGATGGGGACAAGAGAAGGGAGGGATGACAGAAGAGAGGGCAGATTGGTGATAGGGAAAATTAGAATGCTCGGTGTATTGGGGTGGGGGGAGGGGAGAAATGCGGAGAATATTTGGAACCCATAATTTTGTGAAAATGAATGTAAAATGTTAAATAAATAAATTTATATTAAAAAAAAATACATGAAAACCCGTCATGAGTGCTAGCTGTGTGATCCTAGACAAGCCATTAAGCCTCTTTCTGCTTCAGTTTCTTCATCTCTAAAATGGGGATAATGATATTCACTTTTTTCCCAGGGCTATCATCAGGATCAAATGAGATACTATTTGCAAAGTGATTTGCACACCTTAATATCCTTTATATTAGTGACAGTAATAATAGTTTTGTAAGGCTTATAACATGTATTTTGATTTTATCCATCATTATATGCATAATCACTTGGACAAAACACATGTATAAATATATTTATATGTGTGTGTGTGTGTGTGTGTGTGTGTATGGGTGGGTATGTAAGTGACTAGGAACTCCTTGCTGCCATTACAGGACCACAGCCAAGGTGCATGGAACCAATGGCACTGGGACAGCACTGGCCTGAGCAAGGAACGTTCCGGGTTTTGAGGGAAGGGGCTGATCACAGGTTGTCCACGAGGCAATTGCTGTGATGAGATTGGAAAGATATATTTGACCTCTGTAATGAGTGGATTTCTGTGTAAGAGCATGAGGTATAGTGAATAAGAAAGTGTGCTTATATGACTAGAAATATCCCTGCTTGCTAATGAATAAACAGAGTTGTCTTACATCCTGCCTCCCGCCTCATTCACTGTGTCCTGAGAACGGCATAGGGTCTTGCTGTTCAAGACCCTCTACCCAAGGAGGAACTTCACACATACACATATGTATATATGTATATACGTATATACATATGTGTACTTATATGCATATATATACATACATATACATGATATTTAATCTATAGAAGTTATAATTTTATGCTTCATGGGATACACAATCTTGTCAAACACCATCTCCTTCTTTACAAAATATGACTTGTCCATATCTCCTCCTTCTGTGTGCCTCTTGTACCTATCTTGACATAAAATATCTACAGAGTAGCTAGAGAAAACATGGTTCCATAATTTAATCAAAATGTTGGTACACATTAATTTACTGAACCTAAAAAATTCATAGTGTCAAGCCTTGCATCTGAGAATCCCATACAATAACTCTTTGGTTTTCCCCAGCAGTACCCAGGCCGCAAGTTGAAAACTATTCTCTTATCTGAGGAGGGTTTTTTTTTTTTTTTTTGCAAACATTTCTTAAAGAATAGTAAGCAAAATTGTGCTAGAGAGATAATTATCTTTCACTACACATACAGACCATTCAACTGTGAGATTGGAATCATGCTCATCATCATTAAAAGTATGTGTAAGAGTTTGAATCTGCATATACAACTTGGCCCTGTGGTCAAGCTTTATGCTCTAATAACATGGGTCTAGTAGCTGTATGCATCCTATAATTTTCATCTAGTACACTGAATTAAGCCCATCTCACCTATCAAAATAATCATGTCAAAAAAGGGCTTTTAAAACATTATATATATATTACACAGCAGTTTGAACAATTTTTTCTCAGCCCATTGACATTTGCCAAAGCATTTTAAAATGAAGTTTCCATTCTGGTAGGGCTAAATAACAAATGATATATGTTCTTCCAGGGGATGTTAGGTTATCTCTAACAGATAGAAATGATGAATTCATATGACATATATATATATATGTCATATATATATACACACACACACACACACACACACACACACACACATTATCTGAGGCCAAATGAAGATTATATAATGTATTCAAGTCTTTACCTAATTCGCAATTTGGAGAGAACTAAGGGAATAAGAAGGTACCATTAAGGGTGCTTTGAGAGATTTCAATTGATTCATAATATTATAGACAACGGTATTTATTTTATTTTCTCATCAATTTTGCACAATAATCTTTGTTTCCCATGGACATTATCAACAGGTTGCTGAAGCTAAAGCCTAACAGATTGGCATATACCTATAGCAAATTCAGTAACCTGAACTTAGTTTAATTTCGTTAGAGCATATGTTTCAGCCATGGGTCCAGATAGAATACAGTTCTTCGCATAATGAAAAGAAGGTAGAGAGGGTATCATGAGGAAGGGAGAGGAAGATAGCTAAGGAACAGTGGAGAGAGGGAAAAGATTTATTTTCTCCCTCATCAGAAGAGAAGATATTGCTAGGACAGAGTCTCTACTTTCCTCAACCAGCTGGAATAAGAAGACTAAGCTCATGGTAAATGAATGCAATGGAATATTGCTATGAAGGAAGAAGTAACAAATATGAGGAATAGAGAGAAGCATGAAAAGACTTGCATGAACTGATGCAGAGTGACGTAAGCAGAGCCAAGAAAACAGGAACACGACAAATGCAACAACGTAAATAGAAAGAACCACAAAGCAAACAAAAGGGAATGTTGTAAAATTACAAAGAAAAATGACTCCCCCCCCAAAAAATAACAAGACTCTTCTATGCCTAACTTCTTCGTAAAGGTGAAAGGTCCATGGGTATGAAATATCGCATACATGTTTATTCATTTTTCATATATTGATTAAATTTGCTATCCCCCTTCTTCCTTTTAATTTTTTCTAAAGAAAAAATGGGATGACTCACTGCAAGAAGGGAGAGAAATAATAGGAAAAGCAAAAAGATAACAATGTATTATAAAAAATCACTTACTAATTCTTATAGTTTACTTCATGTCAAGTATGATCATTTGTTATGGTATGTTGGTGTTCCTTTGGTCCATTGTTTCTTATCTTTAACTCTTTTCTTCTTTCCCCCCTTTAAGAAATAGAAACAATGTTCTACATTCTGCACTGAAAATGCTACAAGATTTGAAGTACAGGGGGCATACCATACCCCTTAACATGTATACACAAATACATACACTTAAGTTAGTTTTCAATCCAGATGTTCCTACCCCTTTAATAATAGAAAGAACCTTCTTCAATCAAGTTGACATATTTCTTTCAATTGCCCTTTTGCTAGTTGGATCTGAGTGTAGAAAATTTGAGTTATTCTTCCCCTGTCCATTACAAATAGCTATCAAATAACTGCGTGTCCACTACTAAGTAGAACATTGACAAGGATTCCTTGTTACAGTAACTTCCATTAATAGGAAATGTATATTTAATTGAACTGAAGTAAATGAATTGAATTGGAGTGACCAAAATTTCTACCAGAGCACTTATCAGTTAACTATACTATAGAACACTTTTAAGATATTTAAACAAAAGTAGGAGTTTTGCACAGTGCCTTCCACATACTTGCTACTACACATATTTGTTTTTGAATCATATCAATATTATGACAAGCTGCATATATTGTCTTGTTAAACAGCAGCCATAGTCTGCTGCCTATTGATTTCATTTCTAGTTCAATATTAAAATTTCTGAGACAATAAGGCATTTTCTTCAGGTCCTGTAATGGACCCTTTAATATCATGGTACAAAAAAAAAATCAATGGGAGAAAAAAATGTAATAATGTAGATGGAATATTATCAAACTCGAGAATCATGCATAAATATCATGCAGTGTAATCACTATTATTATTTTCATTGAAGAAGGACATCAACAACTCTCTAGTAAGTGCTCATTGCCTAACCCGAAATGTGCTCGTTATCTACCTCTCTCACCCAAACTGTCATCCAGGACAATAAATTCCATTATTATGGAAGTTCCTCTCAGATACTGAGTTTGCAGGAATTTGCAATAGATCCAAAGGAAAAAAAGTAATATCTTTAGTTCAATGAAAATATTGTGGTATTATATTTTAGGAAAAGAGTATTTAGCATCTAAAATAGGAGCCAAAATGTATGCTCCTAGCCCCAACCTAGAGATCAAGAACCCTTCAGCTGCATGAACTAGAAATTTTGAGCAGAGTTGGCCAAATTAGGTGACCTTGATCTATTCTTTTTAGACACTTGATTGTCACAAAATCTTACCTGTGAGATAAGCCCATTTATAATCTTAGTTTACTAACCCTGGTACATAGCAGATTAAGTCTCTTTGGTAAATAGATATGTTGTTTTATTCATATGCATATTTCAGCAACCAAACTAAGATGCTAATATAAGTGGAATAATTTTGTGTAAATTGTTATCCAAAAGAAATCCATTTTAATAGAAATTATTTAAAAAAGGTCCTTGCCTATAATTTCCATGACTGAACAGAAGATGTAAGAGAAAAAAATTTAAAAGCCAGAAAGAAGTTTCAAACTTCTTTTGTGCTTGGGATTTTGAAATGTCACATCAGAACAACACAGAGAATAAAAACAGAGAGTACAATACAAAGACAAAGAACAAATTCTGAGGTAGGGCTCACAAAGCACAGGAAACAAAAGGGGGTGATAATGCCAAAGTAAGTTCTTAGATGTCTTTCCTTTGCCTTAGAAAATACTCCCTAGACTGAGCACGTCATTATTGACAGTGTGCATATTAACGGACTTAGCAAAGAGGGTTACTCTCTGATTAATGATAGCAACCTATGCATAGCACTTACTACGTGCAGTGTTTAAAGTGCTCCACAAGTGATATCTCATTTGAACTTCCTGATAAGCCTGGAAGGTAGATGCTATTATTATCTCCTTTCTATAGATAATGAAACTGAGGCAAACAAAAACTAAATGATTTGCCAGTGTTACACAGCTAAGATGTGTCAGAGGACACATATGAACTCAGGTCTTCCTGATTCTAGGCCCAGCAATGTAGCCACTATGGCACCTAACTGCCCATTTGGAAGGTTGTGTGGACCTCAGCAGGATACAGTAGTGCACGTAAATTAGGCTGTTTTTTTTTTTTTTTAAATCCTGGAACTAATGCAGATGAACTCTATATATGAACCTGAAAATTTCGCATCTCCTCTCTGGAGCTCCATTTTCTCAACTGCAGTTGAATTAGGATCACTATTCTAGAGTACTACTAGAGTAGGGAGACTTTCAGAGGACTCTATCCAATCCCTTTCATTTTACAGAATGGGAAATAGAGTCTCAAGGAGGTTACACAGCTTACTTAGCGTCACACAGGTAGGGAAAATAACAGAGCTTGAATTTGGACCTGTCCTATGACAACACTTTCAGGCAATTTCCATACTTCCTTCTGATAATTTTTTTCTCTTTCTTTTATTTTCAGTGTTCTACAATCACTACCATATAACTTAGATTTTTTTTCCTCCCTCCCCTTCATTTCCCCCAGCTCCTCCCTCCCTCCCCAAGACAGCATACAATTTTATATAGGTTCTACACATACATTCCTATTAAATACATTCTCACCATAATCATGTTGCATAGAAGAATTAAAATGAATGGGAGAAATCATGTCACAAACCAAAACATAATACAGCAGAAAATGTTCTGCTATATTCTGTGATTGAATTCCATAGTTCTTTCTTTGGAAGTGGAAAGCATTTTGCCTTAAAAGACCACTGGGAATTTTATAAGTCCTTGCATTGCTAAGTCTACTGGAAAAAAAATACTTGCAAACTGGGGTTGTGACTTTGTACAAAGTTCTCTTGGTTAGGCTCCTTTTGCTCAACATCAGATCATATAAGTCTTTCAAGGTCTCTCTGAAGACTTCCTGTTCATCATTTCTTAGCTCAATAGTATTCCATTACATTCACACACCATAATTTATTCAGCCATTCCCCAATTACTGGGCATCCCTTTGATTTCCAGTTATTGGTCACCACAGTGCTGCTATAAGTGTCTTTTATGATCTCTTGGGGATACAGTCCTAGAAGTAGTATTGCTGGGCCAAAGGGTATATATATTTTGGTAGCCCTTTAAGCATAGTTCCAAATTGCTCTCCAGAATGGTTGGATCAGTTCACAGCTCCACTAATAATGAATCAGTGTGCCAACTCTCCCACATCTTCTACAACATTATCTTCCTGTTTTGTCATGTTAGCCAATCTGATAGGTGTGATGTGGTATCTCAGAGTTGTCTTGATTTGCATTTCTCTAATTGATAGCGATTTAGAGCATTTTTTTCTCATGACTATAGATATCTTTAATTTCTTCCTCTGAAAACTACCTGCTCATGTCCTTTGACTATTTTTCAGTTGAGGAGTGAGTTGCATTCTTGTGCATTGGACTCAGAATGAGGCCTTCAGCACACTAGTTGAAAAATTCTTCCCCAGGTTTCTGCTTCCCTCTTAATCTTGGTTGCATTGGGTTTTGTTGTGCAAAACCTTTTCAGTTTAAGGTAATCAAAATTATCCATCTTGCTCTTCATAAAGCTTTCTATCTCTTCTTTAGTCAAAAATTCTTCCCCTTCTCCATATGTCTGATAAATACACTATTCCTTGCTCCATTAATTGGTTTCTGACATCATTCTTTATACCTAGATCATATACCCATTTGGACTTTATTCTTGTGTACACTGTAAGGCACTGGTCTATGTCTAGTTTCCCACCACACTTTTATCCTGTTTTCCCAGAAATTTTTGTTTAACAGTGAGTCCTTATCCGAGAACCCAGAGTCCTTGAGTTTATCAAACAGTAGATTGCTGTATTCATTGACTACTTTGTCTTGAGTCCCTAGAATATTCCACTTGTCTACCCTTCTGTTTCTTAGTCAGTACAAGGTGGTTTTGACAATTGCTGCTTTATAATACAATTTGAGATCTGATAGAGCTAGGCAATCTTCCCTAGCATTTCTTTTCGTTAGTTCCCTTGATATTCTGGATCTTTTATTCTTCCAGATGAATGTTGATACTTTTTTCAAGCTCTAAAGATAATTATCTAATAATTTGATTGCTATGGCACTAAATAAGTAAATTAATTTAGGTAGAATTGTCATTTTTTTCATATTGGCTCAACCCACTCATGACCAACTGATGTTTTTCCACTTACTTAGATCTGACTCTATTTGTGCAAAAAGTGCCTTGTAATTGTGTTCATATAGTTCTTAGGTTTGTTTTGGCAGGTAAACTCTCAAATATATAGGTATCTAGCATTAAATGGGATTTCTCTTTCTATTTCTTCCTGTTGGGTTTTGTTATTAATACATAGGAATACAGAAGATTTGCGCAGGTTTATTTCATAACCTTCAATTTTTGCCAAAGTTGTTTATTATTTCAAATCGTTTTTTACTTGAATCTCTGGGATTCTCGAAGTGTATCATCATATCATTTGCAAAGAGTGATAACTTAATTTGTTCTTTGCCTATTCTTATTTCTTCAATTTCTTTTTTCTTCTCTAATTGCTTCAGCTAACATTTCTAGTACCATATTGAATAACAGTGGTGAAAATGGACATCTTTGTTTCACCCCTTATCTTGTTGCAAATACATCTAGCTTATCTCCATTGCATATAATGCTTGCTGATGGTTTTAGGTAGATACTGCTTATTATTTTATGGAGAGTTCCCTTTATTTCTATGTTCTCCAGCGTTTTTTAACAGGAATGAGTGTTGTATTTTTTCAAAAGTTTTTTTCTGCTTCTATATAGATAATTAGGTGGTGTTAGTTTTGTTATTGATATGATTGATAATGCTGATAATTTTCCTAATATTGAACCAGTCCTGCATTACTTGTATGAATCTTACCTGATCATAATGTATTATTCTCATGATAAGATGCTGTATTCATTTTGCTAAAATCTTATTTAAAAGTTTTGTGTCTATATTCATTAGAGAAATTGATCTACCATTTTCTTTCTCCATTTTGTCTCTTACAGGTATAGGTACCAAAACCATACTTGTATCATAGAAAGAATTTGGGAAGACTCCTTCCTCAATTTTCAAAAATAGTCTATATAGTATTGGAATTAACTGTTCTTTACATGTTTGATAGAATTCACTCGTAAATCCATCTGGCCCTGGAGATTTTTTCCTAGGGAGTTCATGGATGGCTTGTTCAATTTCTTTTTCTGAGATGGGGTTGTTTAAGTATTGAACTTCTTCTTCTGTTAATCTGGACAATTTGTATTTTTTAAAATATTCATCCATGAGTGGAGGAGCCAAGATGGCAGAGTGGAAAGATTCACATATGCTAGCTCCGAACCCACAGCCCAGAAATTTGCTGTAAAAAGAACTCCCCACAAATTCTGGAGCAGTGCAAGCCGGGCAGCAACAGAGTAGAGGAGATTTCCTTTCCAAAGAGCCCTGAAAAACCACCAGCAATGGTCCATCGCACACACCAGACAGCGGAACCCAGTCTTGCCCTGGCCACGGGCCCAAGAGGAGCAGATCCGAGCAGGCTTCAAGCACAGAATCTCTGGCAGCCGTGAAGGTCCCTCCACCCACAGGGGCTAGAAGTCAGTTAAAGACCCTGTCTGGCAGTCAAAGAGGGGAACAGAGTGTCTCCATAACTCAGGCCCCCTCGGGAGACAGTGGTGGACACAGGGGCAGCAGCAGACCCTGGCTCCTCAAGGAGGCAGGAGCCCCTCTCCATTACTGAAGTTCTCCACATAAAGCCCCTGAGGGAACTGAGCCTGGGAGGCAGCCCTGCCCCCACCTGAGCACCAGAACTTAAGCTCACATTGAATAGCAACCACGCCCACCACTCAAAGCCCTGGGGATGGGGAGCAGCATTTGAATCTCAGACCCCAAGCACTAGCTGGGCAGATCTAGGCAGGGGTGGAGAGGAATCTCAGAAGTCATGTAACTGGCTGGAAAAATGCCCAAAAAAGGGAAGAAAAATAAGACCATAGAAGGCTACTTTCTTGGTGAACAGATGTTTCCCCCTTTCATTTCTGATGAGGAGGAGCAATGCTTACCATCAGGGAAACACATAGAAGTCAAGGCCTCTGTATCCAAAACATCCGAAATAGATATCCGATGGCCTCAGGCCATGGAAGAGCTCAAAAAGGATTTTGAAAATCAGGTTAGACAGGTGGAGGAAAAACTGGGAAGAGAAATGAGAGAGATGCAAGAAAACCATGAAAAACGGGTCAATACCTTGGAAAAGGAGACCTAAAAAAATGCTGAAGAAAATAACACCTTGAGAAATAGGCTCACTCAATTGGCAAAAGAGGTTCAAAAAGTCAATGAGGAGAAGAACGTTTTCAAAAGCAGAATTAGCCAAATGGAAAAAGAGGTTCAAAAGGTCACTGAAGATAATAGTTCTCTCAAAATTAGAATGGAACAGATGGAGTCTAATGACTTTCTGATAAACTAAGACATCACAATACAAAACCAAAAGAATGAGAAAATGGAAGAGAACGTGAAATATCTCATTAGAAAAACATTTGACCTGGAAAATAGATCCAGGAGAGACAATGTAAAAATTATGGGACTACTTGAAAGGCATGATCAAAAAAAGAGCCTAGACATCATCTTTCATGAAACTATCAAGAAAAATTGCCCTGAGATTCTAGATCCAGAGGGCAAAATGAGTATTGAAGGAATCCATCGATCACTGCCTGAAAGAGACCCCAAAAGAGAAACTCCTAGGAACATTGTGGCCAAATTCCAGAGTTCCCAGGTCAAGGAGAAAATATTGCAAGCAGCTAGAAAGAAACAATTCCAGTATTGTGGAAATGCAATCTGGATAACACGAGATCTAGCAGCTTCTACATTAAGGGATCGAAGGGGGTGGAATAGGATATTCCAGAAGTCAAAGGAGCTAGGACTCAAACCAAGAATCACCTACCCAGCAAAACTGAGTATAATATTTCAGGGGAAAATATGGTCTTTCAATGAAATAGAGGACTTTCAAGCATTCTTGATGAAAAGACCAGAGCTCAAAAGAAAATTTGACTTTCAAACACAAGAATGAGAAGAAGCATGAAAAAGTAAACAGCAAAGAGAAGTCATAAGGGTGTTAGCAAAGGTGAGCTGTATACATTCCTGCATGGAAAGACAATAGTTGTTACTCTTAAAACTTTTCAATATCTGGGGAGTTGATGGGACCACACACACACACACACACACACACACACACACGTACATGCGTGTACGCACATGCACATGCACACATGCACGCACATACAGAGACAGAGAGCACAGAGTGAATTGAATAGGATGAGATCATATCATAAAAGATGTTAAGGTAAACTGTGAGAGAAAAATGTAGTGGGAGGAGAGAGGGTGAAATGGAATGGGGTAAATTATCTCTCATTCAAGAGGCAAGCAGGAGACTTTTTAGTGGAGGGGAAAAAGGGGACAGATGAGAAAAAAACATGAAGTTTACCCTCATCACATTCAACTAAAGAAAGGAATAAAATGAACATTCATTTTGGTATGAAAACCTATCTTACAGTACAGGAAATTGTGGGAGAAGAAGATAAGCAGGGTGGGGGGGATTATGGAAGGGAGGGCAATGGGGGAAGGGAGCAATTTGAAGTCAACCATCGGGGAGGGACAGGATCCAAAGACAGAAACAATGGGTTGCAGGACAGGATGGAGGGAAGTACAGTTAGTCTTACACAACATGACTATTATCGAAGTCATTTGCAAAACTACACAGATATGGCCTATACTGAATTGCCTGCCTTCCCAAAGGGAATGGGTGGGGAGGGATGGATGGGGAGAATTTGGAACTCAAAGTTTTAGGAGTAACTGTTGAGTGTTGTTCTTGCTGCTAGGAAATAAGAAATACAGTTAATGGGGAATAGAAAGTCATCTGGCCCTACAGGACAAAAGAGAAGATGGCGACAAGAGAAGGGAGGGATGATAGAAGAGAGGGTACATTGGTGATAGGGGAAATTTGAATTCTCCTTGTATTGGGGTGGGGGAGGGGATAAAAGGGGAGAAAATTTGAATCCAAAATTTTGTGAAAATGATTGTAAAATGTTAAATAAATAAATTTATTTTTTAAAAAATAAAATGAAATGAAATAAAATATTCATCCATGTCATTTAGATTGTCGAATTTTGGGGCATAAATTTGGCAAAAATTATTTCTAATTATTGTTTTAATTTCCTCCTCATTGGAGGTGAGTTCATCCCTTTCATTTTTTATGTTAGTAATTTGATTTTCTTCTTTCTTTTTTAAATGAAATTGACCAAAGGTTTGTCAATTATATTAGTTTTTTTTTGTAAAACCAACTGTTGGTTTTATTTATTAATTCAATAATTTCCTTAATTTCAATTTTATTAATCTCTCCTTTTTTTTCAGTATTTCTATTTTGGTATTTACTTGGGGTTTTTCAATTTGTTCATTTTCTAGGTTTTTCAGCTGAATGGTCAGGTCATTGATCTCCTCTTTCTCTATTTTATTTATGTAGGCATTCAAAGATATAAAACTTCCCCTAAGAACTACTTTTGCAGTATCCCATAAGGTTTGGTAGGTTGTCTCATTATTGTCGTTCTCTTGAGTGAAGTTGCTGATTGTTTTATGATTTCTTCTTTAACCCACTCCTTCTTTAGGATTAGATTGTTTAGTTTCCAATTGATTTTTGGTTTATCTTTCCATGGCCTTTTATTGCATATAATTTTTATTGCATTATGATCTGAGAAGGATGGGTTGACTATATCTGCCTTTCTGCACTGGATTGTGAGGTTTTTATGTCCTAGTACATGGTCAATTTTTGTATATGTGCCATGTCCTGGTGAGAAAAAGTTATATTCCTTTCTATTCCCATTCAGTTTTCTCCAGAGATCTATCACATCTACCTTATCCAGAGTTTTAATTACCTCCTTACCCTCTTTCTTGTTTATTTTGAGGTTAGATTTATCAAGTTTGGAGACAGGGAGTTTGGAGTCCCCCACTAGTGTAGTTTTGCTGTCCATTTCTTCCTTCAACTCCCCAACTTATGCTGTAAGAATTTGGATTCTATTCCACTTGGAGCATATATGCTTAGTAATGATATTGCTTCATTGCCTATGGTGCCTTTTAGCAGGATATAGTTTCCTTCCTTATTCTTTTGATTAGATCTGTTTCTGTTGTTGCTTTGTCTCAGATTAAGATTGCCATTCCTGCTTTTCTTACATCAGCTGAAGCACGATATATTCTGCTCCAACCTTTGACTTTTACCCTGTGTGTATCCCCCTTTTTCAAATGTGCTTCTTGTAAACAACATATTACTGGATTATGGCTTTTAATTCATTCTGCTATCCACCTCCGTTTTATGGGAGAGTTCATTCCATTCACATTCACAGTTATGATTACAATTTGTGCATTTCCCTCCATCTTCTTTTCCACCCCTTGTGGTTTTAGCTCTTCTGTTTCCCTTTCCGTCTTCAACAGCTTCCACTTTTCACCACCACCTCGTGCTGTCTTCCCTTTCTTCTTTTAGCCCTCCTCCCTTTTACTTCCCTTTACTCTTACTGTTTCTTCCTTCCCTCTTATCTTCCCCTCCCACTTCTTCCCCCTTCCCCTCCTACTGCCTATACAGCTGGTTAGAATTATATACTTAAGTTTATTGTTCCCTCCTTGAACCAAATCAGATGAGAGTACCTCTCAAACAGTGCTCATCTCCCTCCCCTCTTTCCCTGTACTATAATTTTGTGCTTCTTCCTGTGATGTAATTTACCACTCTCTGCTTCTCTTTTTCACACCTCCTGTTACAATCCCTTCACATGTTTAAATCATATTTTTAGCATAACATCATTTACTTTATACCTGTTCCTTTTATGAATAATCCCTTTTATATTTCATAATGGATGCACAATTCTCAAAATTATCAGATATCATCTTTCCTTATAGTGAGGTAAACAGTTTGCCGAAATTGAATAATAAGTTCCTTCCTCCCTTCCCCCATTTACCTTTTTATGCCTCTTTTGGGACCTGCGTTTGAAGATCGAATTTTCTATTAAGTTCTGGCGTTTTTGTTAGGAAGGTCTGGAAATCCCTTACTTTCTGAATGACCATCTCCTTGCTTGAAATGTTATGCTGAACTGTGCTGGGTAGTTGATCCTTGGTTGTCGTCCCATCTCCTTTGCCTTATGGAATACTGGATTCCAATTCCTTCATTCTTTTAATGTAGAAGCTGCAAGATCCTGTGTGATCCTGACTGTAGCTCCTCGATATTTGAATAGTTACTTTCTGGTTGCCTGTAGTATGTTCTCCTTCACTTGATAGTTCTAGAATTTGACGATGATATTTCTTGGGATTTTGAGTTTGGGATCCCTTTTGGGAGGTCGGGAGGTGAATGGTGGATTCTTTTGCCCTCTGGATCTAGCACTTCTGGGTAGTTTTCCTTGATGATTTTGTGGAAGACATTTCCAGACTCTTCTTTTCATAGTGGCTTTCTGGCAGGCCAATAATTCTTAAATTTTCTCTCCTGGATTTATTTTCCAAGTCAGTTGTTTTTCCAATTAGATGTGTTACATTTTCTTCTATCTTTTTATCCTTTAGATTTTGTTTGACTGATTCTTGATATCTCATATAGTCATTAGCTTCTATTTGACAATTCTAATTTTTATCATTATTTTTTTCAATTAACTTTTGCATCTCCTTTTCCATCTGTCCAATTATTCCTTTTAAGGAATTATTTTCTCCAGCTGCTTTTTGTATTTTCTTTTCCATTTGTTCAGTTTTCCCAATTACGTATTGTACTTCCTTTTACATCTGTCCAGTTGTTCATTTTAGGAAGTTATTTTCGGCAGTTAATTTTTATACATCCTTTTCTATTTGTTAAATTTTCCTTTTTAAAGCGATGTTCTCATCAGTGAATTCTTTTTTTATGCTTTCAAAATCATTGACCGGTTTTTCTTCTATTTCCTTCTTCACCTGTTCAAGGAGAGCTATTTTTGCATGAGAGCAGTTCATAGTCTCTTCTGAAGTTTCAGATGAAAGCACAGTCTCACTACTGACCTCTTTAGTATTTGTGTTTTGGTCCTTGTCCCAATAGAAAGAGTCTATGGTTTTTCATGCTTGTTTTGCTTTTTCTTGTTCATGATGGTGACTGTGTGTTTTGGCTTCTGGTTCTTTCAGTTAGAAGCTGCAGAATTTGGTGCCGAGCTGGCTTGTGTGAAAAAGCTAAGAGTAAGTGTCTTTTCATCTTTCTATTTTGTGTTTCCCTGATCAGCCCTGTGTTTAGATTGTTAAGTGTGGGGGAGGGGCGGTCTGGTCATGGGAGATCCCCTTAGCTGACCTGAGGGAAAGGCAAGCTCTGGGAATGGTGATCCCAGCTGCCCTATTTTCTTCCCGTTTTGCTGGAGTACTGAGGCATGCCTAGATCCTAGTGCGAATTACCACCCCTCCTGGGGCTCCTCTCCTAGTACTGAAGATCACCTAGGTCCTAGTGCAAGTGTCCCCTCACCCTGGGGCTCCTCTCCTACTGAGGCTTGACTGGGTCCTGTTTCGAGTTTCTACTGCCCTGAGGCCCCTTCTTTTGGTTCACCTCTCCCACAGTAGGAGGAATCCCCCCTTAGCTATTTTCCTAGCCTCAGGTGTTATGAGGGTATTTGCCCCCTCTGCTGTTCCCACTGATCCAGGACTTTTCTGGGGAAATATTTTATGGCTTTTTCAAGGTCATCAAGGGGAGAGTAGAGAATATTTTCTGATCACTCCACCATACTGACCCCTGGAAGTTCAAGTAGATGACTTACAGATGTTTAATCTATGGGCTGAAAGTCTGAGGAGCTGCTGCAGCTGATATCTGGTGCTCAGTGGCTGTCACTCACTGGGTTCTGCTGGTCTCTCACCCCGGGCTGGTGCTCCAACATTTCTTCCTGCTGCTGCTGTCTCAAGTTTCCCTGGGGCCCTTTTGCTCCACTGCACTGGACACATTGTGCTGTGAGCTGTGGGCTCACCCTTGTAGAATAGATCCTTCCCATGGACCTTCCATTCTGTCCTGGGCTTTGAATCTGGCGCAGTCTGTCTCCTATTGGATTCTGCACCTCCCAAATTTGGTCAGATTCTCTTTTTAGATGTATCTGAAGGAGTTTGTCTAAGAGCTTAGGTGAGTCATTGCTCTCACTCCACCATCTTGGCTCCGCCCAATTTTTTCCAATTATATATTTTACATTTTCTTCTACATTTTCATTCTTTAGATTTTGTTTGACTGATTCTTGATGCCTCATAAAGTCATTAGCTTCTACTTGACCAATTCTAATTTTTATCAAATTGTTTTCCTCAGCTAACTTTTGCACCTCCTTTTACATCTGTCTACCTATTCCTTTTAAGGAATTATTTTCTCCAGCTAATTTTTGTACTTCCTTTTCCATTTGTCCAATTTTCTCAGTTAGGCTTTGCTCTTCCTTTTCCATTTGTTCAATTTTACTTTTTAAAGAGCTGTTCTCTTCAGTGAATACTTTTTTCATACTTTTAAAATCATTGGCCAGTTTTTCTTCAATTTCTTTCTTTAGCTCTTCCAAGAGTATATCCTTTGTGCATTCGATCCTTTTGTAGTCCCTTTTCAAGTTTCAGATGGGAGGACAGTCTCAATACTGACCTCTTTGGTATACTTGTTTTGGTCCTTGTCCCCAAGGTCTTTTCCTTTCTCCTTTGCTTCTTCCTCATGATGGTGAGGTATTGCGTGTTGTGGCCTCTGTTTATTTCAGCTAGAAGCCAAAGAACCTGGTGCTAAGCTGGCTGGTACGAGAAAGAAAAGACCAGGTAAATTCTGTTTGTTTTTCCTGGAATTAGCCCTGGAGCTATCTTGTTAAGTGTGGGGAAGGGGTGGTTTGGTCACAGGAGATCTCCTCAGCTGAGGTAGAGAAAAGTTAAGCTAAAAGCTTGGTGATCCCAGGCTGCCTTAGTGTCTTTCCATTTTCCCTGTAGTGCTGAGGCACACCTGAGGACATGTTGGTGGTTGTAAGGCTCCATCCCCCTGCAGCTCTGGATCTCCTCCAAGTTTGCTGAAGTGAAGTTGTCTGGGAAAGCTCAGATACTCTCCCTTAGCTATTTTCCTAACTTCACTGTTTACCCCTTCTGCTGATCGCACTGATCCAAGATTTTTCTGGGGAAATATTTTATTTATTTCTACCCCCATGGAAATATTTATTTATTTCTGGGGAAATATTATTTATTTCCACCCCCGTGGAAAACATCCTTCCCATTGACCTTCCAGTCTGCCCTCCTCTGTCGATCTGCCACAGTCTGTCTGCTATTGGATTCTGCACCTCCAAAATTTGGTCAGATTTTCTTTTTAGAGGTATCTGAAGGAATTTGTCTAACAGCTTAGGTGGGTAGCTGCTTTCTCTCTGCCATCTTGGCTTGGCTTCCTGATAATTTTACAGTTCTCTATTAGCTCCAGTTCCAATGAGCAATTGTTTTATTTTTTCTTATTCATTTGGCATCACTCTACTTTTTTCACTTAAAACTTCTTACTTAATTGACTAGTACACCACTCTCCTCCCTTATAGCAAAGAAATGAAGTAAAAATAGCCAATAATCTGACTATCTCTAATATCACATACCTTGTTTAGCATGTTTGTTCCATCACCTCTTCTCAATGAAGACAGATATAGTTCTCTGGAATTAGGAGAGGTCATAGCATTGATTGGAGTCCTGCTATCTTTCAAGGAAGTTTTCTTTTAATCTTATTGTAGCTGCATTTTTCTTGGTTCTATTTGCTTCACTTGGCATTGGTTCATATACATTGCCAAGTTACTCTGAACTTTTCACATTTGTCTTTTTTATGACTCAATTATATTTCCTTATATTAATGGAACACGATTTGTTCAGTCCTTGAAAAATTGATGGACGTCCACTTTGCTTCCATTTTATTTTCTTCAGCAAGTGGTATGTTAAGAAATGTATATCCAACTCAGACTTTTCATTATGTCTTTGAACTTATTGAGGTTTATGATGAATTTGTAAGAATAAAATTACAAAGAAAAAAGAAAACAAGTAAAGGGAATGAATAGAAATGGAGTTAATGCAAGAGACTGATGTGGATGTAAAAGGAAAACATTAACATACTTAGTTTAAAGGAAAATAATTAGAAGATGCTCTAAGGATCAGGAAAGAGAATATGATTACACCTGTCAGACATGATCTTACAAGCATATTGAAAATGTAGCCATTATTTTTATTGTTTTTCTAATTCAGTTTACTTTGTTCTAAGGCTTCTTGTTATTCTCTGAATTTACTTCTCAGTAATATTAGTCTATTCATGTACAAAATTTAACTTTAGCTACCCCCTCTCAACAATGAGCATCTACTTGGTTTCCAGTTCCTGCTTATCACAAAAGGTAGTGTTGACTTGTTTTATTTTGGTTTTGTACATATGGAACCCTTTTCCTTTCTTTGACTTTCTTGTGGTATATTATGATAATTTCTTATGGATGACAAGAAGAAACAAAGAGAAATGTTTCAATTAGGACATAAGGAGTTATTTTCAACTTTTTAAATTTTAATATTATGTATATTTACACACACACACACACATACACACATCATGCAAATATTCAGTAATTTTCAGTCATGTCTGACTCTTCATGGCCCCATTTGGGATTTTCTTGGCAGAGATACCAGAGCACACCAGAGTGTGCCATTTCCTTTTCTAACATTTTACAGATGAGAAAACTGAGGCAAACAAGGTTAATTGACTTGCTTTGGTCACACAGCTAGCAGGTGTCTGAGGTCAAATTTGATCTAATAAAGATGTATCCTGACTCGAGACCTGGCACTTTATCCATTGTGCCACTTAGATGCTTATACTCACATATCTACCCTCCATCCCTTTTATACACCTTCAATCCTGATTCTCAGAAACTGAACTACACAATATAGTGTTTCTATTTTTTTAAAAGATGCAGGCTACTTATATAACATTCCAGAAAATAAAATATGGAATACAACTTTCTTTTTTCCATTTTCCAGAGAAAAAAGACCTTTTTGAGGCCTTGAAAAATCAGATAAAGCAAGATATGTCTGTTCTCACATGATAGTCATCACAACACTCCACCATCATAAAAAGCAGTGTGTATTTATAACTTGTTTAGTTTTCTTTTTAGAAGGAGAGCTACAGGAGTAAGAAAGGATAGAGAGAAAAAAACCCAACAAGTTTTAATGAGAGTAATTTTTTTTTATTTGGAAAAGGGTTATAAACCATTAAATTATAAACCCTTTGAGGGCAGGGACTGTATTTGTTTTTATTTATATTTATAACCCTAGGACACAACATTGTACTTCTAATACTGCCCAGCAGTATTATCACCTTTAGGACCTCAAAGGAGATATAAATCAAAACGTTTTCAAGTCAGTAATATTATGAGGGTATTTGTGAATTACCACATGCTACCAATCTCCTTGGGTCCTCATGTTGGCTTCTGGCTTCTTCAACCATTTTCTCCTTGTTCAAGGTCAAGAGCTTTGAAACAATCTCATTTTGATTTGGTAGTTATGTTCCTTGGAAGCAATCTGGCTCATGATACCTAGACTGTGTCATCTGTTCACAAACATAAATACAAGATTAAAACCTTCACATTGTTACTTCATCCTTTTTTGAACGATGAAATGTTGGCACAGAGTATGTACTTAATAAACGTTTGCAGAGATAATGACATCCATAGTTATACACTTAACAAGGAACAGATCTGAGATTCCCATCCAGGTTTTTGTACTCCAACTCCAGGGCTCTATAATATTCCATCAGTAAAAACAACATTCTCCTCATCCCCACGCTTTTTACCTAATTCTAAGAAAGTTCGCACTCACTGGATTTTCTCCAATTAATTGGCCACAGGGCAAAAACCCCACACCAATTCTGTACAAAATTTAGATCTCCTCTGGAGGGTTTATAAGAAGATATAAGTAAGAATCAAATGGGATGAATGCCAGTATCTATGGTGAGCACATGAATATTGAGAAGTTCTTGGATTTTATCAAAGTATCTGAAATACAACTGACACATTGCTACTTGCATCTCCTTTTTTTTTACTTGTCTATTTTTTGGCTTATGCCTCTAGGCCTTCATTTCTCAGCTAAAGGCTAACTAAGGGACTACCATTCTTGATATTTGTTCTTATGGATATAATATACTTAGAGCTACAAGAGGCCTTAAGGGTCATCTAATCCAAACCCTTTACTGAGAAGATGAGAAAAACTGAAATCAGAAAGGCTGAGTATCTTGCCTAGAGTCATAGAGTCAGTCATTGGAAGATGGAAAAGTCCAATACAGATCTTCAGACTTCAAATTCATCATTTCACCCTCTATGTTTGGTTGCATCTCAAATTCCAAAGTTGAATATTCTCCAAGATTCAAATGAGTGATGATACCTTTAATATTAGAATCCCAGTCTCTTTGATAGGAAATGGTGTTAATAGTTTCTGGTCTTACATTAGACCAAACAGGTTGACTCTTATCCTACAATAAACCTTTTTGCCCTGACAGAAGATATAAGATTATGCAATAATTTTTATTTCGCATACGTTGTTATCCTTTGGATCTGAATTATGAGGTATGAAAAAGGAGGAGACAAATCAATACACCAAACAGACACAAATGTAAGCTCCCAATCTGGCATATTATGTTGGATAAATCTTTGACTCTTTCGTGGATCCATGCAAACCACTGGACAATGAACAAAATTCCACTCATTGATATTTAATGTATAGGCAGTAATGTGTGTTTCCACCCCTACCAACAAAAGGGACCTCACTCCAGATTCTTCCACTCTCCCAAGTTTAAAACCTAAGAATCACTTCTGACTCTTTCCCCACGAATATATATTTCATTGATTTCTTTAAATACTTACCAATTAAGTTTTTTATTTATTTAAATTTATTTATTTAACTTTTAACATTCATTTTCACAAAATTTTGGGTTCCAAATTTTCTCCTCATTCCTCCCCTCCCCCACCCCAAAATGCCAAGCATTCTAATTCCCTTATCAGCGATCTGCCCTCTCTTCTAACATCCCTCCCTTCCCTTGCTTTCATCTTCCCTTTTCTCCTCTAGGGTCAGTTAACATTCTATACCCCATTTCCTGTATTTCTTATTTCCTAGTAGCAAGAACAATACTTGAAAGTTGTTCCTAAAACTTTGAATTCCAACTTCTCTTCATCCCTCCCTCCCCACCTATTCCCTTTGGGAAGCAAGCAATTCAATATAGGCCATATCTGTGTAGTTTTGCAAATGACTTCCATAATAGTCGTGTTGTGTAAGACTAACTGTATTTCCCTCCATCCTATCCTGCCCCCCATTGTTTCTATTCTCTCTTTGGATCCTGTCCCTCCCCAAGAGTGTTGACTTCAAATTGCTCCCTCCTCCCATTGCCCTCCCTTCCATCATCCCCCCACCTTACTTATCTCCTTCTCCCCCACTTTCTTGTATTATAAGATAGTTTTTCATACCAAAATGAGTTCGATCCTTTAGTCGAATGTGAAGAGAGTAAGCTTCATGTTTTTCTCTCACCTCCCTTCTTTTTCCCTCCACTGAAATGTCTTTTGATTGCCTTTTTTATGAGAGATAATTTGCCCCATTCCATTTCTCCCTTTCTCCTCCCAATACATTTCTCTCTCACAGCTTAATTTCATTTTTTAGGATATGATCCCATCCTATTCAATTCACCCTGTGCTGTGTGTGTGTGCGCGCGCGTATGTGTGTGTAATCCCACCAACTAGCCAGATACTGAAAAGTTTCAAGAATTACAAATATTGTCTTTCCATGAAGGAATTTAAACAGTTCTGCTTTAGTAAATTCCTTATGACTTCTCTTTGCAGTTTATCTTTTCATACTTCTCTTCATTCTTGTGTTTGAAGGTCAAATTTTCTTTTCAGCTCTGACCTTTTCATCAAGAATGCTTGAAAGTCCTCTATTTCATTGAAGGACCAGTTTTTTCCCCTGAAGTATTATACTCAGTTTTTCTGGGTAGATGATTCTTGGTTTTAGTCCTAGTTCCTTTGACTTCTGGAATATCCTATTCCACGACCTTCCATCCCTTAATGTAGAAGCTGCTAGATCTTGTGCTATCCTGTATTTATTTCCACAATACTGGAAACGTTTCTTTCTAGTGGTTTACAATATTTTCTCCTTGACCTGGGAACTCTGGAATTTGGCCACAATGTTCCTAGGAGTTTCTCTTTTTGGATCTCTTTCAGGTGGTGATTGGTGGATTCTTTCAATGTTTATCTTGTCCCCTGGTTCTAGAATCTCAGGGCAGTTTTCCTTGATAATTTCATGAAAGATGATGTCTAGGCTTTTTTTTTTTTGACCATGGCTCTCAGGTAGTCCCATAATTTTTAAATTGTCTCTCCTGGATCTGTTTTCCAGGTCAGTTGTTTCTCCAATGAGATATTTCATATTATCTTCCCTTTTTTCATTCTTTTGGTTTTGTTTTGTGATTTCTTGGTTTCTCAGAAAGAGATTAGCCTCCATCTGTTCCAGTCTAATTTTTAAACAACTATTTTTTTTTCATTGAGCTCTTCGACCTCCTTTTCAATTTGACTGATTCTGCTTTTTAAGGCATTCTTCTCCTCATTGGCTTTTTGAACCTCTTTTGCCAATTGAGTTAGCCTATTTTTCAAGGTGTTATTTTCTCCAACTTTTTTTGGGTCTCTTTAGCAAGGTATTGGCCTGCTTTTCATGTTTTTCTTGCATCTCTATCATTTCTCTTCTCAGTTTTTCCTTCACCTCTCTAACTTGATTTTCAAAATCCTTTTTGAGTCCATGGCCTGAGCCCACTGAATATTTATTTTGGATGTTTGGGATACAGAAGCCTTGACTTCTATACCTTTACCTGATGGTAAGTATTTTTCTTCCTCATCCAAAAGGATGGGAGGAGATATCTGTTCACCAGGAAAGTACCCTTCTATGTTCTTATGTTTTTTTCCCCTTTTTGGGGCATTTTCCCAACCAGTTATTTGACTTTTGGGTCCTTTGTCAAGAGTCGGGTATACTCTGGGAATCTGTGAGATCTCAGTTCCTTCAAGGTGGCATGATCAATAGTGTACTGCTATGGACACAGAGAGGGATTTTTGTGCCCATAATTTTAGCACAGGTTCCTCTCCACAGCCCCCTGGCCTCCAGTTCCCAAGTTAGCACTGGGGACTGATTTTCAGATAAGCTGGATGGGCAGAGCCATCATTCAATGGGAGACAATGACCAGCTCACCTAGGGCCTCCTCACAGGGCTGAGTCTTGAATCTGTCTCACCAGACACAGAGTGGACCACAATACTGCCTTGCCCATGCCACTCCAGGAGGAACAGTTCCGGAGCAGGCCTCAGGGCCTGCTCCCAGACAACCCAAATTACAAACAGGAGAGTCAGCATCAAAGGTCAGTGAGAGGACTTTTTCACATCTGTGACAAGGAAGCAAGGCCGTCCCAGGACCCAGGCAGCAGTGAGGTTGTGGCGGCCAGGGCAGGCATTATTGGTGCCTCAGCATAAAGACCCTGAGGGAATTGAGCAGCTGATCTTAATCTCAGCTGTGAGTCTGGCCAGGGATTAAACTCCTCTTCCTGGATTGAGTCACCTTGGAGGAACTGAGAACTTATAGGTACCCAGAGTATACCCTACTCTTGACAAAGAACCCCAAAGTCCAGTAACTGGTTGGAAAAATGCCCAAAAAAGGTAAAAAAAATATATTAGGTTATAGAAGTTTACTTTTTTGGTGGACAAGTATTCTCTCCCATCTTTTATGATTAGGAAGAACAATGTTTATCTTCAGGGTAAGACATAAAAGTCAAGGCTTCTTCAGCTAAAACTTCAAAAATAAATATGCAATAGTCCCAGGCCATAGAAAGGCTCAAAAAAGACTTTGAAATGCTTCAAAAAGCAAAGTTAGCCTAATGGAAAAGGAGGTTCCAAAGCTCATTGAAGAAAATAGTTCTTTAAAAATTAGAATGCAACAGATGGAAGGTAATGACTTTATGAGAAACCAAGGAATTACAAAACAAAACCAAAAGAATGAAAAAGTAGAAGATAATATGATATATCTCACAGGAAAAAGAACTGACCTGGAGAATATATTCAGGAGAAACAATTTAAAAATTATGGGGCTACCTGAAAGTCATGATGAAAAAAATTGCCTAGACATCTTCTTTCATGAAATTATCAAGGAAAATTGTCCTGATATTCTTGAACCAGAGGGTAAAATAAGTATTGAAGGAATCCACTGATCACCTCCTGAAGGAGATCCGAAAAGAAAAACTAGGAATATTGTAGCCAGATTCCAGTGTTCCCAAGTGAAGTAGAAAATACTGCAAGAAGCCAGAAAGAAACAATTCAAGTATTGTGGAAATACAATCAGGATAACCCAAGTTCTTCCAGCTTCTACATTATGGGACTGAAGGTCTTGGAATATGATATCTCAGAAGTCACAGGTACTGGGATTAAAACCAAGAATCACCTACCCAGTTAAACTGAGTCTAATAATTCAGTGAAACAGAAGATTTTCAAGCATTTCTAATGAAAAGACCAGAGCTGAATAGAAAATTTGTCTTTCAACCACAAGAATCATGAGAGGCATGAAAAAGTAAACAGGAAAGAGTTATCATAAGGGACTTACTATAGTACAACTGTTTACATTATTACATGGAAAGATAATATTTGTAACTCTTGCAACTTTTCTAAGTATTTCAATAGTTGTATGGATTATATACATAAAGACAGAGGGCACAGGGTGAGTTGAATAGAAAGGAATGATATCTAAAAAAACAAAATTAAGTGCTGAAGGAGGATTACATTGGGAGGAGAAAGGAAGAAATGGAATGGAACAAATTGTCTCTCATAAAAGAGGCAAGTAAAACCTTTTTCAGTGGAGGGTAAAAGGGAGAAGGAAGAGGGAAAAAGTGAAGCTTACTCCCATCACATTTGACTTAAGGAGGGAATAACATGGGCACTCAATTTGTTATGTAAATCTATCTTACACTACAGGAAAGTTGGGGAGAAATGGACAAGTGGGGTAGCTTGGATGACAGAAGGCAGGGCAAATGGGAGAAGAGAGTAATTAGAAGTAAGACTTTGGTGAACCATCAAAAGACAGAAGAGAATAAATGGGGGAGGGGATGGAACAGGACAGGATGGAGGGAAATATAGTTAATCTTTCACAATATGACTATTATGGAAGTCTTTTGCATAATTACACATGTATAGTCTACTGAATTGCTTCCCTTCACTGTGGGGATGAGTGAGGAGGGAAAGAAGTTGGAACTCAAAGTTTTAGTAATAAACGTTGAGAATTGTTTTTGCATACAACTGGGAAATAAGAAATACAGTTTATAGGGTTCTTGCTCTACAAGAAAAGAGAGAAATTGGGGATAAGGGAAGGGAGGGGTGTGATATAAGGGAGGATAGATTGGGGAAGGAGATTCAGAATGCATGGTGTCTTGGGGTGGGGGGAGGGTAGAGATGTGGAGAAAATTTGGAACTCAAAATCTTGTGGAAATAAGTGTTGAAAAGTAAAATAAATAAATCAAAAAAAAAATTTTGTTCCCTTCTTCTCACACCCTTCTCCTTGAGAAGTAAAGCAATTTGATGTCATGGGAAACATACTTCCATATTAGCCAATTTACAAAAGAAGATAGCAAAAAAAAGAAAAGAAAAGAAATCAAAAACAAAAACAAAAAAACCTCAAGTGAAAATAAAGTTTTAAAAAAGTTTGCTTTGGCCCTCCTCAGTCCATGGCTCTGTCACTGTCACTGGTGGTGAAATGGCAGCTCCAGGGGCCCTCATGGCACTGTGGGTGGAGACGCTCCTGGGACTGGTGCTGAGCACCTGCTGCCCACTGCATGTCATGGTGGCCAGAAATGAAGCTGTGGTGATTTCTGGAAAGAAGCTGGTCTAGCAGATCAGGCAGGAGGACAGGCAGGAGGTGGAGTAGTAGGCTGCCTTAGGTAATAAAAAGGCCACACCTGAGTGTAATACTGGTGGGAGAAAACCCTACAAGTCACTCCTATGTCTTGAACAAGACCAAGGCTGCTGTAGATGTGGGAATCAGCAGTGAAACAATTTTGAAATCTTCCTTCATTTCAGAGGAAGAGCTGCTGGATTTAACCAGCAAACTCAATGATGATAACCATGTATACAGCCTCCTAGTTCAGCTCCCTGTTCCTGAGCACATGGATGAGAGAAAGGTCTGCAATTCTGTGCAGACCTTTATAAGGATGTGGATGGCTTTCATGTGGGGCGCATCTGCCTGAACCAGTACTCCATGCTCCCCGCGGGCATTCCCACGTTGGGGAAGAACCTGGTGGTGCCCAGCAGGTCCAAGAATGTGGGCATGCCCATCACAATTTTGCTACGTACGGATAACAGACATGAACGGCCCGGAGAGGATGCCACTGTGACAATTTCTCACCAATACACTCCCAAAGAGCAGCTGAAGTACCCCACGATTCTTGCAGACATTGTGGTGTCTGCTGCAGTTATCCCTAATCTCATCACAGCAGACATGATCTAGGAAGGGGCTGCTGCCATCGATCTGGGGATAAATCAGGTTCATGTTCTCATCACAGTTAAGCCCAAACTAGGGAGAGACATGAATTTTGAAGAAGTCAAGAAGAAAGCCAGACACCAGTTGCTGTGGTTGTGGGTCCCATGACAGTCGCCATGCTGATGAAGAATACCATCATTGCCGCAAAGAAGCTGTTGAAGTCTGAGGAAAGAGAAGTGAAGGCCAAACAGTTTGCCACCTCTTAATGGAGGTCTCTTTATTTAAAAAAAAAAAACACACACAAAAAATTCCAAGTAATTAAAATAAAAAAAGAAACAAAACAGGTCAATATAAATGCAATATTTTGATTTATTCTGCTGAGATAATTTTCTGATCTTTGTTTGCAATCAGGATATTTATTGAAAGTGTTAGTGTAGACAGCTGTGTGTGCTTAGAGACCCTTGTTACCCCTGCTGAGATGGCTGCTGGGTGGTCCTGGCTCTTGCAGCCCTGCCCAGGGAAAACTGACTGAGGCCATTGATATTAAAACACATGAAACACAGGCCCCCATATCACATAGAGCCACAAGAGACTCAGTGGGCCATTGAGTCAGAGAAACTGCATTGTTGTGGTGACTTGATACAATCAGGTTGCCTTATGATATTATCCTCTGGAACCTCATCTGTGGTCCTCTGAAGTAAGCCTAGAGGTAACAGTCTCAACTTACTAGACTCAGTAGTTCAGAGGAAGGAGAAAGCAAGTCCTCCATGTAATCTGGAACATCTTACCAGGGCCGTCCACATCTCAAGAAATGGTAGTCTACTGGTTCTCATTAGTGCATACTCACAGCTGTTGAAGGCTGTAGCAAAGGTGGGTATTCTTTTAGACCAGAGCTCCTCTGGGGGGGGTGGGAAGGGGGCTCAGAAGCATCCTTGGGGCTGGCAAACAGGAAATGACTGTTGTGAAAACAGGCCCTACTAGTCCTCTTCCATGTGGGGTGTAGGGAGTTAGTATCCTGAAATTTACTACAAAAAAAATTCATGTTTGACTTCAAGGTTCAGATCCTACGCATTGACTGTAACAAAAAGAACCCTGACCTGAAAGCAGCTTTGACTGGGGGACATTCTGTGCTCTGGGGGATGCTAGGAGTTTGTTTTGGTCACATCCCCCTCAGACATCCCCTGTGCTTCCCAGAGCACCTAGCACTCTCCTAATCACCAAAGAATTTGCAGTTGCTGTTGCTTCTTTCCACTTAGGTCCCCGTTGCCTTCCCTGAAAATCTTTGAAAGCTTCAAGTGCTTACTGATTTACCTAACCAGATTTTTGATTAAAGCAGTTTTTTTTTAAAAAATAAAAAAAAAGGTTTTGCTTTTGTCTGCATTCAGAGTTCATCAACTCTCTCTCTCTCACTCTCTCTCTCTCTCTCTCTCTCTCTCTCTCTCTCTCCCCCTCTCTCTCTCTGAAGATGGATAGCATATTTCATCATAGATCCTTTGCACCTGTTTTTGGTTATTGTCTTGATTAGAGTAGCTAAGTCATTCAAAGTAAGTTGTCTTTACAATACTTTTGTTACAGCGTGCCACATTCTCCTGGTTCTATTCACTTCACTTTCCATTGGTTCATATGAATATTCCCAGGATTTTTTTATCTGAAATTATCCTCATTAATTCATATAGCATATTATTATTCCATCACAAGTATATACTTGTTCAGCTATTATAAGATTTATGGGCATTCCTTCAACTTCTAATTCTTTGCCCCCACAGAAAGAGCTGTTATAAATATTTTTGAACAAACAGATGTTTTTCCCCCTTTTCTTTCATTTTTTGGGAAAAATATGTAATAGTGTTATTACTGGGTCAAAAAAGTATGCACTATTTGATAACCTTTTGGACATAATTCCAAATTGTTCTCCAAAGTGGTTAGACTAGTTCACATATCCACCAATAGATTAATGTCCAGATTTTTCCACATCTGCTCCACTTTTTGTCATTTTCCTTTCCTATTATGTTACCCAATCTTGTAAGTGAGACATGATATCTCCATTTGATTTTAATTCTCATTTTTCCACTCATTAATGATTTAGAACATATTATGTGACTATTGATAACTTTGGTTTCTTCTTCTGTAAATGGTTCATCCTTTTATTTTCGATGATGTGTTGAGGAATGGCTCTTATTTATTTCAGGTTATTTTTATTTATATATTATATTTATACATTATATTTTATATATTATTATATTCTATATTTATTTTTTGTGTTATTTTGATTTCTTATGGAAATGGGAAATGATGGTTTTATCAAAGGAATGCTGTAAAAATATATCCCTAGTTTTCTGTTTTACTTCTAATTTTGACTGTTACTTTTGTTTGTGTGAAAGCTTTTTAATTTCATGTAATCAAAATTTTCCATTTTACTTTTCATGATCCTCTCCATCTCTTGTATGATTATAAACTCTTTTGTCCATATATCTGGCAGATACATTTTTCCATGTTCCCCTAATTTACTTATGATATTTCCCTTTATGTCTAAGCTTTTATCCAATCTGGCATTATCTTGGTGTACATTATGAAAAGATGCTCTATACCTAGTTTCTTTTTTTAAATTTTACTTTTAATTTATTGAATAAAACAAACATTTCCATAACAGAACAATGAAAAGGTAATTGCATATGAAACTGTAAGTCTGCTATGTAAAATTGGCTTTTCCTTCCAAATATACAACAAAATGATTATGTAAATATTTTTTCTCCTCCCACCCTAGAGATGGCTATTATTAGATAAAAATAAGTGTGTGATTGTGTGTGTGTATGTGCATAAAATTATTGCATAAGCACTTCTATTTATAAGTTCTTTCTCTGGATGTAGATAACATCTTTCTTCATATGTTCTTTATAGTTAATTAGGGTATTTATAATAGTGGAAATAACTTACTCACTCAAGATCATTCTTAAAACTGCATTTGACAAATAATTAAATGTAGAAGATGAAGGAGAATAAAGAGTCAGATTTCAATGCCAGTAGTAATCTCGTGTTTGGTGAACTCCAAGATCCATTTGGTGCAATACCCAAAGCATCTGGGATAAGAATTCACCATTTGCTGTTACAATACGCAACTTTCTCTCTGTTCTGCTCCTTTTGCTCTTCATAATTTGATGCAAGTTTCTCCATTTTTTTCTAAAATCAGTCAGCTCATTTTTTCTTATAGCACAGTAGTATTCCATCACTATCATACACCACAACTTGTTCACCCATTCCCAAATTGATGAGCATCCCTGAAATTTCCACTTCTTTGTCACCACAAACACAGCTACTACAATCATTTAGATCATAGAGGTTTTTCCCCTTTTTTCCTAATTATTTTTGGAAAAAAAACAAGTAGTAGTATTTGCCGGGTCAAAGGGTATGGATAATTTAATAATCTGTGCGCATAACTCCAGATTGCTCTCCAAAATGGTTTACAATCCCACCAACAATGAATGAGTGTCCCAATTTTTCCATATCCCTTCCAACATTCACCACTTTTCTCTTCCATAATTTTAGCCAATCTGATAGGCATAAAATGGTATCTTAATTTTTTTTTAAATTTGTATTTCTCTAATCAGTAATGATTTAGAGCATTTTCACATGACTTTAGATTGTTTTGATCTGTTCTTTGGAAGACTGTCTGTTCATCTCCTTTGACCATTTATCAATTGGGGAATGACCCATGTTCATATATTTTAAATATGTCTCCTGATTACCCCTTCCTTCAATGTACCCTCCCTTCTATCACACCCCACGTTTCCCTTATCCCCATATTCTCTCTTTTCTTGTGGGGAAAGATACATTTTTATACCCCATTACCTGTGTTTTTTATTTCCTAGTTATATGCAATAATAATTCTCAACATTCATTTCTAATATTTCGAATTCCAACTTCTCTCCCTCCCTCCCTTCCAATCCTCACTGGGAAGGCAAGTAATTCAATACAGGCTATATATGTGCCATTTTGCAAAAGACTTTCAGAGTAATCATGTTCTGTAATACTAATTATATTTCCCTCTGTCCTACCCTGTCCCTGCCACTTTATCTTTTATTCTCTTATTTGACCTTGTCCCTTCCCACAAGTATTTACTTCTAGTTTTCTACTCCCATTTGCCCTCCATTCTATTATCCCCTTCATCCCACTTGTCCCCTCCTCCCCACTTTCCTGTAGTGTAAGATAGATTTTCATACCAAATTTAGTGACCATTTTATTCCCTCTTTAAGCCACATGTGAAGAGAGTAAGCTTCATTTTTCCCCTGTCATCTTCTCTCTTTTCTCCTCCATTGAACAGGATTTTTCTTTTCTCTTTTTCGAGTTATAGCCTGCCCTGTTCCATTTTTCCCTTTCTCCTCCCAGTATTTTCCTCCCTTACTCCTTAGTTTTTTTTTTACTATTTTTATATGGATATCATTTCTTCTGATTCAAATCAACCTGTAGTTCCTGTCTATATACATATATATGTGTGTGTGTGCATGTGTGTGTGTGTGTGTGTGTGTGTGTGTGTAATCCCTCAACTTACCCAAATACTGAGAAAAGTCTCAAGAGTTATAAATATTGTCTTTTCATGTAGGAATGTAAACAGTATAGCTTTAGAAAGTCTTTTATGATCTCTCCTGTTCACCTTTTCATACTTCTCTTGACTCTTGTGTTTGAAAGTCAAGTTTTCTCTTCAGTTCTGGTCTTTTCATCATGAATGCTTGAAAGTCCTCTATATCATTGAATTACCATTTATTCCCTTGAAGTATTATACTCAGTTTTGCTGGGTAGGTGATTCTTGGTCCTGGAATATCCTATTTCAAGCCTTTTTGATCCCTTAATGTAGAAGCTGCCAGTTCCTGTGTTATCCTGATTGTATTTCCACAGTACTCGAATTGTTTCTTTCTAACTGCTTGCAATATTTTCTCCTTGACCTGGAAACTCTGACATTTGGCCACAATATTCTTAAGAATTTCTCTTTTTGGGTCTCTTTCAGGAGGTGATAGTGAGTTCTTTCAATGTTTATTTTGCCCTCTGGTTCTAGAATATCAGGGCAGTTTTCTTTGATAATTTCATGAAGGATTATATCTAGGCCCTTTTCTTGATCATGCCTTTCAGGTAATGCCATAATTTTTAAATTGTTTCTCCTGGATATATTTTCCATGTCACTTGCTTTTCCTGTGATATGTTTCATATTATCTTCCATTTTTTCAAACTTTTGGTTTTGTTTCCAACTGCCTGGTTTATCTTATAGACATTAGTTCCCCTGAAATTGATTCTTTTTTTCAAAGAACTATTTTGTTCAGTAAGCTTTTGAACCTTTTTTTTTCCATTTGGATAATTCTGCTTTTTAAAGCCTATTTCTCCTCATTGGCTTTTTGGACCTCTTTTTCCAATTGAGTCAGCCTGTTTTTAAAGGTGTTATTTTCCTCAGCATTTTTTTGGTTCTCCTTTAGCAGGCTGCTGACATGATTTTCAACCCCTTCTGTGGCCTGAGTCCATTACATATTCATTTTGGGGGCACTGGAGTCAGAGGCCTTGACTTCCTCTGACAGTATGCCTTGTTCTTCCTCATATAAAAGTATGGAAGGAGAGCTCTGCTCACCAACAAAGTAAACTTCTATGGTCTTATTTTTTCCCCCTTTTTGGGCATTTTCTCAGCCAGTTACTTGACTTCTGGATCCTTTGTCAAGAAGAGAGTCCTAGTGTTTCTCTTCTCCCCAGTACAAGGCTGAGATTCAAATCAACTGCTCAGTTCCTCTGAGGTTTTGGGTGGGGAGACACCACTGAAGGCTGAGGTTCAGATCAACTACTCAATTCCCTAGAGGCTTTAAGCTAATCTGCCTGACAATGGACCCAGTCTGCTTCCTTAGCCGCTGTAGCTACCCACCTCCAACTACTGCCACTGTGTGGGGCTAGTGTTTTGGGAACCTTGCTACCCTCTTGCCCAGCTGGGAAAACCCTCCCACATTGACCTTTAGAGCTTTCTTTTTGCTTGTGAGTTGAGGGATCTGGGATCCTCCCTGCTGGGAATTCTGCCCCAGAGATCTGTTCAGATCCTGTTCCTCCCAGTGCTGGCTAGCCAGGGCTGGGCTCTGCTGTGCTCAGCATCCCATGAGATAGACCATTCCTGTTGGCCTTCCAGGTTACCCTTGGCTGGAAATCTCTTTTACTCTGTTATTCTGTGACTTCTGGTGCTCTAGAATTTGTTGAGTCTTTTTTACATGTATTTTGTGGGTTGTGTGGAAAGTGCTAGAGTATATGTGTCTTTCTACTCCATCATCTTGACTCAACCCTAAAAAGTTTTTTTAAAATACTTCTGTTTATGTAGTTCCTGGCTTTGTTTTGGCCTGTGTTCTTGCAAGTATTTTATTCTATCTAGAGTCATTTTTTTTCTCTCTCTTTTTGCAGAGTTTTATTCATGATATATAGGAATGCTGATGATTTGTGTGAATTTACTTTATATCCTGCTACTTTGATAAAATTATTAAGGGACATAATTTATATAATTATATGACTTTTAAGTTGAATCTTTGGGATTTTCCAAGTTTTTCATCATATCATCTACAAAAAGTGTTATTTTTTTATTACCTCATTACCTAGTCTGATTTCTTCTACTTCTTTTCTTCTCTTATTACTATTGCTAGGATTTTCTGTACAATATTGAATAATATTGATGAGAGTGGGCATCCTTGTTTCACAGCTGATCTTACTGGGAAGCCTTCTAGTTTATCTTTGTTATAAATAGTACTTGCTCATGGTTTTAGATAAATGTTTTCTTTTGTCAATTTAAGTGAAATCCCATATATACCAATATTTTCCAGTGTCTTTAATAAAACTCAGATTTGAACTTCATCAACAGCTTTTTCTGCAACTATTCACATAATCATCATTTAATTTTTTTATTATTGATATAATAATTTATGCTAATAGTTTCCCTAATGTTAAATTCTCTCTCCATTGCTGTTGTACATCCCACTTGAACATAATGTATAATCTTTGCAATATATTGGTGTAATCTTTTAGCTAGAATTTTATTTGGAATTATTATATTCATATTCATTAAGGAAATCAGTCTATAATTTTCTTGTTCTATTTATACTCTTCTGGGTTTAGGTATCAGTATCATGTTTGTTTAATAGAAGGAATTTGGTAGGATCTCTTCTGTACCTATTACAACAAATAATTTATTTAATACTGGAAATAATTGATCTTTAAATGTTTGATACAATTCACTAGTAAATCTGTTTGGTCTTGGTGCTTGTGTCTTAGGAAGCTCATTTATGACCAATTCCATTTCTTTTTTCTAAAATGGGTCTATTTAGATATTCTATTTCCTCTTCTGATAATTTAAGCAATTTATATTTTTATAACTACTCTTCCATTTCACTTCAGTTTTTAAATTTATTGGTATGTAAGTGACCAAAATAACTTCTTATAATTGTTTAAAATTCCCCTTTGCTAGTGGTATAGTCACACTTTTCATTTTGGTGTTAGTGATTTGGTTTTATATATCTAGTTTTTTTGAAACTGCTTTCAAGTTTTCCCAGGAATTTTTCTCAGATGGTGAATTCTTATTCCAAATGCTTTGGATATTGCCCCAAATGGATCTTGGAGTTCATCAAACACTAGATTATTATTGGCATTCAGCTTTGACTCTTTATTCTCCTTCATCTTCTACATTTAATTATTTGTCAAATACTATACATCTTGTCTCCAAAAAAACTTTTAATACTCACTGTCTCCTGTCCAAAACTACTGGAATCCCATAAAACCTCAGGATTTACTATTTCATGGAATATCAGAACTTGATATTTAGAAATATAGTCCAACCCGTATACTGAGGTTCCCACAATAATTTGCCCAAATTTTCCCCCATCTTCTGTTTGAAGATAGAAAAGAATGAGGAATCCATGCACCATTATAGACATCATGTAAGAATTACAAAATGTAGTTTAGTTTTAGTTATTTTTAGACATGAAGCATAAACTTGCCTCTTTTTAGTGTCTGTTGCTAACCATCCTACTTCTTGAGATCCAGGAGAAGAAGACTAATACTTCTTGCACATGACAGTCCTTTTCTCTGTCACAGATAGCTAGAGATTTCTCTTCTCCATTTCAAATGTTCCTTGTTCCATCCATTCATTTTCATATGGCATGACTCAAGGCCATTCACAATCCTGATCACCATTTTATGGATGCCATCTGTCCGCTAAATACTCATCTTAACCTATGGTGCTCAGAGTAGAAGACAACCCTCCAGATATATCAGAGAAGGGAAGAGTACAGAAGGATGCTCACTTCCATATTCCTGAAAATTGTCCTCGTATTAATGCATCTTAGCCTAGTGATTCAGAAAGGGAGAAGAGTATTGACATTTGATTTCTGTAAATGATTTTTGGACAAATAGGTCTTTTTCTCTTTTCTTCGATCTCTTCAGGAGACAGATCTTGTAGGTGTATTATTGGGTCAAAGAGTACACAGTGCTTTATACACCTTTTGGATCTAGCTTCATGCTTTTTTCTATATATTTTAATAGAAGTAAAAATATATGAAATGCAAATAAAAGGGAGAACCATATTTTGTACTCATATTTATATTTCCTTTATTCTTTAAATATAAAAACAGAATAAATAGCAAAACCAAAACAGTTGAATCTTATTTTGAAATTGTCATAACTGACTTTGACATCAAAGAAGAGGTACACAAAGAACAGCTCACCACCAAACTTAAACTAGACATATGATCAAAATTTATGTCACGCCATTAAAAACAGGGAAAAGGGGAGACTGTATAATATATATATATATATATGTATGTATGTATGTATGTATGTATGTATATATATATATATATATATTGTGAACAGGAACCTATTACCATCACTACCATGACTTAGAAGAAATTTTAAATGATAGAATGATTACTTCTTAAAAAGAGAAAAACAGTTTTCCCTAACTAAAACAATGCATTTGTAATGAATATGTAAAGATAAAATTGGAGAAAATATTTGCATGAGTAATTTCTGAGAAAAGACACTCCAAATCTGTAAGAAGTTTACAGAAATCAAAAATCAAATACTATTCTTCCTTCCTGAATCTCTGAATTTCAGATATGGAAAGATACTTAAGGGCCATCTAGTCTAAAGACTAAATGAACAAAATTACCCTTTACAAACAGCTGCAGAAACAAAATATTGATTTTCTAGTTGTTCATTACAGACTTATAATGATATATATCATTACAAATTATAAACAGAAGGCAGTTTTCAGGAAAAGAATTACAAATGAACAGTGATGGCTTCCTGGGCTCAGGGGCATGTGCCCATTATCCCAACTACCAGGAAGCCTAAGCTGATTCATCTACTACCTTGAGAGTTCTGAGCTTGAGTGAGTTTTGAAATGGGGTCCTCATTAATTCCAGCATCAGTGTGGTGATTCCTCTATGAGTTCTAACTACACACTTCTACATCATGACCTAGTTTTCTTCTCATCTGGAAATTTCTACACCACCTGGCACCTTCTCCCATCGCAATGTATCTCATCCATTCCAGTCCACTTATCCCATTGGCAGGGTCCATCTATAAGGCACCAGGGAAGCCATACTTCACTCCTCTTTCAGCTCCACTTTTGACTTCAAATTTTGCCACCATGCCCCATGTGGGTACCTTTTCTCCTCTCCCCTTTTCAACTCATTTTAATTTATTATCTTTCTTCAAATGTAAGCTTCTTGAAGACAGAGACTTTCTTACTTTTTTATTATATGAGTATTCCCAGTACTAAGCACAATGTCTGGAATAGTAATTGCTTAACATACACTTGTTGTGGGAGGGGAAGTTAAGATGGCAGAGTAGAAGCTGAGACTTGCTAGCACTCTTCCCCAAAGCCCAGTCAAATACCTGTAAAAATGACTCTAAACAAATTCTGGAGTTGCAGAACTCACAGAATGACACAGTGATGAAAATCTCCAGCCCAAGATAGCCTAGAAGGTTCCTGCAAAGCCAGAAAGTATCTATCCTGCCACTCTGGGAGCAAAGCATGGTCTAACATGGGCCACACCAGCACAAATGTGACCTGAGAAGGTCTTGAGGGGACTGAATATCGGATACCTGTGGCAATTTCCAGAGTTAATGATCCCAAAATGCTAAGCACAAATTGGAAGGTCAATGGGAAAAAAAAAACAAAAACCTGTTGGATCTGTTTGAGAGAGAAGAATGATCCAGCTCCAGGCCCAACCCCAGGGCTACAGAAAGAGGTGAGGAGTCCACAGAAGCCACAACAGGAACAGAGGCAGCAGCTGTTTCTGGAGTGCTAGGCTTACAGGTTGTGTGGGGATCCAGCAGCTGACAGTAACCCCCCACCTCCACTAGAAGCAGAAAAATACCTTGAAGAAGAGCTCAAAAATCAATCAAGTAGCTGGGAAAATGAACAAAGATCAGAACAATAATTAGAATATAGAATCTTATTTTGGTGACAAGGAAATCATGAAAATCAAGTCATCTGATTGCTAAAGGGGACCCAGGAATGCTGAAGAAAATAACACCTTCAAAATAAAATAATCCAAATGGCAAAAGGGACCCAAAAACACAACGAAGAGAAGAGTGCCTTAAAAAGCAGAAGCAGCCAGATGGAAAAGAAGGTCCAAAAGCTCATTGAGTAACATAAATCCTTAAAGATCAGAATGGACTAGATGGAAGCTAATGATTATGAAAAGCAGAGAAATGTGAAACAAACAAAAGGAATGAAAAAAATAGCAGACAATGTGAAATATCTCATTGGAGAAACAACTGACCTGGAAAATAAATCCAGGAGAGACAGTATAAATATTATTAAACTACCTGAAAGTCATGATCAAAAAAAGAGTCTAGACATCATCTTTCAAGAAATTATCAAGGAAAACTGCCCTGCTTTTCTAGAACCAGAGAGTAAAATAGATATTGAAAGAACCTCATGAAAGAGATCCCAAAAGGAAAACTCCTAGGAATATTGTAGCCAAATTTAAGAGCTTCCAGGTCAAGAAGAAAATATTGCAAGCAGTCAGAAAGAAACAATTAAAGTATTATGAATACTTGAATCAGGATAACACAAGCTCTAGCAGCTTCTACATTAAGGTATTGAAAGGCTTGGAATATGTTATTCTAGATGTCAAAGGAGCTAGGACTAAAACCAAAAATCGCCAGGAAAGAAATATCATAAGGGACTTACTAAATTTGAATTGTTTACATTTCTACAGGGAAAGATATTTAGTAACTCTTGAGATTTCTCAGTATTAGGGCAGTTGAAGGGATTATATACATATAGACAGAGGGCACAAAGTGAGTTAAATATGAAGGGATGCTATATAAAAACAAAAAATTAAGGTGTAAGAGAGGAATATATTGAGAGAAGGAGAAAAGGAGAAATAGAATGGATTAAATTACCTCTCACATTCAAGAACAAAGAAAAAGCTTTTTCAATGAAGGGGAGGTGAGAGGGAAAGAATGAACCTTACTCATGTGTTTGGCTTAAGGATGGAATAACATGCACACTCAATTTAGGATGATAATTTATCTTACATTACAGGAAAGTAGGGGGGAAAGAGAAAAGTGGAAGTGTGGGTGTGATAGAAGGGAGGAAAAATGGGAGGAAAGGGCAATTAGAAGTAAACACTTTTGAGGAGGGACAGTGTCAAAGGAGAAAACAATAAACAGGAGGTAGGATAGAATGAAGGAAAATGTAGTTAGTCTTTCACATCATGACTGTTATTGAAGTGTTTTGCATGATTACACACATATAATCAATATCAAATTGCTCACCTTCTCAGTGGGGATTTGTGGGGAGGGAGGAAGGGAGAAAAGCTGGAACCCAAAAGTTTTAAAACATGAATGTTGAAAATTATTTTTGCACGTAATTCAGAAATAAGATGTATAGGCAATGGGATATAGAAATCTATCTTGCCCTATAAGAGGGGAAGTGGATGAAAGAAGGGAAAGGTGTGATAGAAAGGAGGGCAGATTGGGGAAGGTGTAATCAAAATGCACAATATCTTGGAGTGGGTAGAGGGGAGAGATGGGCAGAAAATGTATTCCTCAAATTCTTATGGAAATGAATGTTGGAGATAAAATTAATTAATTAATTTAAAAAAAGACACTTGTTGCCTGACAGTTTTTCTGGGATTCAGAAAAGTCAAGGGCCTTATCCAACGTTTCATAATGAAACTCCTGAAATTTGGACCTAATATCAATCAATTGGTAGCTGCTATTACCATTATTTTTAATAACTTTCATAAAGGCAAAAACTAACAAAAGGCTGACAAGCTAAAAATCAGACTGACAACTGTATGTCCTAATTTTTCAGGCTGTCAATCAGGATTTCTCTTTTTGGCTTCATAAAGGACACTATTTCTAATAGTCATAAAAGAAACACATGACTGCTTCTACATATTTTGCATAGATCTCTGAGGTGCTTTAGATACTTAACTTATTTATTTAAATGAATTTAATCTCCCTAACCTCCCTATGAGGTAAAACAGGAAAAGAAGCTTAAGATTTATGACAGGGCTGGGAGAAATTAAGAATTAATTTGAAAATTAAAAAAAATTATTCCAATACTCCACAGATGTGGGGCTGTTTTTCAGGTCATGAATCTAACTATTAGATGTCTGAGGTGTGAGGGTGGAGGTCAGATCACTCTGAATATTGAGAAACTTCTGATAGCAGTTAAACAGTTATTTTCTTTCCCCTATTTGCAAAAGTGCTTATGTGAATCCTTCCACACTGAGAATAGAACTGTTAACATCCCTCCTGGGAGGAAGCGGATTTCACAGGATTTGAGAGTACTAAATACATTATAGATTCAGTATCCAAATGGCACCCTAAGGTCTAGAAGGAGTTAATGTGCTCTTATTCTGGAGTGCCCTCTCAAATTGGTTAACAGAGGGGTAAACTCACTGGTCAGAACTCAATTGACTTCCATTGAAAGCCAAGCTACATTTGGAAATATCTAATGTGAGGGGCTATGGAGGTGATCACTCTAATGTACTCTGTTCTGCTCAAAACAAAGCTGAAATATTGAGGATATTTTTGACAGTCTAACTTTGGAGATGATTTTGGCTAGCTGTATGTGGTTCAGAGGAAAGCAATGAGATTTGTGGTAGATTTTGACCTTAAAATCAATGAACTTGGGAAGGAGCCAAGATGGCGGAGTAGAAAGACTCATGTATGCTAGCTCCGAATCCACAGCCCATAAATTTCCTGTAAAATGAACTCCCCACAAATTCTGGAGCAGTGGAACCCACACAGAAACACACTGGAAGAGATTTCCATTCCAGAGAGCCCTGGAAAGCCATCTCCAGGGGTCCCTTGCACTCCGGAGGTGGAGCCCAGCCCTGCATTGCCCTGGCCATGTGGCCTCAGAGGAGAAGATATGAGCAGGCTTCAGGGACGGAATCTCCGGAGGCCGTGAAGGTTCCTCAACCCACAGGCGCTACAGATCAGTGAGAGAGACGTCTGGGCTGACAGTCAGCGGGGTGTCTCCGTGACTCAGGCCCCCTTGGGAGGCAGCGGCAGAGGCAGCAGTGGCCAGGGACTCCCGGAGAAGAAAGGGGCTCAGGGCCACTACCAAAGGTCTCTGCATAAACCCCCTGAGGGAACTGAGCCTGGGAGGCGGCCCTGCCCCCACCCAAGCACCAGAACTTAAGCTCACATTGAATAGCAGCTATGCCCCACACTGAAAGCCCCGAGGCTGGGGAGCAGCACTAGCTGGGTGGATCCAGGTGGGGGTGGAGAGGAATTACAGAAGTCAAGTAACTGGCTGGGAAAATGCCCAGAAAAAGGAAGCAAAGTGAGACCATGGAGAGCTACTTTCTTGGGGAAGAGATGTTCCTTCCTTCCTTCACTTTTGATAAGGAAGTACAATGCTTGCCAACAGGGAAAGACATGGAGGTCGGGGCCTCTGTATCCCAGACATCCCAGGTGGGTGTCTGGTGGGCTCAGGAAATGGAAGAGCTCAAAAAGGATTTTGAAAATCAAGTTGGACAGGTGGAGGAAAAAACTGAGAAGAGAAATGAGAGAGATGCAAGAAAAGCATGAAAAACAGGTCAATACCTTTATAAAGGAGACGCAAAAAAATGCTGAAGAAAATAACACCTTCTAAAATAGACTAACTAAATTGGCAAAAGAGGTTCAAAAAGCCAATTAGAAGAAGAATGCTTTCAAAAGCAAAATTAGCCAAATGGAAAAAGAGGTTCAAAAGCTCACTAAAGAAAATAGTTCTCCCAAGATTAGAATGGAACAGATAGAGTCTAATGACTTTCTTAGAAACCAAGAAATCATAAACCAAAACCAAAAGAATGAAAAAATGGAAGAGAATGTGAAATATCTCTTTGGAAAAACAACTGACCTGGAAAAGAGATCCAGGAGAGACAATTTAAAAATTATCGGACTACCTGAAAGCCATGATCAAAAAATGAGCCAGATATCATCTTTCATGAAATTATCAAGGAAAACTGCCCTGAGATTCTACAACCAGAGGGCAAAATAAGTATTGAAGTAATCCATCGATCACCACCTGAAAGAGATCCAAAAAGAGAAACTCTCAGGAAAATTGTGGCCAAATTCCAGAATTCCCCGGTCAAGGAGAAAATATTGCAAGCAGCTAGAAAGAAACAATTCCAGTATTGTGAAAATACAATCAGGATAACACAAGATCTAGCAGCTTCTACATTAAGGGATCAAAGGGCATGGAATAGGATATTCCAGAAGTCAAAGGAACCAGGACTCAAACCAAGAATCACCTATCCAGAAAAACTGAGTATAATACTTCAGGGGAAAATATGGTCTTTCAATGAAACAGAGGACTTTCAAGCATTCTTGATGAAAAGACCAGAGCTGAGAAGAAAATTTGACTTTGAAACACAAGAATGAGAAGAAGTATAAAAAAGTAAACAGCAAAGAGAAATCATAAGGGACTTACCAAAGGTGAACTGTTTACATTCCTACATGGAAAGACAATATTTGTAACTCTTAAAACGTTTCAGTATCTGGGTAGTTGGTGGGACCACACACAGATGTACACACACACCCATGTACACACACATGTACCTGCGTGCATGCACACTTATACACACATTCATGCATGTACAAGGACAGAGAGCACGCAGTGAATTGAATAGGATTGGATCATATCCTAAAAAAAATTAAGCTAAATGTATAAGAGAAATGTATTGGGAGGAGAGAGGGTGAAATTGAATGGAGCAAGTTATCTCTCATAGAAGAGGCATGCAGGAGATATTTTAGTGGAGGGAAAAAGTGGAGAGCTGAGAAAAAAACATGAAGTTTACCCTCATCACATTCGACTAAAGGAAGGAATAAAATGCACAGTCATTTTTGGTATAAAAACCTGTCTTACAGTACAGGAAAGTGGGGGAGAAGGAGATAAGCAGGGAGGGAGGGATGATGGAAGTGAGGGCAATGGAAGAAGGGAGCAATTTGAATTGCTTGGGCACTTGGGGAGGGACAGGATCAAAAGACAGAATAGAAACAATGTGGGGCAGGATAAGATGGAGGGATATACAGTTAGTCTTACACAACACGACTGTTATCGAAGTCATTTGCAAAACTACACACATATGGCCTATACTGAATTGCCTTCCTTCCCAAAGGGAATTGGTGTGGAGGGAGGGATGTGGAGAATTTGGAACTCAAAGTTTTAGGAACAGCTGTTGGGTACTGTTCTTGCCACTAGGAAATAAGAAATACAGTTAATGGGGAATAGAAAGTCATCTGGCCCTACAGGATAAAAGAGAAAATGGGGACCATTGGAGGGAGGGATGATAGAAGAGAGGGCAGATTGGTGATAGGGAAAATTAGAATGCTCGGTGTATTGGGGTGGGGGAGGGGATATATGGGGAGAAAATTTGGAACCCAAAAGTTTGTGAAAATGAATGTAAAAAGTTAAATAAATAAATTTATATTTAAAGAAAAAAATTAAAATCAATGAACTTTAGATGAAAGAACTTGGTGTATTTAGCCTAGAACAGAGAAGACAAAGGTGTTGGGACATATGATAGTTGTTTTAAAAATATTTAAAACGTTATTATTAGAAAGATTAAGTGTGTTCTACTTGGCCCTTGGAAAAACAATGTGAAAATATCTCAAACAAGTTAATTTAAGAATTAATGTAAGGCTTAATAAATGCTATAGTAAGAAAAATGCTCCTAACAATGGGAGCACTTCTGAAATAGGATTGAGACTTTAGAAGATCTGTATTTTCCCTTCCCTAACAGAATTTAAACAAAATGCAACACAGAGAGATAGCTGCTCAGGTGTAGGTTGGACTAGAGGGATCTTCCAACACTTGAATTTTTGTGATCCTGAAATTATTTTTAACCCTGTGTTAGAACTGGTCAGAATTCTAACATATTCCAAGTTCTATGTTTAATTTAGAGACTTATCTGTTGCTCTTTCATTGAACTCAAGAAATTTCTTTTTTAATATACCAATTCAACCTTGATAAAGATAGGGTTGACAGGACAGTGTTAGTGAGAATTGGTTTCTTTTGAGGCTACATAGCTTTCAGAGCAATGTGAAAAGAAAAGGGTAGAGTAGTGATGTCATTGCTTATATAAACTAAATGCTTAGCCAGGAAAAGAGAACATAGTGGTTTGGCATGGCATGGGGGAGAGGGAGCTGCAATTACTTGCAGGTGCTCTAAGAACTGTTTTCCAGAAGAAGGATTGACCTTTTTCTGCTTAGCCCAGGAGAGTATGCCAAGCAGCAGTGAAGGGATGGAAATTTTGTAGAGAGGTAGACTTAAGATTAACTAAAGGAAATGTCTCCTAAGTATTGGCAGAATTGGATAATGGATTGGCTAATTTTAATACTTAAAATTTGTATAGATCTTTAAGATTTGAAAGGGTCTTCACTTTTTTGATATGATCAAGAGACACTGACCTCTGTAATGATTTTCATAACATCCTCAATCTCCTTACTTCTTGCGTTTTCATTGTTTTTCCACTGTTGCTTGGAATTCTCTACCTACTCTCCTATGCTTCCTAGCTCCTCTGATTTCCTTTCAATCTGACCTGAAATCTTACCTCCCATTAGGAACCTTTCCTTTTCCTCTTTGATATGAATACCTTCCCTCTGAGATTACTAAAAATTTCTTATTTGTACACAAATGTTTAGCTGTCTCCTCCAATTAGACTCTGTGGGAGTTCCTTCAGAATAGGGGCTGTCTTTTACCTTTCTTTTCATTCTCAGTGCTTACCAAAATATCTAGCACAAATATGCACTTAATAAATGCTTGTTAATTGGATCTCACTTCTTAAAATCAATGGAGCCAGCAACCAGCACTGTGCTTGAAACATGCTTAAAAATATAAATACTTTTTTTAATATAAATTTATTTATTTAACTTTTTACATTCATTTTCACAAAATTTTGGGTTCCAAATTTTATCCCCATTTCTCCCCTCCCCCACGCCAATAAACCGAGCATTCTAATTTCCCCTATCACCAATGTGCCCTCTCTTCTATCACCCTTCCCTTCCCTTGTCTCCATCTTGTCTTTTGTCCTGTAGGGCCAAATAATTTTCCATTCCCCATTATCTATATTTCTTATTTTCTAGTTGTAAAAACAATACTCAACAGTTGTTCCTAAAACTTTGAGTTCCAACTTCTCCCCATCCCTACCTCCCCACCTTTCTCCTTGGGAAGGCAGGCAATTCAATATAGGCCATATCTGTGTAATTTTGCAAAGGATTTTGATAATAGTCGTGTTGTGTAAGACTAACTATATTTCCCTCCATCCTATCCTGCCCCCCCGTTTGTATTCTGTCTTTTGATCCTGTCCCTCCCCGAGTGTTGACTTCAAATTGCTCCCTCCTCCCTTTGCCCTCCCTTCTATCATTTGCCCCCCCCCACTTTTCTCCTTCTCTCCTACGTTCCTGTATTGTAAGATAAGTTTTCATACCAAAAAGAGTGTGCATTTTATTCCTTCCTTTAGTTGAATGTGATGACAGTAAACTTCATGTTTTTTTCTCAGATCCTTTTTCTCTCCACTAAAAAATCTCCTGCTTGCCTCTTCTATGAGAGATAATTTGCTCCAATCCATTTCACCCTCTCTCCTCCTAATACATTTCTCTTACACATTTACCTTAATTTTTTAAAGATATGATCCCATCCTATTCAATTCACTCTGTGCTCTCTGTCTCTGTGTGTGCGTGCATGTGTGTGTGCATGTGTTTGTGTGTACATGTGTGTGTGTAATCCCACCAACTACCCAGATACTGAAAAGTTTCAGGAGTTATAAATATTGTCTTTCCATGTAGGAATATAAACACTTCAACTTTAGTAAGTCCCTTATGACTCCTCTTTGCTGTTTACTTTTTCATGCTTCTTCTCATTCTTGTGTTTGAAAGTCACATTTTCTTTTCAGCTCTGGTCTTTTCATCAAGAATGCTTGAAAGTCCTCTTTTTCATTGAAGGACCATTTTTTCCCCCTGATGTACTATACTCAGTTTTATTCTTGGTTTGAGTCCAAGTTCCTTTGACTTCTGGAATATCCTATTCCATGCCCTTCAATCCCTTAATGTAGAAGCTGCTAGATCTTGAGTTATCCTGATTGTATTTCCACAATACTGGAATTGTTTCTTTCTAGCTGCTTGCAATATTTTCTCCTTCACCTGAGAATTCTGGAATTTGGCCACAATGTTCCTAAGAGTTTCTCTTTTTGGATCTCTTTCAGGCGGTGATTGATGGATTCCTTCAATACTTATTTTGCCCTCTGCTTCTAGAATCCCAGGGCAGTTTTCCTCGATAATTTCATGAAAGATGTTGTCTAGGCTCTTTTTTCGTTCATGGCTTTTAGGTAGTCCCATAATTTTTAAATTGTCTCTCCTGGATCTCTTTTCCAGGTCAGTTGTTTTTCCAATGAGATATTTCACATTGTCTTCCATTTTTTCATTCTTTTGGTTTTGTTTGGTGATTTCTTGATTTCTCAGAAAGTCATTAGCCTCTATCTGTTCCATTCTAATTTTGAGAGAACTATTTTCTTCAGTGAGTTTTTGGACCTCCTTTTCCATTTGGCTAATTTTGCTTTTGAAAGGATTCTTCTTCTCATTGGCTTTTTGAACCTCTTTTGCCAATTTAGTGAGCCTATTTTTCAAGGTGTTATTTTCTTCAGCATTTTTTTGGGTCTCCTTTTCCAAGGTATTGACCTGTTTTTCATGCTTTTCTTGCATCTCTCTCATTTCTCTTCCCAGTTTTTCCTCCACCTGTCTGACTTGATTTTCAAAATCCTTTTTGAGCCCTTCTATGGCCTGAGTCCATTGGATATCTATTTCGGATGTTTGGGATAGAGAGGCCTTGGCTTCTATGTCTTTCCCTGATGGTAAGCATTGTTCTTCATCATTGGAAATGAAAGGAGGAAACATCTGTTCCCCAAGAAAGTTACTTTCTATGATCTTATTTTTTTTCCCTTTTCTGGGCATTTTCCCAGCCAGTTTCTTGACTTCTGAGATTCCTGTCCACCCCACCTAGTTCTTCCCAGCTAGTGCTTGGGGTCTGAGATTCAAATCTTGCTCTCCAGCCCCAGGGCTTTCAGCAGTGGGCAGTGCTGCTATTCAATGTGAGCTTAAGTTCTGGTGCTCGGGTGGGGGCAGGGTTGCCTCTCATGCTCAGTTCCCTCAGGGGGTTTATGTGAAGACCTTCAGTGATGGTTCTGAGGTCCTGTCTCCTCTGGGAGCCCCTGGCCACCACTACCTCTGCCGCTTCCTCCTGTGGGGGCCTGAGTTATGGAGACACCCCGCCCCCCTCTCGGCCAGCCCAGAAGTCTCTTTCATTAACCTGTAGGGCCTGGGGGGGGAGGGACCTTCATGGCCACTGGAAATTCCATCCATGTATCCTGCTGCTATCTGCTTCTGTGGATGCTGCGTGGCCAAGGCTTGGTAGGGCTTCTACAGGTCCGGGGCACAACGGGCGTTGGGGTCGGTTTTTCAGGGCTCTCTGGAGCAGAAATCTCCTCCACTCCTTTGCTGCATGGCTTACACTGCTCCAGAATTTGTTGGGAGCTCCTCTTTACAGGTAACTATGGACTGTGGTTTTGGAGCTAGAAAATGTGAATCTTTCTACTCCCTGTCTTGGCTCCTCCCCCTAAAAATTTTTTTGATGTACGGATAGATGAATGGATGGATGGATGGATGGATAGATGGCTAGATGGGTGGATGTCAGTATTTGATGTGGGTCAGACTGCTTGTCATTCCTTTGAGAATCAGTTCTTTCAGATATGCCCTTCAACTAAGACACTGAGTACATATGTAATACATATCAAATTCTTTACCTTCTCGAGGAGAGGAGAGGAGGGAGGGAGAAAGTGTTAAACTCAAATTTTTTTTAAAAAAAATTAATATTAAAAATTTTTTTTACATGTAATGAAAAAATGAAATATAAATGATTTTTTAATCTTTTGAAGGAGGGGTTCTCTGTGTTTGTGCATATGTGTATATTCGTGTGTGTGTCTGTCTGTGTGTGTAATGAACCCCTCTAGCAGTCTGAAAAATGTGATGGACCTTTCTCAAAAGAAAGAGAAAAGAAAAAAAGAAAAATATTTCTCAAAATATTTTTTTAAATGTCTAAAGGAAAGTATGAAAGATTACAAATGAAACCAATGATATCAAATATTATTGTCCAAAAAATTAAAAAAAGAAAAAAAAATTCAGAAATCCTTAGAAAAAGGTGTCATCTTTCATTTTATCTGTCAGAGTGTTTATCCCATTCACCTCCAATACTATAATATGGAAAGTAGAAACTTATTTATAACCTTTTTAATAAGACTTCTTGACTTGATTTCTGTTGTGCTGTTATGGATCGGTTGTTGTCAGCCCTACTTTTGCTGTTTTGTGATTCTTAGGGTCACAGATCATGGTCATGATTCTGATGAAGAGAAAGTAGGTTTGTCACCATGTGATCCCTTTTAGTAGACATGTGTTTGCCTCTCTGCAAATGGATTATTATGTGTATAATTTCAGTTTGCTACCATGATCTTGGCTTGTTGGTAGGCCCTCTTTCTGTTTCTATTATTCTTATGAGGAGTTACTCTTCCTCTAGGGTATGGCTCATTTCATTTTTGCTTCAATGAACTTTAAAATGTTTTCCATTTATATGGAAGTAAATAGTTTTGGTTATGTGCTGTTATTGCTATGACTAGGGAGTGAAGCTTCTACACTCAGTATGATCAGATTTATATTCAAAATACTTCAAAAAGCCACTAGAAATAAAATATGCAGATTCAGTTCTACAGATATGAATACAATATTGAATATCATTTCCTTTCTCTTGGGATGAAGTTGCCTTTGTAAGATTGTTCAAGTAGAAGTGAATCTAAGAAGTAGAAGTGAAGAGGGAGAGTATTCTTGAAATGAGGAAATTAAAATGACAAAAACATATGGAACAGAAAGAAAATAAATCATCAAACCAAATTATACCTTGACCAACATTAAAAAAAACAAAACTAAACTAAAATAACTAAAAAGTAAACCTCATTGTAAATGAATTCCTGAACTCTGTTTGTGGTCACCACAATTCTTTTGGAGATATCTACATAAGTGTATTGCTATTCACAGGTTGTGATTTGTGAATCCAAAGATAAAAATAGCCAGCTGTGCATTTCTGAATCTTCTATCAGGTCTTATGTCCTTGTCTCCTCCCTCCAGTTCATATGGCTGCTGCTGTTGTTTTTGGTGGTTATTATTGCTGTTGTCCTTTGTTCTCAAAGAGGACTATGACATCAGGGAGGTGATGCCATGACATATCAGTGGAATGGATTTAAGTGAGGGAAGGCCATGCCAAGTCATCAGCCTCACTTTCTCCTCCAGTAACAACATCTGGGTCCAGTAACAACATGTAAATTAGGACAACTTGGTACTGTGTACAGCAAGAGACCTTGGCCTTTTAAAATTAACATTTCAGTTTAACTCTAGCCAGGCCAATCAGTGTTTAAGGCTAGGTAAGAAAAAAGGCACAGAATGGCCTCTTTCACATACCCCACAAAAATCTGAGAACAGAAGACCTTCAGATTTTCTGGCTAAACAGAAACAATTGCTATTTACACTCACACTGAGCTAATCAGAGCCTAAAAAAACAACCAAATGAAGCTTGATATGAGACCTATTGTTGGTCAATCATTGAGAGACAGAGTGATTTGGGTTTAAGGCCATGGTCCTTAAGAAAGAAATATAACCCATAAACCCCAAGATATCTTGTGAGATTTCAGAGATGGAAATTTATATTTCTTCTGACTGAGTATCAGTAGATAAGGGTATTATAGCCTATATGGATAGAGGGAAAGGAAGGGATAGAAAGAAGGAAGATATAAAAACAAAGAAAGAAGGAAAGAAGGAAGGAAGGAAGGAAGGAAGGAAGGAAGGAAGGAAGGAAGGAAGGAAGGAAGGAAGGAAGGAAGGAAAGAAGGAAGGAAGGAAGGAAAGAAGGAGGAAGGAAATAAGTTTGCAATTGCATGTAAAATTGTCTTTTTATTGTACTATGCTATGGAAATGCTTCTTTTATTTCATGAATTAAAAATAGAATTTTTTTTGTCAGGTGATACTTCTTTTTAAAGCATTTACAATATGGACCACAAAATAAATTTTTTTTAAACATTAACCAACTGAGACAGAAATAATATTTATGTTGCTAACTTCACAAGCTCTTGACATAATTGCCTCCACAGTATTACTAAGAATTAAAGGACCCTAACTTATTGTTGTTGGCCTAAAGTCCTATGCCTAATAGCTTAATTTTAGACAACCTTGGATGTCCCCCTCCCCATAATCTGTAATTGAATAGATCTGGTATTAAGCTTACAAATCTTGTGACTATAAGAAATTACCACCAATAGTAAGGACATTGCAGGGATACAATATCTCCCCAACTTCATGTCTCTTCCAGGCAGGATTAGATTTCATTCGTATCTACTTGCATTCAGTCAGGCTTAAAGTCTTCCAGGTGTCAGTGGGGAAACTGAGTCAGGAGAATCTCACATCAGCCCATGCTGAACAGCCACTCTCTCACCTTTCCCTTGAGATCACCTATACAGTTCATACCAGCATCTCATCAGCTTACTGGCATCATGTGTTGGAGGCTCAGATAGCCTTTCTTGCTACCCATACCTGGGTAGAGGAATAGTCACTTAAGAGTCCCATAGCATCTAAAAATGGCAAGTTTCAATAACCGGGTTTCAAATATGATTATAGCTTCACTTTGGCCAAGGAACATCTTTTGAGGCAAGTCTTAAGTGGCTTACATGCCTTTCTATACATGTTCTAGTTTCTGATCATAAAATCAAATTTACCATTAAAACCTTAACTTTTTCATCAATGTCAAATTTTACCCGAGGTTACCTTCCTCTAGGAAATTTAGACTGAGTTTCTTTTCTCCAAACTAAAGATGTCATTGATTTATTCTCAGCAATTAATGCAGTCTATTGTTTTAATGCTAACTGCTTTTACCTCACTTTGTAACATGTCCAATTTTTCTCCCCATCACTCTCCTCCCCCCACTTCCTAATATCTTGCATTCTAATTACTCCTTCCCTCAATGTACCCTCCCCTCCATCACACCCCACTCCCCTTCTATCCCCATCTTCTCTTTTTTCTTGCAGGGCAAGATATATTTCCATACCCCTA